>MU839179.1:0-147756 GCA_030685235.1 Copromyces sp. CBS 386.78 | reverse complement strand
TTTATTTTTTTGTTGCGTTTCACTTTACACTTTTTGTTTTTTTTTTGTTTTGAACTTTTCCCTGACTTTATTTTTTTTTTTTTTAATTTAAATAAAAAAAAAAAAAAAAAAAAAAAAAAAAAAAAAAAAAAAAAAACGAAGCCCTAATAGGGACAACGACCACAATACCCGCAATCTTCCAACGAACACGCCGTGAAGTCCTGATCTGCCCCGTCCGACTCCCAGCCACGGTCATCCCCGCGGTCAAAGTCACTGCTCCAGGAGATTGCATCGTCGTCAACATCGAACATATAGCGCCTCGTGGGTTGGGCATGGCTGTCCGATTCGTGGTAGTCGTCATCGTCCGTATCTCCATAATCATTATCATGCTTTCCCTCGTCGCTTTGATCGGTAATATCCTTCCCCTTTTTCTTCTCCATATTCTCCTTCCTCCGGGTGTCGGACTGATTATCTGCAGTATCAGTGCCCGCCTGAGCAGCTATCCATTCTGCGCGGATAGCGTCTGACATGACTTTGTCACCTCTGATCTTGTCAATTTTCTTCACCTCCAGATCCTCCTCGCTCCCATTCCCATCAACCCTTCCATCCAAGGTCTCGTCGTCCTCAGGCCACCCCTGCTCCCTAACCTCCAACACCCCAACCGCCTCTTCTCGATGCACGACCTCCATCTTACCCCCCTCAATATCATCAATAACCTCCCGAATCCACTTGAGAACCCCAACTAACTTCCCCAACGCCTCCTTCTGCTCCTTCTCCCACCGCTTGACGTCTTCTCGAACGTCTTTGATCTCCATGTCTTCGGTCCGGAACAGCCCGCGGGTGTGGTAAGCCAAGATGAAGCGCGGGATTTGGGAGATCCAGAGCCGAGGTAGTTCTTCGGAGAGAGTATCTTTGACGCCGCGGGCGCGGATGGAACGGGTTTTGAGGTCGAAGACATGGGATTGGGGGACCAGGGAGTTGGGGCTTTGTTTGATGGTGAGGGTTGGGGAAGAATAAGAGGACGGTGAGGACGAGGTTGCCGTGGAACCAGAAGAAGAGACCTTGAGCGAGGAAAACAACCCATCCGGGATTCGATTGTTGCTGCCAACCTTCACATCCCACTCCTCAGTCTCCTTCCCCTTATCCGGGCCACCAGCCTGCTCACTCCCCTTCCCAGTCTCATTCTCATCCCTCACATACCCATCAGCCTCAAACCTCACCAACAACCCCATCCCCCCAAACCGATACTTCAACACCCTCTGATGCGACGAACTCCCCTTCACCTCCCCCTCCCAACTCGTATACGCCTCCGGAAACGCATGTCCGTACCCCCTCACATCGGGAATCGTTTCCGTCGGGGAATTCTCTCTCCTTACGAAAAACACTGTATTCCCGACCTTCTCGACCAAGATCCGGAAGGTTTTGTCCTGGCCGCGTACGAACCGCAACAGGTTGCCGAGCGTGCTGCTGCATGCTACGATGTCTACTAGTGAGGGGATGAGAGAGGCAGAGGGTTTGGTGTTGGTATTGGTGTTGGTGTTTTTGGTGCTGGACCGGAGATAGGAGACCAAGGCGGGCTCGAGAGGGTGGGAAGGGTAGCGGGCGGCGTTACGGTCGCGGTGGTAGGTGCCGTTGTCTTCACGGAGTTGAGGGGGGGTGGAGGGGGGAGACCAGAGGGGGGGTTTGCCTTTTTTGGGGGGGTGGAGGTGTTAGCGTTGGGTGTGAGTGCCAGTGGTGGTGTTAGTGTTAGTGGTGATGTTTTTGGCGTTGGTGTTGGTGAGCTGGGTTCCATCCACTTGGGATTTGGGACGAGAATGGGAGGAAAAGAGAATATGAGGTGAAAAGGGAGACAAACCGGGAATCAAAATTGTTGGATCAGAGAGATTGGTGTCTAGCCAGTTGTAGGATGCTACAACTTCACAGTCTTGGATGGTGGCCGAGTGTTGGTCGTCGGGATCATGGCCGAGATCGTTAACACGGAGGGACTTGAGGAGTGGTCCGAGCGGCGGAGGTGGTGTTGCCGGTGTTGAGGACGTTTGTTTCCAATTATTGTTGAAATAACCAGTTTGTTTCCCGGAGGAATTGTAAGATTGGGCTTTTCTGACCGAGTAGTAGGAGGACATGGTGATGTATCGAAGGGTATTGAGTCAAGAAGGAAGGAGTGATGGAGCCTGGGGTTGTCTGCGTTATGCCCTCTTCGATTTTCTCCCATCCGTCCTTTCCATCTTCCTCCTTTTATCCAAAAATCACACCCACGACCTTTCGACCTCTTCGCCCACGGCTCACATATTGTGCGCGCTCCATGGCCATCCTCCTCCTTTCTGCCTCTTGTCTGCCTCCGGTCTGTTTGAGGCCGTCGTATGACGTTCACTTGCATGTGTCATCGGCAGCCAACCGATTATGGAAGAAGAGGAAAACGCCTTGCAATGGACGCCATGACGGGCCGCCGGCCTGCGACCACAACGGATCTGGGGCCAATTACAGTGGGTCAGCCCTGAAATGATGGTGGACGGGTGCACTAGTTCTAACAAATTGAACGCTTAGACTACCTTAGTGTAGGCCCCCAACCCCCGCGCCGCAAAGACCCGACCTCAATTCCCCGCGTCTGCCTCCAACGAAAGACAGGTCGAGTCCCGGACCGACCTCATCGGCATCGAATGGGAGCCAGATGTCAAACGGATCACGGGCCTCTTGCATTCAGCATTGCGGCCAGATTGCCAGCCGGGCGCTCATTCAGGCTTTCCCGTCACGCAGCGAGTCGCCTTATGGACGATCCCGCTGCCAGCCTGCCGCTGCTCAGTCCACGATGGCGGCCATCACGAATCACGATGGTGCTGCACGACATGCCTCCATGCGTGAGGCCAACAGCCAGCGCATCATACCCATGCCGACACCTTGAAAGGGAAATGGCATACTTCGTCGTTTGCAGCACCGAGACTACCTTATGATTCGGCCGATGATGTACTTCCCGTCGAGCCAGTCTGCCTTTCCACTAGAACGATGGTCGTCAGGGCCGGGCTTGCTGCCCCTGTGTAGGTAGGTCTTGGTTTGGGCCGGACCAAGCATTGCCTCCAACAACACTACGTTATCGATCGGTTAATACAAAGGCCTCCAGTTTGCCCACGACCAAGGCAGATCAAAGTCTTTCGGAAAAGTCCTGGACCCCTACTTGGCTATCAGCTGCTTCGAACGATTGATACATCCCCAAGGGTTCCCCAGACTCAAACTCTGTGTTTCTGGGACTTCCATTCATCAAACTTCCTTCACAAGCTCTTTACCAGTACATCGACACCGGGTCCCAACACCAACCACTTCTTGATCGCCTATTTCGTCCAATATTACCCAGTCAACAGACCACGATGGCTTCCAACAACCCCCGCCAGAAACGCCTCAAGTACCTTTTTCGTCAGGTCATCAACGGGGAAAGGCGAGTCACCAGCTCCCATGAGGCTCAGCTCTTTATCGAAGCCATCCAAACTTACCAGCCGCCGAGCACATGTGTCGAGATTATTGTTTCCAGCCATGTTGGTCTCGACGCACTCCGAGATGCTGTCCGAGTCGACCTGTCTGCTTCATTCATCCTTTCGCACACCTTTCCCCTGTTGAGATACTTTTCCGACCCGGGTATCAAGGCCCTCGTTGATGGTCAGTTGCTTCACCGGGTTCTCATCTCACTCGGAAACCCTCCCACGCTCTGGAAAGCTCTCTTCAAGCTTTTCCATGATCATCAAATCCCCGACGATCAACTTGTACCCTTTGTCTGGCTCGCTCTCGGACTTCTTTCTCTTCCCAAGGATGCCGATCTCAACATCACAGACGATGTCAAAACTCTCGTTGAAGGCACACGGCTGTCTCAAGCCGAGGACCACGACACCCGTGATCTGTTCTACCGGATGAAGAACGTGCTAGAGCTCCAGTCGTCGCCCGCCGGGAACACTGAGCAAAACGGCGCAGGCGGCCGACACGACAACGACTTTGCTTCCTTCAGGGATATTCTCATCTACCCTACCGAGGACGAGTTTCTCTCCACACAACAGCCCTTCTACCGTACTGCAAAGGAGGTGGATGATGCCCCCGTGGAATCCCGTGCTGCCGTCCATCTAGACAATCAGTTCAGGCTTTTACGGGAGGATATGCTTGCCGAGTTGCGTGAGGACCTACAAGTCACAGTTGGAAAAAAGAGGGGAACCCGTCAGTCACGGGTTCTCAGTGATCTTATCCCTGTTGGATTTGATTTTGGTGACGAGGATAGAGGCAGATACAAGAAGTGCTGCCTTCTCCTTCGGTGCCGCCAAGGTCTAGACTTTCTCGAAGGGCTGGAAGAACAGGACCGAAAGAAATACTTTCGAGACCAACCCAGCGTCCTTCGGCATCAGTCATTTGGAGCACTTAGCCGCGGTAAGGATGTCATCGGATTTGCCTTCCTTGACAGAGACATTACCCTTTTAGCTCAGTGGCCACCTATTATCCCACTGCAGTTCACAGACAGTCGAAGTCTCGGAAGAACCCTGTTGGCCTTGCGGCTAACAAATCCCGCCTGCATTCAATTCACTCCGGTCGATACGCCGGTATTTGCTTACGAGCCCGTGCTGAGGGGCCTCCAGGCAACGGCCGAACTACCATTGCAAGAATTCCTCGTCAACCCTACTGCCAACAGTCTTGGTTTTGAGCAGGCGCCGGAGCTTCAAGACTTCATCGGAGAACTCATGGAGGTCCACAACGAGTTGTCGGACGATGGTTCTGCTTCACTGGACGAGGATGTTTGCGTAGACAAGTCTCAACTGGAGTCGTTGATTCATGCTCTCACGAGACCGATAAGTCTCATACAGGGACCACCAGGTAAGCACGTTATGTCTAATTATGGAATTCTCCCTGTTAACCCCCTGATGCAGGCACGGGAAAATCGTTCATTGGTGCACAGATCGCAAAGTATTTGTTTCAGGCACGACGACGGATTCTTGTGATTAGCTTCACCAACCATGCCCTGGATCAGTTCCTCGAAGATCTCATCGATAACGCTCACATCCCAGAAAATGATATTGTGCGTTTAGGCGCATGGAGCAAATGTACCCCAAGAACCGAGCCTCTCCTCCTTGCCAAGCAACAAGGTAACTATCGACGTTCGCAAGATGCATGGGCCATCATCAACAATTTGCGAGAGGCCATGAAGGACTCCATCGTGGACCTGAGAAAGGCGTTTCATAACTATCAAACGACCAACGTCACCTGGGATGAAATAGCCGAGTTTCTCGAATTCTCGGACGAGTACTCTCAGTTTTACAAGGCCCTGCTCGTCCCAACAGCAGAAGAACTGGGCTGGAATCGTGTCGGGGAGCGTTCTGGGAAGCGACAAAAACAGGTGAAGCAGGACTATCTATATCAGAGATGGATCCATGGCCAGAACCCGGGCATCTTCACTCACGATATTCCGGCCGAGTGCAGCCCGATCTGGGATATGAAGCAAGAAGACAGGGAGAGTCACGTGAACAAGTGGGTGAAGGCACTCATCGGGGAGCGTCTTGAAACGGTCGAGGAACAGGTCCGACAGTTCAACGACAATCATGAACAGATCGAGACGCAGTTCAATGAGGCAGATGCACACATCGTGCGCAAAAAGATGGTTATCGGATGTACCACCACGGCAGCAGCTAAACACTCGGGTCTCATACGGGCCGCTATGCCAGATGTGGTTCTCGTGGAAGAGGCTGGAGAGATTTTGGAGAGTCATGTCCTCACTGCTCTGGCATCTTCGGTCAAGCAACTTGTGTTGATTGGCGACCATAAACAACTTCGACCCAAAATCAACAACTACGCCTTGTCGGTAGAGAGGGGTGACGGCTTCGATCTCAACCGTTCCCTTTTCGAACGTCTCATCATGAAGGGAGCGCCCCATACAACCCTACGCAAGCAGCACCGCATGGTTCCGGAAATATCTTTGTTTCCCCGCGAACTTACGTACCCGGATTTGCTGGATGGCCCAGGGACCAGTGGTAGACTGCCTGTGCGTGGGCTTCAGGACCGAGTTATCTTCGTCAACCACAACAAGCCAGAGGACTCGGATAGGGCGTTACGAGAGCGCCGTGACCCAGGAATGAAGGAAAGCAAGAAGAACTCGCACGAAGCGTACATAATACTGAGCTACCTGAAGTACCTCGGCCAGCAGGGTTATTCTACAGACCAAATCGTGATCCTGACTCCATACCTAGGACAGTTGAGGGTCTTGCGGGATCTCCTCCAAATGCACCAACATGATGCAGCATTGAGCGAGATGGACAAGAGGGACTTGATTCGCGCAGGGTTGATATCTGAGGCAGCTGCAAAAGTTGACAAGAAGCCACTCCGGATCTCAACCATTGGTAAGCTCAATCACGTGCCCAGCCCTCTGGAGTGATACTAACAGTCAAGTAGACAACTATCAGGGTGAGGAAAGCGACATCATTATTGTCTCCCTGACTCGAAGCAACTATACAGGGGATATCGGGTTTCTCTCTGCTCCAGAGCGCCTCAATGTTCTCATCACAAGAGCGAGGGATTGTCTAATCATGATCGGAAACATGGAGACGTTCATGAACAGTAAGAGGGGAGCTACGACTTGGCGGCCGTTCTTCGAGTTACTCAAGGCTCACAGCCATTTGTACGATGGCCTTCCGGTCAAGTGTGAAAGGCATCCGGAGAAAACAGCAATACTGCGAGAACCAGAGGATTTTGAGAAGACGTGTCCAGATGGTGGTTGCACTCAACCGTGGTATGTACCTGATTCTGCATCCACCCGACGAGAGGTTGGCTGGCTAACTCGCTTTTCTCTACCAGCGATGCATTGCTCAAATGTGGTGTCCATAAATGTCCATCTCGTTGCCATCGTGTTATAGACCACAGCCGAGCCGAATGTTACGAGGTTGTGATGAAGGTCTGCCCAAGACAACACAAGCACAAGGTGCGTTGTATGCGACAAGACGAAGACTGTCGAGATTGTATACGGGAGGACAAGGAGCATGAACGCCGCATCAAGAGAGATTTGAAGCTTGAAGAAGACCGCGTCCGTCAACAGCTGGCATACAACAAGCAACTTCAAGACCTCCAGGATGAGCTAGAACACGAACGTCGGATCAACAAGTATAAAGCGGATGAGTTGGCCAGGCAGCAGACGATAGAACAGCGCCGGAGAGAGCTTGCAGCTCTCAAGGAATCCCGGGCCCGGGCCGAAGAGCAACAACAGCAGCAGGCTGAGATCGCTCTTCGAGTTGCTGAAAAGGCCAGGATTCGGACAGAGAGAGATTCGCAGGCCACCGCCGTGGCAGATCCACACGATTCCCTTACCGACCTTCCTGACTCTGCTGAAGCCGAGTGGCACCATTTGAAAGAGTTTGAGAATGCATACAGCCAGCCCATGGATACATTGATGTCCATGATAGGGCTGGAAGACGTCAAACAGGAGTTTCTCTCCATCAAATCCAAGGTAGACACTGCGGTCCGCCAAGGCATCTCCCTGACTGAAGAGCGCTTTAGCTGCTCTATGCTTGGGAACCCTGGGACAGGTAAGTCTTTGCTGAATGGCTGTATATCAAAAGCGGTCCGGTCTAACAGCATTTCTAGGCAAAACCACTGTGGCAAGATTGTATGCCGAGTTTCTCACCGACGTTGGCGTCATTCCGGGAAAACACTTTGCGGAAACCACCGGAGCGGGGCTCGCTCATGGCGGTGTTTCCGGGTGCAAGAAGTTGATCGACAACATTCTCAACGATGGCGGAGGAGTACTCTTCATTGACGAGGCATATCAGTTGACATCTGGCAATAACCCCGGCGGTGGCAGTGTGCTGGACTATCTTCTCGCCGAAGTCGAAAATCTGAGAGGCAAGGTCGTCTTTGTCCTTGCTGGCTACAGCAAACAGATGGAAAGCTTCTTCGCTCACAATCCAGGCCTTCCTAGCCGGTTCCCGATTGACATGAGCTTCGCAGACTACACGGACGATGAGCTGCTAAGGATCTTCGAGCTCAAGGTCAACAAGAAGTACAAAAACGCGATGGACTGCGAGGACGGACTGCGAGGCCTTTACTGCCGGATTATTGCCAGACGGATTGGGCGAGGGCGTGGCAAGGAAGGCTTTGGCAATGCTCGCACTGTCGAAAACAACCTTGACATCATCTCCCGAAGACAGGCAAACAGGATCAGGCGGGAGCGCAAAGCAGGAAAGACCAACGTCGATGATTTGTTCTTCACCAAGGAGGATCTCATCGGCCCGGAACCGGCCGAAGCCCTCAACAAGTGCCAGGCATGGAAGAAATTGCAACAGCTCATTGGTCTTGCGTCTGTCAAGGAAGCCGTCAAAGCGCTTGTTGACAGCATCCAGCAGAACTACAAGAGAGAGTTAGCTGAGCAGCCACCCATTCAATACTCCCTCAACAAGGTCTTCCTTGGAAATCCGGGAACTGGAAAGACGACGGTAGCCAAGTTGTATGGAGATATCCTCGTTAAACTTGGCTTGTTATCCAAAGGAGAAGGTAAGGTACCCCGTATTTTTTCAGCGATTCTCATCCTCTGTGCTAACGACCTGTTCTCCAGTGGTGGTCAAGAACCCTTCTGATTTTGTTGGCGGCGCCCTTGGACAGTCTGAACAACAGACCAAAGGCATTCTCGCCGCGACTTTGGGGAAGGTTCTGGTTATCGACGAGGCCTACGGTCTCTACGGCGGAGGATCTACTTCCGATCCATACAAGACGGCCGTCATAGACACCATTGTGGCAGAGGTGCAAAGCGTTCCGGGCGATGACCGGTGTGTCTTACTCCTCGGCTACAAGGAACAGATGGAAACAATGTTCCAAAACGTCAATCCGGGCCTCGCTCGCCGCTTCCCCATTGCTTCAGGGTTCAACTTTGAGGATTTCTCGGATGAGGAGCTTCGCAAAATCTTCGATCTCAAGATCAAGCAGCTAGGATATAAGTCTACTCCAAAGGCGACCGCTGTGGCAATGGACATATTGAAGCGGGCTAGGAATCGGCCAAACTTTGGCAACGCCGGTGAAATCGACATCTTGCTGGATGCCACGAAGGCTCGTCATCAGCGACGATTCTCCAAGGGACAAGCACAGCCGGAGACACTTGAGCCTGAAGACTTTGATCCAGACTTCGACAGGGCTTCGAGGTCGGACACCAATATCCGGAAGCTTTTTGAGGGTTCAGTGGGCTCTGAGGATGTCATCACTTTGCTGGAGCGTTACCAGGAAACTGTTCGAACGTTCAAGTCCCTTGACATGGATCCAAAGGAGAACATTCCGTTCAACTTCCTCTTCAGAGGGCCTCCCGGTACCGGCAAGACTACCACTGCCAAGAAAATGGGCAAGGTCTTTTATGACATGGGCTTCTTGTCTACCGCTGAGGTGGTCGAATGCTCCGCCACTGATATGATTGGGCAGTATGTTGGGCAGACCGGCCCGAAGGTGACCAGCCTTTTGGACAAGGCGCTTGGAAGAGTCCTTTTCATTGACGAGGCGTATCGACTGGCCGATGGGCCGTATGCCAAGGAGGCCATGGATGAGTTGGTTGATTCAGTTACGAAAGACCGGTACAACAAGAAGCTGATCATTATCCTTGCTGGCTACGAGGCGGACATCAATCGCTTGATGTCAGTCAATACCGGCTTAACGTCCCGTTTCCCCGAGGTGGTCAACTTCCGAGCACTTTCCCCTGAGGAATGCATTCAACTGCTGAGCAAACTGCTTGAGAAGCAACAAGGTGTCCTCAAGTCGAAAGGAAAGGAGCTAGATCTCTCCTGCTTGACGAACCCGAAACCTGCCTTCAAGAAATCGATGGTGTCCTACTTCAACCAGCTAACTACCCAAGCAAACTGGGCCAGCGCACGCGATGTTCAGGGGCTTGCCAAGAGCATGTTCAACAGAGTTTTGCGCTGCAAGGAAGGCCTCGCCAAGGGGCGCATCGTGCTCACCGAGGAGATCATCAGGCAGGAACTTAGGGCGGTCATGACTGAGCGAGCTTCGCGGAGCAAGGCCGCGGCGGCGGCAACGGGCGCGTCAACTGGTTTGCCTGATGCCTTGCAGCGGTTCCTTCAGCCTCCACCACAACAACATGAACCATCTTTCAACATCTCCACCACAACTTCCACGTCGTTCTCACAAGAGCAATCCCACGTCGTCGAAGAGATATTCTTAGAAGACGAAGAGGAAGAGCAAGAGCCTGCGCCCGCCCCCGTCGAAACTCGAAAGCAAACAGCCGACTCCAACTCCAAGTACGCAGCCCAGCGCGACGCGGGAGTAAGTGACGCAGTCTGGGAACAGCTCCAGCGCGATCGCAAGGCCGAAGAGGAGCGGGAAGAGGAGTACGAGCGGCTGAAGGAGGAAGCGAAAAGAGCGTCAGATGCGGCCAGGGACAAGATTCTGAAGAGGCTGTTGGAAGAAGAAGCCAGGAGGAAAAAGGAGCAGGAGATGCAGATGAAGTTGAAGATGATGGGGGCTTGTCCGATGGGGTTTAATTGGATCAAGCAATCGGGCGGGTATAGGTGTGCTGGCGGAAGCCATTGGATGGGGGATGCGGAGTTGGGGATGAATTGAGACTGATATGTGTGGCTTGTAGGGTCACGGTGGACTGCGAAGCGCGGAAGGGCCCGGGGCCGGACCATGAGAGGGTGATTGGACACTCGATTTCTTGACGGCCTTCTACCATTTCTTTTATGCTGTTTTAATGTCATGGCAATATTAAAATGCTTCTTTCACACAAATATCCGCTCAATTTTGCCATCATGCGTGCATTGCTATTGGAAAGCGGCCCAGGAATGTTATGAGAACAACCCATTTTCCCTCATGTACGGGACAACAGGAAATTACAGTGGGAGAGCCGCTGTAACCTGCCGTAGCCCCACCAATGTCCACCTGGATTCGTCCCGGCCCGGTTTTTAGGGTGACATTCCGCGGCACCTGTAAATGTTAGTGTCCACCCTACTGCCGGCTGCTTATAGGTAGTATTTACTAACAGACTCCTTGGCATGTCCCGATAATCACCAGTCTCCCTTCCTCCATCCAACCACCGACGATGCTACCCCCTTCGCGCAGACGGGCACCAGGGGAACCTGCGACATATTAAGCTACCATATCCTATCATTTCCCTCGACTCTTTTTTTTCCGTCTCCGGCCAAGGCCGGCTTTGGATCTGAAATTTCTGACCTCAGTTGAGGCCTTGGTTGCTACCAATCTAAACACCATTGTTGATCCCGTTCAGAGTCGCCTGACAATGTCCCTCCACCGCCCCGTCCGGCTTGGTCCAGGCATCCATGATGGTGCCCGCGGTCTAAGCAATGGTCTGGCTGTTTTCATCATCAAGCCATCTGTGTTGTCAGCAAAGGCTGTTCGTTCATGAGAAGCACTGAGAGGCAGCACGAGCGTTGGTTTAGGAGGACTACCTGCCAAGAAACCTGCGTGGCGATATGGCCGGGCGCCAAAATCACTAAATATACCCTGGCATACTGTGCATCTGGGACTGCTGCAATTGTGGCATGGAATGAGCCTGCTCCGCCGGGCGACTGGGATACTTGGTAGGTCACCATCCATCTCTTGCGTTGTTTGAATCCAATGATCGCTCGGCCAAGACAGAGAGAGAGAGGTGAGGTGCTGATCGTTGCGAACATAGCGCGAGCATTGCCCAGTATGCAGGCCTCATTATGGACACTTGAACCTACGTTAGAGGGTCCGTAAACGTCGTGCAGGGTTGGAGGCAGGAGGAGGGTGCGAGTGGCCGTGGGACAGGAGGTTCTGATATGGTGATTGGCATCTTTCATGCAAACCCGTGGACATAGCAAAGTTAATGCAAACCTGCGATGCCAACATGGAAGGATTGAGTCAGTTATAGGGGCGATAGGATGTACGCATGTAGGAAGCAAGGACGAAGTTTCCCACATCGGGCCCATCTTGAGAATTGACCCTGCAGGCTTTTAGGGCACTTGTCATCTGCATCTAGCATCACAATAGGTAGCGGCTGAAGCCGCCAAGGTTTTCCTTTTGTTGTGATTAATGTCTTGCTTGTGCTTTCTTGTACGTCTTTCCTCTCTTTATTGCTGCGAAGTGACAACTGTGCTAATCGCCAACGTCAATAGGACCAGACGACAAACCGCTCCGGTGTGTTGAGCCTGTCCGAGTCGTCCGTCTGTTGAACAGTGCAAGCCGTTGTGACGGTCAGCGATGATGGAGTCGAACCATTCGGCGAACGAGAACCGGGTGGTGACTTCCGCCGCTTTGGCAACGGCAGGTGTTCGGTTGCACTGACTTGGGAGGTAAGAACTCCCAAAGCCACAAGCGGGAGGGTGGAAAGGCGGGAGAAGTTAGGTATCTAACCATTTTGGAAAGAGCGAGAGAAAATTGAAGGAAGGACTTGGGGGTGGTGTTGTCCGTATGTGGAAGTGGGAATTGACTCGGTGATGGATTGATCGACTTGCAGTAGGAGCGTTCAACTTTGAAGCGACTGTGTTGGAAGTCCGTGCCCTGGCTTCAGTTCCATTGGTTTCCGTTTCTCCTCTTCAGTTAGACAACCAATTCAAGCCCCCTTTTCGTTGTCGCCTTTTCCAGCCTCCAACAGACTGTCTCTCCCATCTTTATTTTTTTTTCCAGATTCACACACTGGTTTTGGTCTTGATGCTCAGTTCATCGCCTATACGCTGCCAACATGTCTCCGACGAGTCGACACTCTCCTTTGCGCTATCTTCACCGCACCCTTGACTGGACTTCTCCGTTTCTTCGGCCCGGGTTTAGAGTTAGCCCAACACCAACAATGCCGTTGTCTTCCACCAATCCATCACATCACGCGAGCCGAGTCGCCGTGCATATGGAGAAAAAACTTGAGTTGTCAACGAAAACTGTGCTGGCCGCCAACTTTATTAAAAGACTGACCCCTCGGACCGATCCTTTAAGCCGTCTGCTGGTGATAGTTGAAGATATAGAAGTTGCTTTTGCTGATATTGTTTGCAGGCCATCCATGAAGTCGCCAAAGTCTTCTGGACCAATGAAGTAATGAGGGTACCCATGTCCCCTGTTTACTTCCCCCTGAGTTTTCCCGGCCCTAACGAACATGCACACCAGGTCGACGTAGTATTGTGGATTCAACGGGCTGCATAGGACCAACAAACAATTGAATCACAGGAGTGGTGCAATCTCGTTAGAAGGCCTTTACTCCCTACCCAACGCACATAGGACAGTGGTTCTACTAGCCCGCACTTTACTATCGTCAAGTGATAATATGGCAAGTTTGGACGTCCTGCACGTGTGGTGTTGTGAACTGGCGATATTTCATCAGATGATGAATGGGAATTGAATAAGCAACGAATATCGTGTCATTTTCCTTTTCCCAAAGCTTCAGGACTTTGCTAACGGAACCAACGGGTTTCAGGACCTTGCTAATGGAACCAACGGGTTCAGGACTTTGCTAACGAAACCAACGGGTTTCAATACCCTCAATCTGGCAGCTGTCTGACAAGTCGAAGTCGGAACTCGCAAGAGGAGCCGAATGCAGCATTACCTCACCCTTGCTGGTTTTCTGTTCAACGAATCTGTAAAGGAAGGGATGGCGAACCCTTCAAGAGCTCGAGTTATTGTTCCATTGTCTCATTCACATCCTCCTTCCATATACAATCTTGTCCAAAAGACCCCTATAGTATCTTCAGCCAACCAGTGTGCAGGTCATCAACATGGTCAACTTCGCATCTCTTTCTCTGCTGGCCCTTGGCCTCATCAGCTCCCAAGCCCTCGCCGCTCCCGCCACCGTGACCGCTACCAAGTCCGTGGCCGCTACCAAGTCCAAAGCCGCAGGTCATGAACGCTTCTCGTTCGCCAAATGGGTGGACACCATCATCGCCAACCCCGACACCGCCTTGTCTCCCCAGGAGGCTTTGCAGGCCTACCTTGACACGGTCAACAGCACCACTAGTGCCACTGCGCATGATAAGCGCTGGGATTCTCAGTACGAGTGCAGTTATAATAGCGATAAGCAAGCGAAGGTTAGTGACGACCTACCTTACAGAGCCAGGCATCAAACATGGTGGACTCCAAGGCAAAAAAAAAGGGGACTGTGAGAAGACGCAAGAACTAACTCTTGTTGGATCCAGGCCTCGGACGCAGTCATCTGCATCAACAACCTGGCGGCAGCCGGTCAAGTCCCGTGCACAGCTCGCAAGGTAACCAGCAACAGCGGCACTGGCATGTCAACCTTGGTTTACTGCCTGTATGGCACTGCGATGTTAGGGCCGGCTGGCCCTTGGTATGATGATTCGAGCAAGTGGGGGACTTGGTAAGTCTTCCATTCCTTTTTATATTCTTTCTGTCCGCTCCTTTCTCTCGATGAGCCTGAGCTTGCCAGACACCAACTACCTCTACTGGGGGTACCTCTACAGAGTCTCGGTGGGAGAAACTTCAAGCTGACTGAGATTCGCGCACATAGTCAGAGCATTGCTCAGACCGCCGGTGCCATTATGGACACTTGCACTCAACCGAACGCGATGGTGGCGGGTATGAGATGGTATGATCTGACAGGTACCAAAGCCGGTATGTCAATCGTAAAGAGACCGTCAGACCTTGCATAATGGGGAAGAGCCAACAAGGGTACCTTATGGCAAGGGGACTGGATTAGGCTACAGGGAGATGGCCCAGCTTTCTGTGGTAGGGAATGCGCATGTTGTGTGGTTTTTGTGGAAGAAGGGAGTCGTGGACAAGGGAGCTGTGTAATAATACTCGAGAGATACACGATGTTCTTGGAAATAAGCAACCATGTGCGAAGTGTCGAGAAATTCATGGCCGATAGACGAGACCAGACGGGATACTCACTTTCATTTAGCCAACACGTCGCTAAGTCAGCAGCAAAGACACGAGTACCCTGCACTGGGACACTCGATGGTCTTGGTTCAACCCTTGCATTTGTGACAAAACCCAACATGTAATCCCGCACTAGCAACATATCAGCGTCCTTTAATATCTAGCGGAGTCAATTAATGGGAGGTAATGGCTGTTCTGTCGACCATGTTTTGGGATGGAGGTACATCCTCGGGGGTCGGTGCATTGTGGGTCCAAGTGGGAAAATTGAGAGAGATTTGGGAACTAAAACAACAAACATGTGCAATTGAAGTCGTGATATAATGATTGATCTGAATAATAAATATGGAACTGAAGAGAGAGAATGCCCCTGGATCCAACACGGTAAGTACCGGAAAGAAAAAGTGTCGGTTGCGACTGCTATGGGGGGAAAAAGGTAGTCTATCTGTTGGAGGCACGTGCACCTGGCCATGGCATTCACCCGGCAGGGCACGGCCTCTCTTCCGCTAGCATTTAGCGCCCTCCAGACCTCTCCACTCCATACATTTCTTCCCTTTTGCAACTCAATACAACAATCATCAATCGATTCCTTCATTTTCGTTGCCTTGTGTGTCGCACATAATTGTCGGCCCCCATTTTCCCCCCTCCGGTGGATCGACCCACCGACAATGCAGCAGAAACTAAACCACATCAATTCCTGTTCAAAGCCCTCGACCCGCCAACCTCGACACAAAGGTCTTTGCGAACGAGTCGATATTCTCGGGAGCAAGTAGAGTATAATGATGGCCATGCACCTCATGGAACCGGGCATCGTCTACGAAGTCGGCCCAGCGGGACAGCTTCTTCACCAGCCATTCGGCCTTGGAGGGTGCTACATCGGCGATGGGATCGCCGTAAAATACCTCCAACACAGGGACCCGACCTGATGGCTCATAGTCGCGCGCGATGACATGCGAATTCAGAGCCAGACTGGTCCACCTTGCCAAGCGCTTCTTGTCGAGACCGTATTCCTCCAGCCGTTCCACGGCCATGTGCTAGAGGAGAGAATATTGGCAGTCAGGGCACGCAAAGATTCACTATTGACGGCATGAAGATGAAGGTGTTCGCCCAAGACTTTATCCCGGTTGTGCCGTACATGACCGACGTTGTGACCATAGGAATCGGCCAGCGGACCGACGTTTTGGTTACCGCCACAGGGTGTTCGACCGACGCCATCTGGATGAGGTCCGACGTCAGTCCGCCGTGTTCTGTCAGCAGTCAGGGACACGCACGGGCTGCCATTTACTACGAGAAGGCGGACACGTCCGTCCTGCCCAACTCCACTGCAACAGTCTACGACGACTCATTCTGCGGAAATGTCTGTGCCTGCCAATTCCCAATGCTGTGGGACTTTATATCCTTCCTTCCATCGTCTAAGACTGACTGACTCCCTTTCAGGTACCGCTCTCCATGACAACTCCCCTGTATCCAATGAGCCCACCAGCCGAGCCGGAAACAACCATCACACTAGACATCACGTTTGCAGCAAACGCCACGGGAAATAAGCTGTGGTTTGTCAACAATATGACCTTTCGGGCAGACTTCGAGTGAGTAGTGTACCTTACCTATCTGGCCCATCATGACCAGACTCCGGGGGGGGGCTCAAAACTCCAAATTCCGCTAACACGCGCCTAACCTTATCCTCAGGCACCCAATCCTCCTGCTTGAGAACCAAGGGCAGGGTAACACGTCATACGTCCAGAGCCCGGAACGGATGACATACAACGTCGGCAGCAACAGCTCAGTCCGCATCATCCTGAACAACCACAGCCTGACCAACCGCAGCCAGCACCCGATCCACTTCCACGGGCACGATTTCTGGATCGTGGCCGAGGGCGTGGGCAAGTGGGACGGCGTGGCCAACTTCGATAACCCGATGCGTCGCGACACGCACATCTTGCAGCCCGGACGTCCTGGCCAGGGGCCCGGCTACATGGTCATGGACTTTGTCACGGACAATCCGGGGGTGTGGCCGCTGCACTGCCATCTGGCGTGGCACGTCAGCGCGGGTCTCTATGTGAATATTCTGGTAAGTCCATGTCTTCATAGCCTCACTCTATCTCTCTAGTGTACACTCTTTGGTCGGACGGTAACTGATATGCTATCGTGCTTTCATGTTTTGTGTCTACCAGGAACGACCCGACGAGATTGCGAAGCTCTCGATTCCTGACGTTGCTAGTAAATCCTGCCGAGAGTGGACGTTGTACAAGAGACCGTTGGAACCGGTAATTGACTCGGGTGTGTGAGGAGTGTGATGCGTCTTGTTCTGTCACAGGGTTATCTGTGACTGACTAACCGTCCTATATCGCTGCCTTCACCACGGCAATGGTTGCCGGGTTGATAGTATGCTCTAATTGGCTGCAGAGACCCAGCATAGTAGATGCGGCTAAACGCATCTGATATCTAACTAGCTACGGTTATTAGCCTACCCCTATCGCCAAGGCTACACAAATTATACCAGCCTATAAGATAATTTATAGGATAATCTATAAGATAATTAAATTATATAGGCCATATACTCACTATATATAAATAGCTATTAAAACTCCCCTAAATAGTTTCCTCTTCCTCGTACAATTATAAATATCTTTATAAATACTTAATGTTCGCCTTACCCTATAATAATTAATTATATTTAACTATTACACTACGAACATATATCTTTTCAAACGTATATTATTCAATACAACTAAATAACGCTACTAATCGCTAAAGAATAAGAGGTTACGAAGACCCGAATCTATAATTCCAAATAACGACGATATTATTATAGACGAAGGTATCCTCCTAAACGCCCCGTAATAAACCCAATTACTAGAATATATTACAAATAACAATATTAAAATACCTAACGTACTAAATTATACCAAAAAGCCGGAAAATTCAAGAGTACTAATAGAAAACTCTAACCCCCCTACTAATAAAAAAATCTACTTAGCAACTTTAAACGGACTCCCTCGTACTAATATAATTATAACTCTTATTATAACCGTTACTTAATATTCGGCGAAAGTTGAACCTATTTATAATAATACCTTTATTAACTCCTTTAACCTAACCGAAGGAAGAATATTTCAAATAATTATTAACCTTATTACCCGAATAATTAAAATATTTAATTATTATCTTACTATTACTATTAAAGAATTTCGGAATTTTTAATTTAAATTCCAATTTAAAAAAGAATAATATATTAATATCTTCGACGAATGTAAATAAATTTTAAAAGACCTTTACTAAATTTAAGAAGAATTTTATCGAATTTATACTAAATTTAATAACGTACGAAACTTCGCCCAAAAAGTATAAACTATTCTCGCTATAAACCAATAGAACCATACCGCCCAAACTACTATAAACGGTAGCACAAATATAGTAAAATACTAGAAACCGCTCCTCCTAAACCCCAAACCCTTTATAACCACTTAAAAAGATTATATTAAATATAATAAAATATATTTAATGTAGAAAGGCTATATCCTTTCCGTTTAAACCTTAAATATTATTAAATTCCCTAATAAAAAGACTAAGATCGTTTACGCAAACTACTTACTTAACCCTAAAGTAGTTACTTTAATCGATAAAGATATTTAGAAAATTCTTATAAACCCTAATAATCCCGAAGTTTAATAATAAAAAATAGGTATTAAATTCCTATCCTTCTTAGACACCTATTATAATAATATAAATTTACACTTAAATACCGCCCGCAAACTTAATAAATTTAAATAAAGAAACCGTTTCTTCGCCAACTTCGAAATAAAGTACATTAAAACTACTAATTACTATAATTTAAATAATATTATAAAAATATATTACCTACGGAATAAAATCTCTTAGAAACTCTATACCTCCCTCACTTATTAACGAACCCTCCTTATTAAAAACGATTTTAAAAAATAATTATTATTCTACCGTAATTTCGCGTATAATATTAAAGACGACGACTATAGGTCCAAATCCGCTACTAGTAAAACTTTTAATTCGAATTCTAATAATAATTCGGAAAAAACTATTAATAAAGGAAATAATATTATAAACCTTAACGCTATCTACGTTTTATAAACCGTCTATAATAATATTATCAAATATTAAAATAAAAATAACCTATATTATAAATATAAAAAAGAAGGGTATATTATAAAGAACTACCGCAATAATATTAACTATAGCAATCGCGGCCCCCAAACCGGTAATAAGAAGGGCCGAAAAAATAATAAAAAAGGTTAAAATAGTTGAAAAGGAAGTAAAAGAAGCCGGGGAAGCGGAAGTACCGGTTAAAATACCGGGAATACTAATAATACCGATAATACTAATACTAACCCCCTAGTACCCGGCTAGTAGGGATATAGCAACTATATAAACCTCCATACTATAAACACCGGAGAAGAAAATAAAGGCGAAGAATATTATAATAACAACGTAAGTAATAACTAAGGAAATAATTAAACCCTATAAATAATCGCCTACAAAGGCGAAAAAAGTCTATAAGAAAAAGGAAAGAGCCGTTCAAAAATCTAAAAATAATTATTATTAATTCACTAAATAATCTCCATCAAAATTCATTACTCCTTTCCTCTTATCTATCCCTCGGACCGTATAAAATTCATTATATAATTTTTATTAATAATAATTATATAATATTTACTTTTATCGACCGTTCTTTTATAAAGAAAAATAGACTTACTATATTTAAACTCTTAAAACCTAAAAAACTAACTTTCGCTAACAATATTATAAAAGGACTCATTACTAAAAAACTTACAACAAACCTTTATATTAATTATTACTTAAAAAATATTATATTCTTAATTTACAATATTTCCCCCAACTACCCTATTATCTTAAAACTACCCTAACTTAAAAAATACGAACTGTATATCTTTTAAATAAAAAGGAAGGTCTAATTTACTAATCGGTACGCTAATTAATACTTCCTATCGGATCTCCCTATTTCCCTATAGAACGCCCCCAATATATAGAACCGCTCTCCTAATAATTTATATTACTAACTTTATATAATAATAATAAACGAATAAAATAAAAGAATATTACTAAATATCCCAAAAATACTAAGACTTCCACCTAAAATAAACAATTATATTAGCCGGATAAAAAGCAATCTAATAAATCGTTTAATTCTAATCCTTATAGAAAGATTTATACGTAATAATATTTAACCGCCGAAGCTACTACCTTACTAAAATCTATTAGAATATTAAATTCTAAAGGATTAATACCTAATCTTTATAAAAGGATTTATATACAATAATATTTAGCCGCCGGGGCTACTACCTCGCTAAAATCCAATAGAATATTAAATTCTAAAAGATCGACTACTACCTCACTAAAGTTCAAGAAAACTTTAAAATTTAAAATACTACCCCAGGGCTACCGATAAAAACATCGATAAGACTACTAATAGGGTAAATTACTATTACCAATATTTAGAATTACTACTAAAAGCTAATTCTAATTCCGTACCACTCTTATACTAATAAAAGCTTTACTAAAATACATTGAGGCTATTACGGCTTTAAGACTATATCCCTTATAAAGGACCGGAATATAACGATATTCAAATACTAAAATTACTATTAAAGAACGATTCTATCTCCGTTCCGCCCCCCTATCGTAAACCCTACGAAAACTACCCTAGAAGTAAGGCCTATAACCTTTATAAATTTTATAAAGCCGACGAAAATCTCTACTTAAAACAAAAAGCGTAACTATACTACTACGACCTCCTTTCACACCATTTCAAACTTCCCGTTAAAAAATTTACTAGAAACGCAGTTTTATTAAATTATAACGTACTAAAATAAGTAGTAGAACCTTTTACACCTATACTACCTTATAAAAAAGTAAAAGACGTAAAAAATTCCTTTAATACCGCTTATTTAATTATAAAGCGGTTTAAAATAATCGAAGGACGAATTAACGCTTAGAATATATATAATATTAACGTTACTACTTTTAATTTCTTATACGAAACGTACGATTTACAACCCTACTTCACGAATTATATAGAAATCTACTGATTAATAGCCCTTTATAAAATTAATATTTATAATAACCTTATTAAAAAAATAACCCAAGATATTATAAATAATAAAGGTAAATAATATAAGGACCGCCTCTTAAAACGCCTCTACAAATTTATCAATGCGTACGCAAAAGACGTAGATTAAAAAGAAAAGAAAAAGATTAATATTTTCTATATTAAAAAAGCGAATAAATTTCCGCCCTATCGAATATATAACTACAAAATCGAATTTACGCCAAGGGAAAAGCCGCCGAACGCCCGCTACCGACTAATTTCACCTATAGAAGTAGCTATCGTTAAAAAATAGATTAACGGTTAATTAAAGAACAATTTTATTAAACTTTCCTAATCCCAAGCAACCTTACTTTTATTCCTTATAAATAAGTTTAGTAAGGGTATTCGTATTTATATTAACTACTATAGTATTAATAATATTATATTTAAAATACAATACCCGCTTCAACTAATTAAAAAAACTTTTAATACTATTTACTATACTAAAATCTTTACCAAACTAAATATTATCGCCGCTTTCAACCGAATCCGTATTTAGGAAGGCTATAAATAACTAATTACTTTCATTATACGTTTTAATCTCTATAAATTACTAATGCTTCCTTTCGGCTTCTAAAACATACATAATATATTCTAGAATTATATTAATAATATATTATATAATATTCTAAATATTTATACAATAGCGTACCTAAATAATATCCTCGTCTATTTTAAAAACGTAGAAGAATATACCGCCTATATAAATAAAATCCTTAGAAAAATAATTAACGCTAACTTCTAATTAAATATCGATAAATATAAATTCAATATTACCCGTATAAAATATTTAAGCCTTTTTATTATACTAAGGGGTATAGAAATAAACCTTATAAAAGTAAAAACTATTATTAAATAAGAAGCCCTGTAATTACAATACTAATTCCAAAAATTCCTAAAATTTACAAATTTCTACCGGCGCTTTATCTAATATTTCTCGATTATAATTATTCTACTATATAACTTTACGAAGAAATTAATTAAATAGTATTAAATAAAAAATTATTAAAAAGCTTTTAAAAAATTAAAGAAAACTTTTATTATAAATCCCGTCCTTCGAATTTACAATTAATCCCGCCTAACCGTAATCGAAACTAATGCTTCCAATTAGGCCGTAAATAGTATACTATCCTAATACGACGACGAGAATATTTTACGCCTAATTATATATTTTTTATAAAAATACTCCGCCGTAAAATATAATTATAATATTTATAATAAGGAACTACTTATAATTATTAAAGCCTTAGAAGAATAGGGACTAGAATTATAAAGCGCCTAAAAACTATTTAAAATTTTAACCGACTATAAAAGCCTATAAACCCTTATAAAAAATAAAAAATTCACGCCGCGGCATATATAGTAATTTAATTTCCTATTTAAATTCAACTTTATTATCAAATATAGGCTGGGCATTCTCTAAATCCGTCCTAATACCCTAAATAAAAAACTAAAAAATATACCGAAGGATATAAATGACGACCGGCTAAAAGCCCGCTACAAAATACTTTTCAACCCCTCTATTTTTATAAATTATATTTATACTTACGAATTTAACCTAGAAAAATTATTTATAAATAAATTAGTCGACGCCAATTACCGCAATTCAATCTTCTATTAAGACTTAATAGCCGCCTTTACGGACAAAAACCGTTGAATATAACTTAAAATACTAAAGAAAAGTATAAGAAAAATAGTTTTTATAGAATATTACGCGATTAATAATAAAGTATATTAACGTTCAACGTTTATAATCGATTTAAAAAATATTGTACTACAATTATATCTTATATAAAGTTATTATAAACCTGTACTAGTAAATTACTAAGGCTGGGATAAAACGTTTATAACCCTTAATCGCTCATTTTACTAGCTAAGTATAAAAAAAGCCGTTAAATCTTATTATAAAGCTTGCTTCTAATACGTAAAAATAAAGCTGTTATAACGCGTACTAATAGGGCTTTTAAAACCTCTATTAATATCCTTCGCCCTATAAAAGGATATTACTATCGATTATATCACCCTTATAACGCCTTACGTCTAGAGAAGCCGAAAATACAAGTATATCGCTATAATAATAGACTATTTAATAAAAATAAAGTACTATATCCTAATCGAAATATTAATTATAAAAGAATTTATTAATCGATTTATTGAAAAGATTTACACTTTTTATAACCTACTGAATATTATTATTTCCAATCGTAGCACTTAATTCGTTTTATAATTTTAGAAAATTCTATTTAAAAGACTAAGAATTACTTTAAAACTATTATTAACTTTCTATAAAAAAACTAATAATTAAACCGAATATATTAATGCTAAATTAGAATATTTCTTTCGTACTTATATTAATTAAGCTTAAAACGATTAAATTAATTAATTACCCCTAGTAAAGTTCGCGGACAATAATGTACATTTAAATAATACTAGCGTATCCCTATTCTTCGCAAATTATAATTTTTACCCTCGGATAAGAATCGAACCCGCCTAATTATATTTATTAAAACTTTTTAAAGTATAGTAGGCAGAATACTTTAAAACTAATAAAGTTGCCGACCGGTTTAATATAATATTAAATAAAATTACTATTATAATTAGAAGTAATTAAATATAATACGAGGAAATTGCTAACGAAAGATAATTTAATACGCTAAAATACTATATTGGTAATAAAATTTTATTTAATATAATTAACCTTATATCGGGCCGCTTACAAACCAAACTTATACTACTATAAAAAAGGCCTTTCAAAATTATAAAAGTAAATAGCCACCGTATTATATTAAAATTCCCTATTAATATAAAATATAACCGTACTTTCTATATTAGTATAATAAAACTTTAGAATTATTAAAGAATCCCTAGATAAAATAAGACTTAAAATATCCGAATAAACAACGGGCAAATTATAAAATAAATAAATAACGCTAAAAACGTAGTCGAATAATTCTATAAAACTATCGACAACTACTATTTTAATATAAAAAATAATAAATAAAAATACTAGGTAATTTAGGGAAGCTCCTACAATCCTATTTAATAACTATAAAAGGACGTAAAATATTATATTAACGACTTTAGAAAATTTTATAATAATAACCCAAATATACTAATACTACTACAATAGATCGCAGACGAAAAATATCGCTACAAAGCTAAGAAAGCTCTAAAAAAAGCCGTTAGGACGGACTAACCGCCGGAAAAGATAATACTAATAATACAGCGATTACCACATTACTAAGAGGGCAAAGCAACGGCCTAAAAAGGAAAACAAAAATAATATAAAAAAGTAAATAATAAATATTATAAAAGAAGAGATTAAAAAGGGAAGTATTTTTACCGTAAGGATATTTTAAGCGAAGGAAATATTATAAAGTTATTTATAATTAACTAACCATCCTATATCGCTACCTTCACTACGGTAATAATTGCTAGGTTAATAGCATGCTCTAATTAGTTGCAAAGACTTAGCACAGCAGATGCGGCTGAACGTATTTAATATCTAATTGGCTACGGTTGTTAGCCTACCCCTATCGCCAAGGCTACATAAATTATACCAGCCTATAGGATAATCTATAGGATGATCTATAAGATAACTAGGTTACACGGGCCATATACTCACTATATATAGATGGCCATCAGGGCTCCCCCAGATAGCTTCCTCTTCCTCGTACAATTACGAATATCTTTACAGATACCTAACGTTCGCCTTGCCCCGTGATATGTTCTATGTGCCGTAATGGGAGAAAATCTGTTTCCAGACATGGAAAACACATGTATTTTGCTTATAGAGGGGGTTAGGCGTTGTATTTTAGTCGCTTTAGATTTAGAATTAGATTTAGACCGGGTCCGAAGTCCGAAATTTCTCAAGGTTCTAAAGTCCCTCCTTCTCCCCAACGTCCAACCTCCCCATTTATCAACGGAAAGAAGTAACCATTTCCTTCAGAAATGGCTAATTAGCCTAGTATCAAACGGTCAGGTCTTAAAATATTTCTTCATTTTCTTCGTACTCTTATATATCTGTGGTCGTATGTGCTTGTTCCTTCTCATGGTGGTGCTTATTTCGTCAACCCTAAGATTGACTTAATGCGACCGGGAGGGAAGGACAGCAGACAAGATAGGAGACTTGAAACGCGAGGCGGTCGATATAAGCTTTTGAGACCTCGACGGCGGATGGGGTGAGCTTGGAAGTACCTAAGATGCCCGTGTATATAGCCTGTGCGCATCTCTCCCCCCTATGATCTATCCACCCTGCCACCCCCTCCACGCTTGCAGGTTATCTATCATCTTTGTCCCTCGTTCTCTTTTTTTGCTCGCATCATGCATGTTCATCGTACCTAGTAAGCGCAAGCGAACAAGATGCAACACAAAAAGAAAAAGAAAAAAAGAAGAAAAAAAAGCTGAGAGGGAGAGAAGAATAGGGGAAAGAAGATGACAAAAGGGGAAAAAAGATTATAGGAAAGAAAACCATACAACACCTAGGATTCGCTGGCCGCTAAATACCACACAACGCAACCGTAATATGTCTTGAGGATAAGTTGCAAAAAATACCCGGGACTAAGATGTACCTCACTTTGGACTGCTTTAACCTAGGAAAATGCGTCATGATATAAAAAAGACCGAGAAGGTAGTATGATCAAGACAGGTTAATAAGTTGATAGGTGAAGGAAGAGCTTGCCAGAAGTACACAATGTATTCCATTCCATGTTGTTGCCGTATACTACAACCTCCCCCCCAAGCGATCCAATGCCGAGGGAGCGTTCTCTGCTATTTATCATCCTCCTTCATTCACCTTCGCCCACTTCTGCACATACAACCACTTCAACTCGGCACCGCACGTGTTATATTTGACTGCTTCCATGAGGTTCCTCCCCAGAAAATCCAACACCCTCATCATTTCCTCCGCAGAAAATCTCCCACCGTAGAGCTTCTGAATGTCCTCTATCGCAGTCTGGAAGGCGACCTCGCCAGGCATGGAAGGAGAAGTCTCGGACGCGGTGATGCGGAGCTTCGAGGCCGTCGCCAAAGCCGTGCTGCTGTGTGTGCTCTGGGTCACGGCACTGGCCGTGCTTGCGCTGGGCGACACCCTCCCGAACTTCCTTGACATCTTCTTCTTCGGACTTTTGTCGTCTTGTTCTCCCTTGTACACCTTGATCAGCGCCCGCACCGCCCCCTTGAAGATCTCCTTCTTGATCCGATCTCCAAGTTGGGCCGAGATATCATGCCGGATGTCTTCGATCCACTCATCTATAATCTCTTGCCGCAACTCTGCACATTTGACATCGACCGTTTCTTCTACCCGCTCCTCGGTCTCGGTCAGCATTTGGCCTTCGAGTTCGCGTCGCACATCATGAATTTTATCGTCGATTCTATCGTCGATGATTTGCTCTACCTCCTCCCTGTCGTGTGGGCATGCATTTTCGGCATCGAGAGACTCTGTTAGTTCCTCGACCAGTTTGAGCCGAACATCGAGGCTGGCGGTGCGGTCGAGTATTCGACGAACTGCGAGGAGTATGTGCTCGTCAGTTGTTAGAGAGCGAGATAAGAGCTCGCTTGTACGTCGACGCTTTCGGTCTGGAACGGGGATAGTATTAGTCTGGGGCAGGGGATTGCTAATGGCACTGAAGGGGATGGATGTACCGGTCAGGGTTGAGAATTGATTCGGGCTTCGAAGGGCACCCGAGGTGGAAGGCGATTGCACCCGTTCATCTGACCTCTCATTTTCTGTAGTTCGGATGAGGCTCGGACCGTCCTCGCCCGCGGCGTGGTACCTGTTGGTTGGAAGAGGCAATGATCCACTTCTACGTCGCTTTCGGTCTGAAAGGGCGCGGTATTAGTTGCAACTTGAGAGACAGCGTAACGGTAATGGAGAACGACATGAGCGTGACGGTGATGGGGAACGAAATGAGCGTACCATTCGGAGTCGATGAACCCGGTGTATTTCGAGAAGAGCTACCATTACGATATGGGGGAGGTATAATGCCTGTTGGTTCCGTTTCCTCCGCTATTTCTGCCAACGTTTGGTTGTGGTTGGTGCTAGACGGAGGGGCAGTCATGCCCAAGTCGATAACCTGACCGGGCGCGCCGCGGAACAATACGTCGAACGATGCCAACTTTCCATTCGTATGTAATAGGCCAAACGGATGAGAGGATGAGAAGACCGATGGGAGCAAAGCTAGCTGTTCCATAGTCTCCGGTATGAGGTCGACGCGGTCAAGGTAAACAGTAAATTGGCGCAATCGAGCCAGGGACTTTATGTTGTCGAAATGACCTTGATCCTGAGGTCTCAGCTCGTAAGACTCTTGCATTTCCTTTGGCACCACGAAAGTAGGTGCTTGCGTCATCGTGAAATGCAGGGAAATGAAGTCGTCGCCACAAAGGTTGAACACGATCGACTGGATCCGTTCTGGATGAACAAGCAGGTAAAGCGTTGTCCACTTCCCTAGAGGGCGCAGAAGGATAGTGACATGCAGTCTGAACATGGCTAGTAGCTTTATTGTATCCACGTGTAGATCGATATATAAGTCGATGTGTGTTGTTCCTGTGGGTCGGTGTCGTTCGTCCAAGCAACATGACTATCCATATTAGAGAGGTTGAGTTTGCAATGGTTTTTGCCGTCGCTGCTGGATGCTGCCGGTACCTCCACGTCGTCGTCTTCGCCGCCGGGGATAAATCCATCGATCCCGCCTATTTCCCTGTGAACATGTTAGCAAGGTCGGAAGGGGCACACCCGCCGATCTCGCGTGACGGTGCAACTGTCAGCAGCGTCCCAGGTGAACCAAGAGACCCAGTCCTTCCAGCAGGCGTACCTGCTGGGTAGGAGTTGGCTATTTATAGCGCCTCCTGTCAGCTTGAAACGCGCACTTCCAAGCGCATCGTCAGCCATATAGCTCTCAGCAGCGTCCCAGGCGAATTAAGAGACCCAGTCCTTCCAACAGGCATACCTGTTGGGTAGGAGTTGGCTATTTATAGCGCCCCCTAACAGCCTGGGACGGTGTGCTTTGAGCATATGGCCTGCGAGACGGAGCGGGTATGTAATGTGATGGGCATTCAGCGCTGGCCGAAGGAGAGGAAGAGGAATTTGTCGGGTGTTAGTGTTCGTAGTATAACGGGCATTCAGCGCTGGCCGAAGAAGGGAGGAGAGGAAGTGTAACGGGTATTGACGCACGCTTCTAACTGCATCGTCAGCCATATAGCTCTCCGCAGCGTCCCAGGCGAATCAAGAGACCCAGTCCGTCCAGCAGGCATACCTGTTGGGTAGGAGTTGGCTATTTATTGCGCCCTCTGACAGTCTGGGACGGTGTGCTTTAAGTATATGGATGGCCTGCGAGACGGAGCGGGTATGTGTTGTGACGGGCATTCAGCGCTGGCCGAGAGGAAGGGAGGGTCTGGTAGAGATGATCCTTCTAGCAGGCGTGCGTGCTGGGTAGGAGTTGGCAGTTTGTACCGGTCGGTGTTTACAGGCTGGGACACAATACTTCCAGTCCATTCATCGGCTGCGAGAAACGGGGTGGATGTGCGGGGTGGTGGACATTCAGCACTGGCCGAGAGGAAGGGAAGAGAGGATTTGGTGCGAGTGATGGTGGCTTGCGAGAAACTGAACGATAATCCACCGTGTCGGATGGGGAGGGAAGCAGATGGATGGGGAGAATATTGAAATGAAACCTCCGGGAGGAGCCGAGAAATCATCGAACCGGTAGTAAGACCACCAACCCTTCGTCGTGGATATCGGATTCACGGTGGTCGGGAGACCGAGGTGGAGGTGTAGAGCAGCGTTCGCCATAAAACAGTACCCTATCAAACAGATCAAATCGTCGTCTGGCTAACCAGTTCAAATCGGGCACCAGAGAGCCAGATCTAAATCAATCGTTACGCCGTCTCGTTTTGACTGTTTTGTTACGACGTTAAGTAGGTAGGTTGTTGCTTATTGACATGCGGATGGCCTGTTTTTGGTGCAGAAATCGGGTATTTAGATGTAGACGACCACTTAATGCCTGCTTATAAAAACGTGTATTCGGGCCTCGGATCGGTAAAATGACGATTTTCGAATGTTAGGGATGGATTTAGTATAATATTACGCCGGCGGCGGTCCGGGAAAATATTTGTCCGGTTTTGATCAATTCGTCAAACCAAATCAATTCAGAATGTAAACAAACCAATCTGACGATATTTTAGGCAAAACAAACCAGTTCGGACCTCGTTTTGAATTGAATTGTTTTGTGGCGAACGCTGGTGTAGAGGGGCAGGGAGTCCGCCATGGCGACGGCCGGGTCGAGCGGGGGATGATAAGATGGGTAGAGTAAATCAATCGCGTCTAGAGGTAACTCAATTCACGGGGTCGATATGAAATGTGGAATGTGGAGAGCTCGACTCGTGGACAAGTGAAATAGAAAGAGAAAAGGGAAAATCAACAAGAGCTGTTAGACTACGCAAAGTCACAGGGGCATGACCCCGACCAACCAGCGGTTGACCCGTCACCTGCACCGCCACTTATGTTATGTCACCAGCCACATTTGTACAAAGGCTCACCTTTGCTTCGGGAATGCCGTACCGGTGATAGTTTGAAGAAAAAATAAAATACCGAAAACAAAGTTGAACGGAGACTGACTGGAAGTGTGAAGTGAAGCGGTTGACATAGGCTTTCACGACTCGACGGGGTGACCTTGCTTGTGGAGACTTGGACTGACACCTTAAAGAATGCCAAGAAATGCCAAGAAATGGCGATAGCTTCAAAGGTCAAAACCCTTCCCGCTGCAAACCCAATCACCATTGATAACAGCAAAAGCCAGGTAGTGATGAAAACGACATGGGAATGCGCACGTAGGAAGCAAGACAGCAATGACTACATTACTATAAGAAAGTATGGTATGTACGGCGTCAGTTATATCGTCCGTCCGTCCGCCCGCGCGTCCGTCCATCGTGGTATCATAGGTAGAATCCATAAACAGCAAATCCTCCTCCTAGGTCCTACCTCCAGCTAGGCAAGTTCAACCAGATTATCCACCCCATCCCTCCATCCGCTCACCACTGCATTACGTTTTCCTCGTATATCTCATTTCCAACATTAATCAAAACAGTATCCCAATCCTGGTGCGTTCCGTTACCCGCACCTCAAGCAACAGACTCCAAGCAAGAAGATGGTTATCGAGACCAAGCTCAGACAACCTCCTTAGCCCCATCCTTCGCACCCACCACCGCCTCCGGATGCGTCGCCTGACCAGCAGCTCCCTGAGCACCCGCAACATCTGCAACGGTCTCGTCGCTGAACCTGAGATCTTCTTCGAGGGGAACGGTGTCCTGGATCTTCATCCAGATGACGGGAGCGGCGATGAGGAGGGCGCCGCCTAGGAGACCCCACTGTTACAGAACCAACTGATTAGCATTTGATGAAAAAGATACCTTAATCAGGAGGGTACCTAAGGATGGGGTAAACAAAGAAAACTTACAGTGGCACCAAACATGGTATTAAAAGGCTTCTTCAAGCCGTCCAAACGCCAAAACACGGCGGCACCAGCGCTCTGAATGCCCTTGTAGAAACCAGCGAGGTTGGCGGCTTTACGGCCCGAGTTGGAGAGAGCGCCCATGTACCTGTTTGTTGCACAACAACACCTCAGCTGTCAGTCCCTCTTCATACCTAGCAACACCAACATGGCTGTCCTCCAGCCCAAACCGACCACCGACCACCAAGAGAAGGGGAAGGAAAACTCACCAGTAAATGCAAGTCTGCCACGCAGCATCATAAAACCCATAAAACATGTACAAGAACATGGGTCCGATATACTTCTTCCCACCATCCGTCCAATCGACCGTAACAAAGCCCTTCTCGGCCGTCTCCTCGCGCGTCGCCTGATCCTTCTGCCACGCGTACCCGCCGCCCCAAATCGCAAAAGTCAGGACAATCAGACCAACAAAGCTTCCCTTGGCGCGAATCGAGCGTCTCGCGCCCGCGAAATCCAAAGCATAACCGACGATGATGGCGCCAAAGATCTGCGCGAGCCAGTAAAGCGTGTTGTTGAGCGCCCTGGTGCGCGTGTTGAACTGGGAGCCGTTCATGTCGTTGGACTGGTAGGTGTAAAAAGTGTTGGAGGCGAAGAACATGGGAAACAAAAGAACGACCCAGGGGGCCGAGGTGATGGTCTCGAAGAGGCCCTTGAACTCGGTGATCCAGGAGGGGTTCTTCATCATGATGACCTTGGAGCCGTCTTCGCGCTGGACCTTGCCGACGTCGCAGAGCATCAGGGCCAGGACGGCGCCGATCAGGGTAAGCACTAGAAATCCGACGTAGGTGCCGTCGGTGACGGGGCCGGCGACCTTGTTGATGTTTTGGCCGAGGGGGATCAGGGAGCCGATGACGGCGCCGAGGTTGAAGATGATCCAGAACCAGGAGATGTAGCGGCCCTTCATGTCCTCGGTGGGGTACGACATCATGATGGTGCCCTGGGCGGTCCAGAGGAGACCGGCGCAGACACCGAGGAGAGCGCCGGCGAAGACGACGAAGCCGTGGTTCTGGTTGTGGTTGTAGCTGAGGAAGGAAGCAATGTAGATGACGTATCCCAGGCCGCCGAAAGAAAGGGTCAAGCGAACGCCGAGCTTGTTGGCAATGGAACCGGAGAAGAAGGCGACGACGGCGAAGGTGCTGTATAAAGCGGTGCTGGCATCGTCCTGAGCCTTGTGATCGACTTGTCCACCACCGCCGAGACCGCTGAGGGCGTTGTACATGCCGGGACACATGAAGCAGACCAAGGAGACCAAGAGCAGCTGGAAGAGAGGCGAGGCGTACCAGAGCTCGTGGCCGAAGACCTTGAAGCCCTTGTACATCCAGCCGGGAGGACGAGTGGGAGTGATAATTTCTTCGTGGGAGCCATCTTTGCTGGTGACTTCGCGAGTCGTATCGGCGGCCGGGGCGACGGCCGGTTGCTTTTCGTCGGCCATGGTTGTTGTCGAGAACTGCTGGGTCAATGGATGAACAGTTCGCGACAGGATATGAAAGGGGGAAGTGAAGGGATTTGGAGGTCAGGAATTGGGGGAGGACCAGAAGAAAAGTCAAGCGCCAAGTCTCGACGGCGTGGTTGCGCGGGGAACTAGACTAGTGTGTGTGCGACTAGACTGGTCGAGGACCGGGGAGGTGGTACGGCGCACCGTGAAAATTGGAAGGATTGGCCGATGCTACCTTAGTCGCCTGCTACGACGACGGTTCGCACGGCTAATATGTATGTTCCCTTCACAGAAAGACGCGGCAAACAGCAATGGAAGCCAGGGGCAAAGAAACGAATCAAGATAAGGTTGATAGATCATGTGTGCCACTTCATCAAGACCATGCAGCAGCACCTCTCCCGTTCGATATCGATCCTGGTTCCCGCTTGATTGTATCCGAGTTTCTCAATGACACTTGACAGATAAGGTGATAAAAGCCAGCTGCTTCCATTGACTTGAAAAGAGCACGGGATATTGTACGGTACGGTACGGTACAGCCCGAAGGATGTTGGACATCCAGCTGTCCAGAAAAAGTAAGAGGGTAGTAGTAACGTTGAGATAGACGACGATACCCGACACCCTTTCTCCAACGCCTCAAAAGTGTAACCTCGTTCGCCACATGACACGGCGCCAGGTCAAGAATAGAAAAGTGCACACGACCAGGCGAACCTTAACACCGTACACTGTACGCACAACAACCGCATAGCCCAGAGAGGGCAGGATAGGATAGGGCGCAGAAGGAAAAACAAAAAAAAGGCCAAGGGCTGACAGACATTGGTTGAACCAATAGCCAATTCCGAATCGACCAACGATTTGTTGTTGAAAGGAATGAATCCCACGGTTGTCTCGACTCGACTCCAGATAAAGAGGAGGGCAACAGGCAGGCTACGTGACACTTTTGTGGTGTAGCTTCCTTTCCCCGCTGTCACACAGCTCCTGTAACGAATGAAGGCGGGGACGGGAATATTGAACAGGGCTGATCAAAGCCACGGCGCAGTTCTGAGACCGACCGAAGGAATGCAGAAATGCGTAACAAACAAACAAACAAACAAGACGGGCAAGACGGGCAAGACGGGCAAGACGCCGGCGTAAGACGGGACGTAATGATAAAATGAGAGCCCCTTGGAGCAAGCAAAGAGAAAAAAACGAAACGAAACGAAACGAAACGAAACGGAAAACGAATCAATTACCTAGAGGGCGAACTCACGTTGAGTCCGGCGAGAAATATCCCGTCTTGATAAAGACCCGTTTTGGGGAAGTGCTGACCTCGAGCGTGTAAGTGCGAGAATGCTCGGTAAGTAAGGTACCGAGGTCCAGAAGCTGTTAGCATCACCACTTTAACCGCTGCGACAAAGCTAACAACCATATTGGCAGGATACTTCTCTACACAATAAAGTCCCATCGCCCGCCCAACTCGCTGTGCCGCAAGGGAACGAGGGGCTCCAGCGTCCAGCGTCCAGCCATGCCGCTCGGCAGCAGCACCTTATCCACCCGCGGCGCCCAAAAAGCTTAGGTTCACGTCTCGTTGGGGGAATTGATCAGTCAGTCAGCCATCCATCCTTTTTGGGCTTCGTGTCTCGTGAAGGGGGGGGGGGGGGGAGGCGCAAAAGAAGTGTCAAGCAAATCAAAGCGAAAATGAACGTGTGATGAGAAAAAAGAAAAGGAACGTAACGGCCCGAATAAGGTGGCCGTTAGCCTCGAGATTCCATAACTATTTCGTATCGGTTCGGTATCGGGTCTGCCTAGTAGTAATGTAAGGTACTTGTATTTTGAAGCTGTTGATTCGATTGACATGACTCTGACTATTAGCGTCAACAAATAAATGCAAAGCAAAGCACTGAAACCGCAGTTTTGTGCAAACCACGGTCGGGTTGGGTTGGGTCGAAAAAGCGAAAATGTTTCAATGAACCGACGGGTTCCTGCAAAAAGGATCGATCGCAATTGAACTGTTGAACAGCACGTGACCCAATCTGGGGAAACACAAGCATCTCCACTTTCCCCGACCTCTCCATCTCTTTCCCCCGCTTCGCTCCCTGCATCTCTGCAAATCCCCCATTCCCGTCCCAGAGAAGTCCGTCGTCGAGTGCGGAGAAAAACGACTGGAACGTCTGAACGACTGGATGACTTTCCCAGGGCCAGACTGAAAAAGGACACGAGCGCACTCACAAGTCTATAAATGGCGAGCGTGCGAGGTGCGTGAGTGAGTGTAACCCTCCGTTTGCCGAAACGAGGGACCGACCGCTGCAGATTTGGAGTATACTACCTACCTCTAGGTACCGTAGCTCGGCTGTTGTTGCAGATGCCCGCTGGGTGCCTGCATGTAACGTTTCGCCGCCTACATACAATTAAGAAGATAGCCTGCTGCTGCTGCTGCTGCTGCTGCTGCTGCTGCTCCCAATCCCATCCATCCCCTCGGTGTTGTTACTGTTATGTTGTGTTGTCGAATCGCCCAGACCGTTCTCCTTTTTTTTTTTCCCCTTGGGAGGATCGGTTCCAGATCCTATCGATTGTCGATTTGGTGATGGGTGTCCGAGTCCTGACCTAAAAAAAAAAAAGAGGAATGCGACGCGTTACCATTTTAACCATAACAACACGACAATTGGATTGAGCCAAGCCGAGCGCCAAGCTGTTATGGGGTTTCTTTCAGGGCTTCACGTAAATCAAACCGTAGTAAAGCAAAGCAAACCAGACCGGGTCCCAGTAAACCAAATCGAGTGCTGGATCAAGCCAAATCTGGGCAGTGATTTGATTTGTTTGATTTGCGTATTTGTTTCGTCAGAGGGTTGAAATTTCTGTAGTAACCTGCTTCTCCGATATATGTAGTATGATTTTTGCTGTAGACGGTCGGGTATAAAGGTTGTATAACTGCTCTAGAAAAAATCGTATATTAGTATAGAAATTATATTGAAGTCTGCTATTAGCGAGAAATCGTAGTATTTTAAAAGTATATTATATCCCCCTATTTCCCCTTGCTCGCTATTTTTCTACTTCCTTTATTAATTAGATTTATTAGTACTCTATTTATTAAATTAATTTTAATAGTAATATATATTAGATTAATATATTAGATTACTATATTCTAGTCGAATTAATTAATAATTGTGCTAACCGACGCCGCTATAACCCTACGATCCCCCCTACTAAACGAAGTACTAGAGTCGCCTCAACCCTATATTCTATTCGGCTATATATTTCGTCGTTCGTTTAAAGTACGTATTACTAAATTAAAATAATATAACGCCGATAAGATCGTTCGAAAATCTATAGTAGAATGGCCGTACGTAGAATACAATTATCGGAAATATATTCTTAAGATTTAAATATATTAAAAACGTAAAGAACGGTTATAAATTAACGATTAAGGTATACGACTAATCCGATTATTTAGTAATAATGAAAAGGATAGGAAATTCTTTTACTACGGTAAATATAGCTAAATCTTTAATTTAAAGGCGATAACCCTATTAGCGAACTATTTAAATAAGGTTTATAATATTTATAAGAGAGGGAAAGAATTAGAATTAAATAAACGATAATATAGTAATAATAATATACGTACTTCCTTTAATCATTCCTAACCCTCTATATTATTATTATAAATTATTATAGCCGTCGTCGGCGAAAATATTAAAGAGTCGCTAATTAATTTCGTTATTTCTTTTAATTTAGGATTTTCGATCGTAGAGAATACGGACTTTTGCGTATTAATAAAATTATTAAACCCTGCCGTCGCTAATATTATTTTACTTAAAAATTTAATAATAATAGGAAAATAGTTAGAGGATCAGTTTATTGGAAATAAGGCCCGTTTATAATAATAGTTTACTATAACCCTATATAAAGTTTATTTCTCCTTCGATCTATAGACTTCGCTGAATAGTTATACGATATTCGCCGTCGTTATATACTTTACCGATATATTTAGCGTACTTTAAATTCGATTTATTATAATACCTTACGTTAAGGGTTATTATAGAGGTAAAAATATTAGTAAAATCCGACCGATCCCGATAGATATTATAGTAAAATAATTATTAATCGACCGGAATTAATAAGCGCTATTATTAATAAGGTAATTAACGATTATAATATCCGTAATAAATTATATTACTTCTAATCTAATAATACGAATACGAATAATAAAATAATTAAATACGTATTTAAATTCTACAACGATATTAATATATTTAATTATTGCGTATACTATTTAGGTTATATCTTTAATTTAATAGTAAAAACCTTTTTCGAAGGAAATATTCTTAATTTTATTAATTAAAAATTCGACCCTGCTATATTAAAAGAGGAGAAGGTAAAATTTCTAACTTTTTAAAAGAAGTAAAATACATTTAGTAAATTCTATAATTTTATTATTTTTATTTAACAATTACTATAGAAGAAAGCGAACTTTCGTAAATTAATAGTTAGTGATATAATTCTAAAATAAATTACAAGGTTTAGAAATTTCTATATTAACAATAACGAAAAAATTTTTAATTTCGTTTAAAATAATTCGATTCGTTAGAATTCGTAGTATAATATAATTATATGTACTATACGATTATAATAAGTATTAAATTACTAGTATTTAATATATAAGAAGGAATTAGAAAATAAGAAATTTAAACTTTTAATAAACGATAATTAAGCTGTATTAATTGTTGTTAATATTATCTTCTCGAAGTTTAAAGAATTTATATTATAGTATAAAGATAAGTAATCTAACTTTAGTAGTATCCTTTTCGATTTGAAGAAATTAATCGAAGAATTTAAACGATAGAAATCTATATATTTAACCCGTTTCGAAATTAAACCTTTTAATAGTAGTTCTAATATCTCTTTTCGCTATCCTTTCGCTAAGTTTATTAATTATTAAATTAATAAAACCGCTAGATTTAGTCGACGACTATACTACCCCCGTATTTTACTTATTTAGTATTAAGATTATAATAATGTACTTCGAATCAGTTATAATTAACCCCGCCCTTAATAAATTCGCCTAATACTATTAGAAGAAATTCGTTAAATAGATTTTAATATTAATAATAATCGGTTTATTCGTAATAATATTAACCTTTTAATAAGGAAGTTGGAAGAGTATTTAGGGGTATTAGAAGATAGCTAACTATATTAAATAGTAATATTATTATACCCTACTAAACGAAAGCGAATTCTCTATTTATATTATAAGTTAGTAAAAGGAGTAGGTTTAATTGAAATATTTAAAGAGATCTTTTTAAAATAATATTACAACGATAATATTTATTATAATTTAATTCCGAATCTATAATATAAAGAAAGAGAAGTATATTATTAGGAATATATATTTAAAGACGATTTTTTTAATTCATTTAGTAATAAGGTTAATTTTAGCGAATTGGAATCGTACTTCGCCTTACGTATAATAAAGAAGGATATTATTATAAATTTAATATTGTAGTAGGTATATTATTACTAGTAAGACTATTTTCCTAAATTATTACGTATAGCTATCGCTATATTAACGATATTAGCGATATTTAATAAGGCGGAGAGGGTATTTAGTAAGACGAGATTTGTGATCGGTTAATAGAGGTACAATTTATTATATACAACTATCGAGCGTATTGCTTTATATAAGAATTGGTAGTAAAACGGGGTATTTACAATATTAGGTTATAGGGGGGGGGGATATGGCCGGAAAATTTATAATCTGTGCGCAAATTTATGTAAAGTAAATCAAATAACCCCTCAACAACGTAAATCGGGACTCGAAATATCTCAAACAAGCCAAATCAGACCTCAGATTTGATTTGATTTGATTTATGTGAAGCCCTGGTTTCTTTCGCCTTTATAGGATTATTTCCACGACCCAAGACTTTCAGTACGAGGATTCTCCAAACCGGTGGTTATAGTATCCTCTCCAGTCGGTCGACTTTCGACAAGTCGTCGAAATAGCCTTGTCGGATCGCATCGCATCGCAGGGACCCGACTCCAAATCACACGTGAGGTTACACGGCCTGGTTGGTCTGTTGTTTCCTTCCCACCGCAAACAATGCCAGAAGCAAGGTAGTAAATGTTTGTACGACTGGTTCCCCCCCACAAGCAAACCCTATCGCCGTCTAGATTTAGGCTTTTTTTTTTTTTTTTTTTTTTTTGGATTAGGGGACGCGCGGAAACTGACATGTGATACAGTGTACCAAAAGTGTTTGCTCTCCAGAGCCAGCCGTTCGGGTGGTTGGTGACATCCGTCGGGTATCGGACGGGTACCACGCCGAACCTTACTCTTGAAAAAGTTTAAGTGAATCTCCGGGATGGAGGGAGCTGATTGTTGTTGAGGTTGTGCCCGGATGGGATGCTAAAGGTACTCAGCCATTTGGCGACAAGATGCTTCCCAGAGAGGACGCTCTTGACCAGAGATCTTCACCTCGTCACCAAGTTCTGCGTCGTGTGACTGACACCACGGCAAAACACCACAGAGATGATGAGGGATGGCGGCAAGCATCGTTGTTGCGGATCCGACTTCACCAGATGCTGGGCCTAGACTAGACCTAGGTGGCAATAGGTAAGGCCAGGCGCCTGTCCAGCAGTGACGAACCTTATACCAATGTGAAGCAAAGACCTGTTCAAGATCTTGTTTTGCTGTTTCTCGGACTACCATACACCCTGAAGAGCAGCATGGGATCCCTCGAATGGTACCAAGGTCTGTCGTCGAAGAGCTCTGGTTTGAGACCGATAGGACATGACCTATGATCACGCAACGAAAGAAAGGCAGGTCGGTAGTCCAAGTATGGCGAGCGACGTATGAGATCAAGAGCTGAACTTTCGAAATCAACCCACATGGCATTTTCCAAGCTGCCGCTGCAGGCGAAGCGTTAACACGAGCAGCCGACCCTCCATGACAATCATGCACGTCACCATGCCTCTGCCAGTGCTTGTCAGGCACTTTGGTGTGTCAGGGTGATGAAACTGCCCTGCAGACATATTTCTGCCAGGAGGAAATAGGGAGCTTGATTGGATGCGCCAGACTTGCGGCTTGGGGGTGACGAAAGTGCTGAGAGGGGGTAGTCTGGGATATAAAAGGGACGACAGCGACACCAATCTCGCCGAAGCATCTCCAGAAGATCTTGTGCTGTTCGTAGACGCGCAAGCTTTTTGACGGATCGCCAAGACGACAAAAATGCCCAGCAGCAACAGACGAGTTTGAGGACGGCAATGGATTCAACATGCCGAGAAAGCCAACTATATCTGGCGGTGGCACAGAGTTCTGGTAGTGAAAACCTCAAACAGAGCCAACCCCGAACGCCGACGACCACCGACGACCACCGACCGCGATCTCAACGCTAGGAAATCGCTAGTGAACCCGGACAAGTGGCCACGACGCCGGCCGGAGAAGGCTCCTGATGGTTCATGGGGAAGCGACGCGGTGCAAAAGAACAGGAGTGCGGAAGGGCAATGGGAGCAGAGACGGGGTTGTTTCGGGGGGTGGCGACTGGTCTGGATCAACGACATCCGGCCTCCGAAGGTCATGCGTGCGGAGGACTAAAAGGGTGGATAGAGTCCGGCCGGCATCAACATAGGTTATCCCGGCCTTTTGTCCCCGACAACTCACTCGGCCGGCTCCCGCAAGCCCGCTTTCATGCTGCTTCACTTGTCAAGGGCGGCGCCGTACGGAGCGGACAGAGACGCAACGCAGATCCTCCGGTTTGGAAAGTATAAATAAACACTGGCACCGACCTCGCCACTCATGTTCCGTCCTTGCCGGCGCGCGAGAGTGGATGGAAATCATCGATGATGACACGAGGTGTGGGAACCCACGAGATGACAAGCTGTCAACATGGACGGAGATGGCGGAGAATGGGGAAGAAGGGATGGAGGCCGAAGGCGAGATCACTGGGGATGAGGATGTTGGCGAAGCATTGCCACCAAAACAAGACGATCTCGTGTTCGGACGGCGCGCCGGTCGGGTTTGGTGGAAGTCGCCCAACATCGAACGAGGGGTATGTATCGACAGATTCACGGTTCGTTGGCGGTTCCACACTTTCACGTGGACTTGGTGGTGGTGTGGTTGTGCCGCGAGTCATGATCAGGGGAGCTCCGTGATTACCGAGGGTGGGCTGTGTTTGGTCCGGGCCAGCGGAGCCTTTGGATATCAGCCGGGCCCCGCCCAACACCGAACGCCCGAAGGAATGGAACTGCTAGGCAAAAGAGATGAAAGACGGGACAAATGGAAGAGCACGGGCCTTTTGGGTGACATGATGAAGGGGCAAAGGGAAGAGATGGAATTGGATTTTGGAAGGAAAGAATGGTCTGGGCGTTTGGGGATCCAAGAAACTGGCCAATCATGCAGCGCGCCTCTTTGTCTCCCCCATTGTGCCGGTCACTTGTAGTGTACATGTGTATCGTGGGGCCCCGAACCCGACGCCGCCGGTCCAGGTCACTTGTAGTGTAGTGTATCGTGGGGCCCCGAACCCGACGTCGCCGCGACGCCGCCAGCTCAATCCCTCGCAAATCTACCCCGCCATATCCAGCTCAGCGTCGAATTACAAGCCGCCAATCCCGGGCGGTCTGGCGATGATGTATTGCTCCAGTCTGGTGCATGCATCACGCTACCTACCGCTCCTGCGTCTACAGAATACAATCCTCTCCGCAATTCGGGAAAAGCCCTTATCCCGGACGTGTTGATGGAGTCTCCAGTCGTAAAAAGAAGCCCTGCCGTTGCGCTCTTTTATTAACCCTTTTTTGTCCCGAGTTTCGAAACAGCGATCCGTACCGTCTTCATTCCCCCGTTGTGTGTTTTTCTGTTGTTCCGCTTCCGTCTCTTGTCCATCTCTTGTCCACTTCTTCCCATCTTTTCTTTCTTACTCCTGTTGTCTTCTCCGACTCCTTGACCTCCTCCGCGATCCTTTTCTGCGTCGTCCAAGGAATCCTCATCCCCATCTCCGCTCTATCTTTCTCTCTAATCACAACACCACATCCACATCACGATGGCGTCGCCCATTGCCTCCGCGGCCCTCAGGTCGCGCGTTAAGCGCCCTTCCATGCTCAAGAAGCTTTGCTCCCCCGAGGACATGCTTCAGCACTTCCCCAATGGCACCTACATCGGCTGGTCCGGTTTCACCGGTGTCGGCTACCCCAAGTAAGAAAAAGTTTGGAAATACCGCATCGCGAAACAGGTGCTAATCATGTCTCCCGCCCAACAGGAAGGTCCCTACCATGCTCGCTGACCACGTCGAGAAGAACGGCCTCCAGGGCCAGCTCAAGTACAACCTTTTCGTCGGTGCCTCCGCCGGTGCGGAGACCGAGAACCGCTGGGCTGGTCTCGACATGATCAGCCGTCGCGCTCCCCATCAGGTCGGCAAGAACATTGCCAAGGGTATCAACGAGGGTCGCATCAACTTCTTCGACAAGCACTTGTCCATGTTCCCCACTGATCTCGTCTACGTAAGCTGCCGCGAACTCGGCGCAAACTGCGCAAAATCACCTGTCGCAAACGCCTTGCTAACCCCGTTCGCGCACAGGGCTACTACACCAAGGACCGCAAGGACAGCAAGGGTCTCGATGTCGTCTGCGTTGAGGCTACCGAGATCAAGGAGGACGGCTCCATCGTCCCCGGTGCCTCGGTCGGTGCCACCCCCGAGCTCCTCCAGATGGCCGACAAGATCATCATCGAGGTCAACACCGCCCTCCCCAGCTTCGACGGTCTCCACGATATCACCTTCTCCGACCTCCCTCCCCACCGCAAGCCCTTGCTCGTCACCCAGTGCAGGGACCGCATCGGTACTACTTCGATCCCCATCGACCCCGAGAAGGTTGTCGGTATCATCGAGTGCACCACCCCCGATCAGACCCTCCCCAACACCCCCGCTGACGACAAGGCCTTCGCCATCGCCGGCCACCTGATCGAGTTCTTGGAGCACGAGGTCGCCCACGGCCGCCTCCCCAAGAACCTGCTCCCCATCCAGTCCGGTATCGGCAACATCGCCAACGCCGTCATTGGTGGTCTCGAGAACTCCAACTTCAAGAACCTCAACGTCTGGACTGAGGTTATCCAGGATACCTTCCTCGACCTCTTCGATGCCGGCAAGCTTGACTTCGCTACCGCCACCTCGATCCGCTTCTCGCCCGACGGCTTCGAGCGCTTCTACAAGAACTGGGACAACTACTATGACAAGCTCCTCCTCCGTTCTCAGTCCGTCTCCAACGCTCCCGAGATCATCCGCCGTCTCGGTGTCATCGGCATGAACACCCCCGTCGAGGTCGACATCTACGCCCACGCCAACTCGACCAACGTCATGGGCTCCCGCATGCTCAACGGTCTTGGTGGTTCTGCCGATTTCCTCCGCAACTCCAAGTACTCCATCATGCACACTCCCTCCACCCGTCCCTCCAAGACGGACCCCAACGGTGTTTCTTGCATCGTCCCCATGTGCACCCACATCGACCAGACCGAGCACGATCTCGACGTCATCGTCACCGAGAACGGTCTCGCCGATGTCCGTGGCCTCAGCCCCCGCGAGCGCGCCCGCGTCATCATCGACAAGTGCGTCCATGATGTCTACAAGCCTATCCTCAAGGCCTACTTCGAGAAGGCCGAGTTTGAGTGCCTCCGCAAGGGCATGGGCCACGAGCCCCACCTTCTCTTCAACGCTTTCGACATGCACAAGGCTCTTGTCGAGGAGGGCTCCATGGCCAAGGTCAAGTTCTAAATGCTTGACTAAAGTCAGAGAGTTGATCTTGGGAGAATATGAGGGAAGAAGAGAGGAACAGCAGTTGATCTTTGGATAAAAAGGACAATTTATCCAAACGTGATATGGGGAAAATGCATTGGTTAGGTGTTCATTTTTTCCGGTTCACGGTATATATACCTTTATTGGGAGGAGAGAAAGAAGAGAGATGAAAGAGATGAGAGATGAGTATACCTGACCTGTGTTGAGCGATAGGTCGCAAATTCTATTTTTTTTTTTCATTTTTTTTTTCATTATCATACTACTTGTTTTGTATATTGGATTGGACGGGGAGGGCTAAGGGACTGGACTGGCTTTGTCTCTCTATGGTCTCGTAAGTCAAGGGAAGGGCGTTTTTGTGTGGACGTCGTTTGTATATATACCTATACACATACATACATCATACATTCATACAAAGCTGAGGGTCGAATTTGGAGTGATGCTTCTGATCAGATGGTTTGGTACAGTAGCATTTGCTGGGAGCAACATTAGCAAAAGGAACACCAATCAATGGCTAATCAAGCCTAGCTAGCTGATCCTACCGACATGGTCAAGAATCACAATGTTTTGTAACAGATGATCCCTTGAGAGTTGATATCGCACTAGGTTTAGCTGGGTACAAGACACAGCGATAGTAAATTCATCTTAACTCCCGTCCCGCCCTGTGCTCTTTGGGGGTTCAAACTTCTATTGAAAGTTCAGTTCGGACAGAAAAGGACCTCTTGGGACATGGAAGAAACCAAAATTGCCCAAGCGTCCATTTACACATCCAAATGCCAATTCGGGTCTCGTCTCGTTTCCGTCTATACTATAGAATAATAGTCTTCTCCGTCCGTCCTATCGGGCCGTTACGTTCCAATTAGTTCCCAGCCGACTACAGTAGCCAAACCACAGCCAACTAGAATGCCGGCGTCGAGAAAGGAAACCTCGACAGTTGAAAGTTGAAAGTTTGAAACAAGAAAAAACCTAGCCCTGCGGGTCCAAGCTCGGCTGGTCCCGTCCCGGCTGGGCAGCCGAGGCCCCGTTAATTTGCGATTCGCAAGCTTTAGCACCTATGATTGTCCAGTACCACGGCGTAACCAGGTCCAGAGGGCAACGGAGCTGAGTGTGTACCGCTTTGATTACCTTAGGTACCTATCTTGGACTAAAGACAGGTAAGAAGTTAAAGAGGAGAGAGTTTCATCCCAGACAGGAAGGTAGGGATACGAGGCGCTGGGTTTTATAGGTAAGGTACCTAGGGGCAGATCGTAGGTACTAGACGACACCTAACTGGACCCATTGATGTGACAATGAGAACCTTGACGGCTGACCCGAACCGTTACATCTTGCTAGTACCCATATTTTTTTTTTTTTTTTTCCTCTATATGTTATGTTTATTATAAGCGGGTTTGTGTTTCTTAGTGCTGCACTGCTGGAAGGCATATAAGTTATCTGTCGCAGCGGCGAAGATGGCGAGGACAGGAGAAGTGGAATTTAATAGAACGTGATGAACTTGGTTGATAGCGGGTATGATTCGTTTTTATCACGTGGAGATTCGGGTTTTTTTTTTTTTTTTTTTTTTTTATAAAAGTTTTTTTTTAAATTTGGTTTTTTTTTTTTGTTGTTATCTTTTTAGGTGTTCTTGATTTTGTTCAAATATATGTTTTTCTTTTTGATAGCAAATACTGCGTTGATGGCTGTAGAGGGCTGTTGAACCGCTAATGGCCACCTGGACAAGGATGATCAAAAAAACAAATAAATACTACGTCTAGGAAAATAAAAAGATTAATATCCAAACATTAGAAAGAATAGACGGTACAAAGGATGGGAATGGTGACTATATCAAGGACATTGCGGTCGTAATGTAGACCTTTTCCTTTCTCTCTTTTGTTGTCTGAAGCGCTAGACGGGCGCTGGACGGGATACAAAAACATACCTTATCCACCCTGTTCCATCTTGGTTCGTCTGGCTGGTCGTCGGCCGTCAACGAGTCCTTCATCGTTGAGTGACGACAGGGAAGGTCTGATGATGAACTCTATATTCAAGCGATGTCGTTACTTTAAGTCCTTGAAGCCACTATCGGTACGCCCTCCCCCAGGCCCAAACCCTCTCCAACCATCTAGACGCACGAAACTCTCAAACTCTCACTAATCCGAGGCATGCCGCATGCGTCGCATGGTAGTCATTGTTGAAGCATACGAAGAAGGTGATCATGTGAGACGACTGGGTTGATGGTGAAAGTCTTGATTGATTAAGGAGAGAGCAAGAAAGTGATGAGAAGGAGGAGGAGTCCGACTTATATACAGGGTACTTAGCCATGTGTGGATCGTATCCACCAATGCCAAGAATGCCAAGACATGGGAATGGCTTCAACAGTCATCATCCCAGTATTCCCACGCTTCCTCGCCACTCTCGTAATAGTATTCACCACAAAAGTACTCCTCCCCCTCCAGCCACCCGGGCGGGAGCCAAGGGACAAAGGGCACATCAGTGTCCGGGTTTATGCGTGCTCCGTTCTTCCTGTATTCCACCGCGCGTAGCTCATCCAGATCCCATTTAGCAGCCAAATCGGCGGGTCTCGCCGTCTCGCCAGTTTTCCCATCGATCAGTAAGATGTTCTTTGTCCTTTGACAGAAATCGTCCTCCACCAAGAAGGCCCAATTATCCAAGCCGTCTGTACAGACTATGTGGACCTCTTGGAGATGGACACAATGATAAAAAACGCTGGATTCGCCGAAAATAAACCGTTCGTCGCGTGCGCGTTCCAACTTGAGCCGCGTAATGTCCTCGTAGAACAACAAAAATTGGTCAAGGCGAGTCGGGCCGATAGAAAGCATATCCATCTCGAAATTCATCCAGACGTAGCGTGGCTCCTCCAGGTTCAGATCCAGGCCCAACTCCAGCCAAAAGTCGGGCCTGCGCAGCACATGCACTAGAGGCTTTGTTCTCCCGTCCCATGTCGCGGCCGGCATGCATTGGAAGGCCTTCTGGTAGTAGTCCCCCGAACCCAAGCCGCCACCACTACCTTTCGTCGTCGTGAGGTGGTTGCGCGCTTCCCGACAGGCGTGCAGGGGCGCAGGCACCGGGGTGGATGACCGCAGATGCTGGACGGTAATCCAGGGAAAACCAAACGGCTCCAGGTTGTACTTTTTTCTCATTTCGTCGGTGACTGGCTTTGCGTAGCCTGGGATCCTGACCTCAACCGTGCGAGGCTCGACGGTGTGCTCCCATATCCGAGCTCGAATTTCCCATGGGAAGTCCAAAAAACGGTGGAACGAAGCTGCCATCGTGCCTGTGCGGCTTTGCTGGGGAGCGGGAAATTGTGCGGTGGCTTGCGGAAAATCGTGAGACGGAGGAGTGGCGGGTTCTGTAGCTGTTGGTGTACGATTGACCTTGCAAAAAGAAAAATGGATGATTCTGGGGTCGATCCGTGTGTGTCCCAGGTTGTTGGTAGGTCGCGGTGTGTGATGATGGCGCTGGCGATGATAAAAAGAAGTGAGTGGAGGTTAAGCCGGCCCGCGGGCTTGAGCTGGCGCCGAGATGACTCAGGCCGGTTGAGTTAGGTAGACCGTAGACATCGCATCCAACTAACTCACTCCATGTCAGGTAAAAAATCCGAGATGACCTCCGTGCTCTGTCTCATCACCCTGGTGAACTATCACACCTTCCTAATCCAGCGTGGTGGTGCCAAGCAGTAGGTACATTAGGGAACTTCGGTGTGCCGGTTCGAGCAACCGAATTTGGAAGGGCGAGGACAAATCGACATGGTAAAAGGCGATGTTTTGGGAAAAGAAATCCAATCCCCAGAAAATGGTAAAAGAGGGGGATCCGCGAACGTTGCGTTGCACATGTTGTGGCCGCCCCGTTCTAGCCTCTCGGCATGTGGCGAACGGTCCCTGCAGATTCCCGACGGATGTAGGGACCCGACCCGACCTAATGCAGGTACTACGTGGTGGCTTCAGTCTGGTGCACAGAGTGTCCTCCACCTCAGTCGTAGTCTTCCCCCCTCCTATTTTGTAGGCCTGACGACTATCTGGAAGCGTCTACATGTAAGTAGGTCGAAAAAGAGCGGGTGACAGTGATTTGATAGTAACAGAACTGGTGGTCATAGTTACAGGTTACCTAGCAGGTACCTCTGCAAGATTTGTGAATGGTGGTGTTGTGGCCGGAGTTCAGATCGATTCGACACAAGACGCCAAATACTCTACCTACTCTACACTAGAGTGACTAGACTGATCACGCGCAGTGATCTGCACTATCCTGAATGCGGCCCGGGCCGTGGACCCTTATCCAGGGATACCGTAGCCCAGAATGCGATTACATACAAACTTTCACATCATTCGGTCCCGTCCCAGAGGGGGGATTTCGACCTTGTCTAAAGAAGCAAGTATCTAAGGTAACATTGAATTACCGTTTCGCCGGAGTCAAGCAAGGCACCTACCGGAAATGACATAATTAGGTAGGTAGCGTCAAGTTACGTTCTTGAACTCTTCTAAGGTAGCTGGTACAGGGGTGAGGACTGGACTGAGGACGGGATAGATGGAAATTGGATTGCTTAAGGTAGGGAGCTTGCGCCATCTACCATATACGAGGACGATGATAATGCTTGAGGAGTTTTATAATGAATTGAGAGATTAGTTAACGCACCACTCTGGACCCAGCCATTGGGGAGTTATGCTTGTACCCGTGCCTGTCTGGTTCGTTCGCGGAAATCGTATAATCTGTGAGGGATCTTGATAGAAGTAATGCCCAGAATGCGGCGTCGAGAAGAGCTGAAAGGAGAAAAGCCATGTGCGTCCAAGCTCGGCTGCTCGGTACCGGTTGAGCGTAACAGTCAAGGTGTCGGGTCCATAACAACATTCGGAGCTAACGGCGCAGGTCGGGTCGGCGTTCTGGGTGCTGCAATGGAACCAGTTTTGGAACTTTTGGGTCTAAGTCGTACAGATCAATGCTGGTTTGTTTGTTAGCGCGAGACTCGCAACCTCTTCACACCAGGGAGAAGACAAGGGATTCTGGCGCTCCTATTGGACCACACCACTCCAAGACCCGGCCAAGAACAACGATTGATCGTGTCCCGCACACATGCCACCAAAACTTAACTCCATTTCCAGCGGCTAATAACGAACCAAATGCTTTTTCAGGCCAGAGTCCCGCCTAGCCAGCTTGAAAGTGGTGAAAGTGCCCTCTGTAAGTACCGAGCTAACGAACAAACCAGGGGTGATGTGTAAGCAGAAAACGGGATTCCAGTCGTCATTCGTGGCTGCATCATGCCCGGATATTTTTGGTTTCTGCATCTTTGGATGCGATGCTGGAAATAGAGGTACCCTTACCGTATCGACTCGGGGCATCCGGTTTTAGGTTCCAAGGAAATCAGGCATAGTCTGCAAGTATACTGCAATATTTATGCCTACCAGATATTGTATGCAAGACGGTGATTCTGAATGTCCCCACCCTCCAGCTCGCTCTCTTTATTAGGGGGGAAAAGACATGGCACCAGAAGAATCGAATTTATAGTGCTCCGGGCTCTCCAGCTGTCTCCCCCACTCTTTTTCCCGGGCATGAAAAGCACATATTCGTGCAGTGTGCTTACAGATTCTGCCTGATTTCCTTGGAACCTAAAACCGGATGCCCCGAGTCGATACGGTACCCTTATCAGACAGATTTTTCAAGATTGCTGCATGCCTGGCGTCGACGCATCTTGCTTGCTTGCTTTGAAGCCAGCCCAAATTTCCTGCTGGAACGCCCTTCATGCTGATAGCTATCTAGACGGCCGACAAAGTCGAAACTTTCAACTGCCTTTGCCCTTCCCACGAAAATGATTATGTTGACGGTACCTAGGAAAGAAAACTGTAGAGCAGACTCATGCGTTCAGTTTTCCAGAAATAATCCATATTTGATGCTGAAGAGCGAGGCGTGCTTCTTTTCAGGTGGCGATATTTAGGTATCCAAGGGCGGACCTCCGTTGCTTCAACCAAGTCCGGACGATGCACTGCATACTCGCTGCTGTTGAGATTCGAGAACAAGGCGTCCCTACCTTATCGAACCACATGCGGAATGGTCAAGGCAACGCCGAGAAATGCTTCGAAACTGGGAATTATGCTGCAAAAAAAATGTAATGAAATGAAATGCACAGAATAGGAATAATGCGGAAAAGTTCAAAACCTCTCTTCGGTGGTGTCCTTTTCTTTTCCTCCTCTTCCTTCTCAACCACCAGACCACCAACGACAGAATCGACAAGACCATCATAGGCCTCTAGCTAGCTTTTCGTCGAAGACTTGCTCAAACAATCATCCACTCGACACCCCAGTTTTATCTTGCCTAACAGACTTCCATACCTATCAATCCGGTAACTCGCTGTCTGTCTGTCTGTGTTGTTGTTTTCATCAACCACCTAATTCAGAACTGTCCGTCCTCCACCCACTCTCCAGAAGCTTCAATGCCACAAGAACGCTCCTCGTCCAAGAAACAACATCGACCGAAAATTCCTTCTGTTGTCATTCTGGAGGCATTTATCGTTGTCGTCCTTCGAAACCTCCTTCCGACAAGAAGAAAAGACCAGCAAGACGACCTCTCTCCAAACTGAACGTGAAGCCCACAAATATTAACCGTTTCGTCAAACTTCCTCCTCGTAAACAGCCACGTAAGTCCTCCAATCCCAGCCCATCCTTCCGCAAAGATGAGCCCCCTTCCATAGGTAGATGCTAACCGGCTAGACGCACTCCACTGACAAGGTTCCATTCTCGAGACTTGCTCGCACTGCTCGCCCACGTCCATAAGAAATCAGCATAATAGGACGAACCATCAAAATGATCCGGCCTCACACCAACCCGTTTATCACGGGCATCTCTGCCAGTAGCTCCTCCGACGGCATCAGCCCATCCAACAACAACAGCAACAACAGCAGCCCCTCCAGCCCCCCTAGTAACAACACCAGCGACAGTGACAATAGCGACAACAACAGCTATTTCAACTCCTACAGGGGCAGCTACTATAGCGACGACAACAACAACAGAAACAGCAGTGACGGCGACAACAGCAATGACAGCACTCAGCGCCACGCAGTCGAGCTCCCACGACCAGACGAAGCCCATCTCCCAGCACCATCTGGCAAGACACCAGCCTACACGCCCCGTGCCCCTCTCACAGCCCAAGCTCGTGCCCGCGCCCGCCTAGGCCACACGGGCTCCACCTCCACACTGCGGAGCGCCACGTTCCCTTTGGCCAGAGGAAGTACATGTAGCACAGCCGGAACTGGCATCAGACCCCCCGGTTACAGCCTGAACGACGTCCACAACAACAGAAACAACAACAGCACCCACGACGTCGCCGCCGGTGCATATGAACCAGCAGAGGCAGCCGTCGTCCCACCCGTCGCCAGTCCGCCGCCCTACGTCTCCCACCTCCAGGACAGGTTTCTGGAGACAGACCAAGCTGCGACCTGGGATGCCAACTCACCACAGTGCCCGCCGCCAGCCTATGGCGTGGCTCCTCCCATCTCTTTTCTCGGCAACAGTGCTGCCAGAGATACCACTACAAGACCCCCCAGCATAGCAAGTTACAGGACTGCTAGAAGCCTCAGAAGCCTCCGAGGTGCGAGAAGTATCAACACCGTTGACGACATGATCGATCTCGAGCGGGGAAACCCGCCTCAAAATAAGCCGTCCGAGTACGAGTCCGGGAAAGTAGGCTTCATCACTACCACCTTTGTTGTGCTTGTTGTAGTTTTGTGTGGTGTTTGGTGGTTTGATGTTTGAGGATTGAGCGCGCTCGGAGCGTAGTGCCCGCACCGCAGTCTTTTGACCACACGGACCCAGCTGGTGCGTCCCATTGTTGCTCGGGGCTTTGTACACCAATGGAATGATTGGAGGAAGCTGAAGGTAGGTATTGAGTGCGGGGGAGAGAAACATGGCTGAGGAGAATGTTGGCAGATTTGTTACTCTGGTTATGAAGCTTGGGCATGGTCTTACAGACGGTGCATTGGTCTGCGAATGGAGGGTGCAGACAACGATAGTGAACATTGGAATACAATAATCAGTTCCAGACATACTCCCGCATATTCCTATCTGTTGATTGTAGAGGCAAGTGCCGCAGATCTCGACTTCAGGAACTCCTCCGACCATACGGTTCGAACGGAAAGAAGGCGCTCAGAAACCCCATTGCCACAAGTAAAGCTCCGCAGATATAGAGGGGCGCACTAGTCGAAGTGTCTGCCACAGTAGCAATAACAGCAGAAATAATGCCCATGACACGGTTGCAAGCGACTGCCACTCCGTTTCCTGTCGCTCGATGGGCACTGGGAAGAACTTCTGGCGTGTAGGCATACAGGGTGCCATAGTAGATGTTCAGGCAGAACGCAATGGAGCACGAGAACCCGACGTCTTGGGCACCGGTGCGGACCGAGGTGTAGGCGAAGAAAAAGGCAGCTGTCAATAGTGCTCCGATGAGCATTGTGTATCGCCGGCCAAGAAGAGGTATGTTGCACATCCAACCTGCTAGCAATGGTCCGAAGATGGAACTGACGTTGGTGAGGGCGTAGTTACGCCATCTTTCGTAGGTTGAGACGCCCAGGTTTGCTCCGCGGGAGGCGAGATAGCTTGGCAAGAAGACGTAAAACAGAGGGTACGCTAAGCCCATCATTGCCCATGAGATCCATATCAATGCAGTTGAAAGGGATATCTTTGGGGTTGAGAACAATCCGCGAAGGTGTACGAGGGTCTCTGCGAAGGAAAAGCGGTTCTTGCTGTGGGTGCCCTTCACCACACCGCATGCATCGAGCTTCTCGACAGTCAGAGAGCAGTGTCGGTTGTACTTTGATGCCAGGAACTGAATGGTATCAACAACCTGGGTGTCGTCACCCAAAGCAAGGAGGTACTTGGGTGTTTCCCTCAGTCGAATGACGGTGACTCGAAGGATGGACATGACAAAGACAAGGGCGCCGCTGGTGAACATGACGTATCTCCACCCCATGTTGTTTTGCTTTGTGCAGACATCGATCGATGGACAGTTCCATTTCTCGGGGACTAACATGTCAGCGTTAGCCAGTTCCTTCCATGTGAATACCGAGATCAAACAGGTACTCACCTAGAAAGCCCCATGCAATAAACCCAGTAATAGCCTGACCCAATCCCCACCACGCAGCCATCAGGGTAAGCACCCACTGCTTGTTCCCAGGCAGATATTCGAGAAAGACGGTCGTATCCAAGACGAGGTTTCCGCCACCACCGAACCCAATAAGCGCGATCCATAAGCCCAGAGATGGCCAGTTCGGCATGGCCCCAGCGATGATGGCGGAGATGGAGCACAGCAGGAGGGAGATGTTGAAGGCGAACCGGCGGCCAATGATGTCAGCGCCCAAGCCCCAGAACAATGCTCCGACGAGCATGCCGACATAGATCGCAATGCTCATGGCGTTGTCATATCCCTTCTCTCCGAACTCGCGAAAGGCTGGGCCTGCGATGACGCTTTGCAGGAGTAGGACGAGGGAGTCGACGGCGTATCTGGTCACGGTGGTGAGTTCATGGGTTGTGGGGACGGAGACGGTACACGCACCCAAAACCGTTGAGGAAGAAGAGCTTGGTGTGGTAGGGCGTCCATCCTATCTCGTCGATGGCCTGCAGCGAGTCGGGGTGGTTAGCACAAGAGTGCAGTGCAGAGGATGCACATGGATCATGCGCTTCTCACATTGTTGACCAAGCGCATCTTGCTATTGAGGGCTGGGTCAAGGTCTTGTAGGCCCAAAATGTCTTCACCATCATGAGTTGTGGTGCTATCGACGTCTTGGAGATCTACGGTGCCAGCATTGGTCTTCTGAGGGTCGTGTCTGTTGAATTCGACCTTTTCAGGTAGTGCTGGAGAGGTCACCATGGTGGGGGATTTTGCGATGCGACGAAGCGATTTGTAGGGTAATAGGAGAGAATGGAAAGGAATTCTATAACGGCCAATGATAAAAGAAGTCGTCTGGGGCCATCCCGTCAAACGCGACAGAGATGGGATTTGTAGGAGAAATAAATGGAAACGAAGAGTTGAAGAGAACAAAGGTGAGGTTGAAGCAGTGAAGACAAATTGTTTGCGGCGGGGGATCGGCACAGAAACTGAGACTTGTGAATGGAGCCCAGAGACGGATTAGGAAGGCGCGCTTGGAGGCACGGAACTTTGACCTTGGCGTTCCTGCTGCGTACCGTATTACATGGAAAGCAAAGAATCTTACTGCTTCCCCATGATTGTGGTGTAACTAAAGTCGCTGTTCTACAAGGTGTCATGTGCAGTATGATGAGCAAGCGAACGATCCCGGGGTTACGCAAACTGACCATTTGGTCTCCAAACTGTCTGTTGACAGGAAGGGACCATGATGATTGTTGAACAATATTCCACCAGGACACGAAAGTGTGACAGCGAGGAAGTACGAGTTCATAATCATAGCTGATCGAGAAGACGGTATAGCTGATTCTCCAGCTCTTTGAGACATGACCCCTCGTGGCCAAAGAGGGGGTTGACAGACTGAGCTCAATACACCAATGTGGTGGTGACTGCAAGCTGGGGCTCAACAAAGAAGGCATCGTCAAAGAGCCCCTCAGTGTAATCGAATGCTGGATCGTCGCATTTCATAGGTAGATGGAAGCGTCTAAGTCGAGGGTGTCTGATTGTTGAACCGATGACGTGACCTGGTCAAGCTGGGGCTCAACAAAGAAAGCATCGTCGAAGAGCCCCTCAGCTGAACCGATGACGCCAAGGTCATAAGCCTGGGCCGCCCTGCACCAGCCTCCGAGTCAGCTGGAGACACCCTTGCTAAATAGCACAGCTCAGGGGTGCTCCCAGCGTCCGGGCATGCCACTGGCTCCCGTTCCAGGCGTTGGTTGGCCCTTAAACATCGTAACATTCGGCTGTTCCCGGTGTCGGTGCAGTGGTCGGGAGTGGACCCTCACCAGCCACACCTATAATATGGGAAACCCACAGGACGGCCAAATGGAGAGCGCTTAGTCCAGTGTTTCAGACACTCGTGGTGTTCCTTCGCCTTCTGTTTGGATGGGAATCCGACATTTGGGCAGCCTTTGTCGCATCGCGGAACTTGTGGGCCGTTTTGATATGGAGCCTGTGGAAATGCTTTGTCAGATGCGTTCCATCGGTTGGTCGACGAGACTCACCCTAACGCTTTTCTGCTAGGAAACCCCTTGCAGAATCGATAACGAAAAGGTGCAGCGATGCATCACAACCAAAGTGGTTGACGGGCAATGGGGACTCGGTTGCGGTACCTGAGGATGCATGCGCCAAGTTCGATACCGAGTTACCTTATGACTTCATACCTACCTTTGAGCACACACCCACGTGGGCAATATATGGCTTCGTCGCGGTATCGTTCGAATCCTTTTTGGGGTGGTGTTTTGTTTCCTCTGGAAAACTGCCGCGCGGGCTTTTGTCCGTTCAACGCGCTTGCTCGTCTGAAAGCGTAAGGTAGGCAACGAGAGGTAGAAATCATAAGACTGGACAATACGAGCCAGAGTAATGTTTGGATGTGCATGCACCCAACCGGGAGATCAGGGGCATCTAAACCTCAGCCTCCACGTGGCTACCTAATTTTCGGTAATGCGAACACTTGTCTCCTCGGCGTTTTTACGATATCGACATATGTAGACATAGAGGAGCGGAAAATGCGACCATTCAGCGGGCCAGATCAGCCCCCTTCCTTTTATTCAGCGACACTCATTGGTCAACAATACACAAGTAACAGGATGACGCATCCGCAGCTGCTGGAGTAGGTAGCTCAGCTCACCCATCGGGGAAACCTCGGATCACCCATTGAGTGCCAAGACCGTGCCAAGACAGAACTGAACTTTTGCCCCACACTGTAAGCAAAATGAAACCCACTTTGAGGGCCTAACAATTTCGGTTATATTCAAAATCGAATATTTTTTAAATTGTATTAGAACTAATCCTAAAACGGTTAGTTACCTAAAAATAAAAATATTTTTTTTTTTCAATATTAACATTTTATATAAGAATTAATAAGCAGGTATTATTAAAAACCCTGAACTTGTTAGAAACTAGTTTCTAACAAGTTACAATCAGGTTAGGTAGGATAAAAATAAACGAAGGTATTAATTATAATATTTTTATTAAAATCTGGTTTATATTCAAGTAATATAGTTTGAAATAAGTTCTAGTTTGGTTAATGTAGTAGGAACGAGTTTCTAACTAGATATTAACCTATTAGTAAAATTAAAAATAGTTAATAATAGTACTATTATAATTAGGGTTTGATTTATATATATTTATAATCTAGATTTTAAACTAAATACTATAAAATCAAAATATAATAGAATATTAAATAGTATATGAATAAAATTACTTTTTTTAGTTCTTATATTATATATTATAGGGTACTGCGACTTAGTAGTAGTTGAGTACCGTGTAATCTAGGGTATATGTACGTGCATTCCGTAATTCTATTCTAAATAGAATTACGGTCCATCTTTTAGTGGTGTAACGGTTCCTATATTGCACGTCAGGTCCCGTAATAGTTAATTCTATCTAACGGCGAGACGTCGTGGGTTCGATTCCCCGCAAGTAATATTGTCCTCCTTAAAGGACAAGTGTTAGCGACGCAACTCGTTGGAAAGCGATAAGCTTTCAGGTAGCGTATATACCTTGCAGTACCGATAAGAGATCGGAAAAGTTAATTGTACTTAACTCGCGGGAGCCGGGTAAAGAAGGAGGTAGTATTATAGGGTACTACGACTTAGTAGTAGTTGAGTACTGTGTAACCTAGGGTATATGTACGTGCATTCTGTAATTCTATTCTAGATAGAATTACGGTCCATCTTTTAGTAGTATAACGGTTCCTATATTACGCCGCAATAGTATTGATTACAGCGATCGCAGCCCCTAGACTAGTAATAAGGGGGGCTGAGGAGGCAATAGAAGAGGCCGAAGTAGCCGAGGAGGAAGTAGAAGAGGCCGGGGAGGCGGAGGCTCCGGTTAAAATACCGAGAATACTAATAATAATAGTAATACTAATATTAACCCCCCGACGGCCGGCTAGCAGAGATATAGCAATAATATAAACCTCCGTACCGTAAACGCCGGAGAAGAAAACAAAGGCGAAGAATATTACAATAATAATATAAGTAATAATTAGGGAAATAATTGAACCCTATAAATAATCGTTTATAGGGGCGAAAAAAGTCTATAAGAAAAAGGAAGGAGCTATTTAAAAATTTAGAAATAATCGTTATTAATTTATTAAATAGTCTCTATTAAAATTTATTATTCCTTTCCTTTTATCTATCCTTCGGACCGCGTAAAATTTATTGTATAATTTTCGTCGATAGCGGTTGTATAATGTTTACTTTTATTGATTATTCTTTTATAAGGAAAAATAGATTCGCTACGTTTAAACTTTTAGAATTTAAAAAGCTAATTCTCGCTAATAGTATTATAAAAGGGCTTATTACTAAAGGATTTATAGCAAACCTTTATATTAGTTATGATTTAGAAAATATTACATTTTTAATTTACAATATTTCCCCTAACTACTTTATTATTTTAAAATTACTTTAATTTAAGAAATATAAACCGTATATTTTTTAAATAAAAAAGAAGGTTTAATTTACTAATTAGTACGCCAATTAATATTTCCTATTAGATTTCCCCGTTTCTTTACAGAACGCTCCTAATATATAGAATTGCTCTCTTAATAATTCGCATTACTAATTTTACGTAGTAATAGTAAACGAATAGAATAAAAAAATATTATTAAATATTTCGAAAATATTAAGGCTTCTACTTAGGATAAATAATTATATTAATTGGATAAAAGGTAATCTAGTAAATTATTCGATTCTAATCCCTACGGAAGGATTTATATATAGTGATATTTAGTCGCCGAAGCTACTACTTTACTAAAATCTATTAGAATATTAAATTTTAAAGGATTAATACTTAATCCTTATAAAAGGACTTATATGTAGTAATATTTAGCCGCCGAGGCTACTACCTCGCTAGAATCTAATAGAATATTAAATTTTAAAAGATCGATTATTATTTTATTAAAGTTTAAAAGAACTTTAGAATTTAAAATACTATTCCGGGACTACCGATAGGAATATCGATAGAACTACCAGTAAAATAAATTACTATTATTAAAATTTAAAAGAATTTTAAAATTTAGAATACTACCCCGGGACTACCGATAGGAATATTAATAAAATTACCGGTAAGGTAAATTACTATTATTAAAGTTTAAAATTACTATTAGAAATCGATTTTAATTCTATACTGCTCCTATATTAATAGAAGCCTCGCTAAAATATATTAAGGTTATTACGGCTTTAAGATTATATTTCCTATAAAGGACTAGAGCGTAGCGATATTTAAATATTAGAATTATTATTAGAAAATAATTCTATTTTTGCTCCGCCCCCCTATTATAAACCCTACGAAAATTACTTTAGAAATAAAGCTTCTAATTTTTATAAGTTTTACGAAGCCGACGAGAATTTCTATTTAAAATAGGGGGCGTAGCCGCACCGCTGCGACCTCCTTTTATACTATTTTAAATTTCTTATTAAAAGATTTATTAGAAATGCAATTTTATTAAATTATAACGCGCTAAAATAAGTAGTAAAACTTTTTATACCCGCGCCGCTTTATAAAAAAGTAAAAGGCGTAAAGAATTCCCCCGGTATTATTTATTTAATTATAAAGCGGTTTAAAATAGTTGAAGGACGAATTAACGTTTAAAATATATATAGTATTAATATTGCCGCCTTTAATTTCCTATATGAAATGTATAATTTATAGCCCTATTTTACAAATTATATAGAGATTTACCGATTAGCGGCCTTCTACGAAACTAATATTTATAACGACTTTATTAAAAAAATAATTTAAAATATTATAAATAGTAAAAGTAAATAGTATAAAAATTATTTCCTAAAGTACTTCTACGAATTTATTGATGCGTATATAGGGGACGTAGATTAGAGAGAATTAGCAACTATTAAAATTACCCCAATTATTATTCTTATAAGCGACCTAGATATAGATACGCTTATATACGAGGCTATTATTATAAAAATTATAGAGGAAAACGTATTAATATTTTATAAAAAAGTTGACCGATTTCCGAAAACCAATAAGGAAATTAAATTTAAATTCTTACGTAAATATTAAAAAAAGATTAACGCTTTCTATATTAAAAAAGTAAATAAATTTCCGCTCTATCGAATATATAATTATAAAATCGAATTTATACTAAGGGAAAAACCGCCGAATGCCCACTACCGACCGGTTTTACCTATAGAAATAATTATCGTTAAAAAATAGATCGACGGTTAATTAGAAAATAGTTTTATTAAACCTTCTTAATCCTAAGTAGCCTTACCCTTATTCCTTATAAATAAATTTAGTAGGAGTATTCGTATTTATATTGACTACTATAGTATTAATAATATTATATTTAAAATATAGTACCCACTTCTATTAATTAAGGAAATTCTTAATATTATTTGCCGTATTAAGATTTTTATTAAATTGGATATTATCGCCGCTTTTAACCGAATCCGTATTTAAGAAGGCTACAAATAGTTAATCGCTTTTATTATATATTTCGGTTTTTACGAATTATTAATTTTTCCTTTCGGCCTCTAAAGCGTACTTAGTACATTCTAAAATTATATTAACGACGTACTCTATAATATTCTAAATATTTACGCGATAATATACCTAAATAATATCTTTATTTACTTTAAAAATATAGAAGAGTATACTATTTATATAGACGAAGTCTTTAGAAGAATAATTAATATTAATTTTTAATTAAATATCGATAAATACGAATTCGATATTACTCGTATAAATTACTTAGGCCTTTTTATTATACTAGGGGGTATAAAGATAGATTTTACGAAGGTAAAAATTATTATTAAATAGGAGGTCTTATAATTACGATATTAATTTATATTTATTGAAAACGTTAATATATTATTCTTTCTTAAATTAGAATTTAAATTAAAAATTCTAAAACTCTTTAACGGTAGTAGTAAAATAATAATCAAATACTTTAATTACTTAAGTAATAGAATTAATAATTATTTAAAATACTCTTCCTTCAATTAGGCTAAAGGAATTAATAAAAGTATTATTATAAGTAAGTTCAACCTTTGCCGAATATTAAGTAATAATTATAATAAGAATTATAATTGTATTAATACGAAAGAGGCCGTTCAAAACTATTAAATAAACTTCTTCGTTAATAGGGGGGTTAGAACTCTCTATTAGTGCTCCTAAATTCTCCGGCTCTTTAATATAATTTAGTACATTAGGTATTTTAATATCGTCGTCCGTAATATATTTTAGTAATTAAGTTTATTATAGGGCGTTTGGGAGGATACTTTCGTTTATAATAATAATATTATTACTTAGAATTATAAATTCGGGTCTTTATAACTTCCTATTCTCTAGCGACTAATAGTATTACTTAGTTATATTAAATAATATACGTTTAAAAAGATATATATTCGCAACGTAATAATTAGGTACAATTAATTATTACGGGGCAAGGCGAACGTTAAATATTTATAAAGATATTCGTAATTATACGAGGAAGAGGAAATTATTTAGGGGAGCCCTAATAATTATTTATATATAGTAAATATATAATCCGTATAGTTTAATTATCCTATAGATTATTTTATAGATTATCCTATAGGTTAGTATAGTTTATATAGTTTTAGCGATAGAGGTAGGCTAATAACCGTAGCTAGTTAGATATTAGATGCGTTTAGCCGTATCTATTGTATTGGGTTTCTACAGCTAATTAGAGCATGCTATTAACCTGGCAACTATTCTCGTGGTGAAGGTAGCGATATGGGACGGTTAGTTAGTCATAGATAACCCTGTGACAGCTGCCTTCACTATGGCAATGGTTGCTATTAGATGTGACTGTGCAGAATTGATTGATTTAAGAGTGTGTGTAATTGATTCGTCCAGAAGGTTGGGGGGTGCTGGAGTATCCTAGAGGGTCCTAGAAACTAGTAATCTAGGGGGCTGGGCGGCTAACCTAGATTGAGTATAGCTAGAAACCCAGATATCCACCCTTTAATTTGATATACCCCCTTATTTATAGACCTTTTCAAAATAAAGTAAAAATGAAGCTATTTATAATTTTCTCTCTTCTAGTACGTTAATTTCCCTAGTTAAATTATAAATATCCTTTAGAACGTCGTTGGGAACTTCCTTCCTAATTTTTATTTCCTTTCGAACCGGCGTATTCGCTATCCCTATTAAATCCCGGAACTTTTTGTAATTTAATTGTCCTAATACTTTTATTAAGCCGTTTATTAGTATTTTCTTTATTTCTAAATATTCGATTATAATCTTTCCTTTTATAATCTCTTACTATAATTAATAACAATAAATATCGATATATTTTAATTTAGTTATTAGTCGTAATATTTTAACGGTTAGAATACAAATCGTTTAGGTATTGTTATAGCCGATTACAAGGATTTTTTAATCGAAGGGAATTTTAATTTCTTTATATAAACGTATGATAGCGATAGTTTCCTTTATAACATTAAAAATCGATAGTAGTTTTACTTCGGTAATTAAAATTGATACTATTCTCTATTTAATAGTACCCTAGTGGACGAAATTACCGAATAACTTAATTATAAAACTATATAAGCTTTTCCAATCTAGGGTATTATTAGCGTATAAAGTATTTAAACCTATTTTAAATTTTAATAACGATTTAAAGTAGAGAAAGAGATTTGGGTAGAATTAAAAGTAGTATAATACTTTATTAATAATTTTACAATATTAAAGATTAGGGTTGTAATTGTAGCAAACTAAGCGGTTAGTTATAAAAGCAATATTTATTTAAGTAATTATTATAATATATGTTATTAATCCGACGACAATTTAATAATCCTATATTTTATTGAAAGTAGTTATACTATTATAAGATAGAAGTTTTTCGTTATTTATTAAAATAAAGGCGAAAGTATAGGGATTCTTAATAAACTTAATAATTTTATAAATATATTCCTGTTAAAATAATTAAATTAATCCTACCTCTCGATTTTGAATAATTTCAATACTTAAAAATTATTAGAGGTTATTACCCTCTATAAATTTATATTTCTCCTCTAAATTTTTTATTATTTAATTAATTTTATTACATAATTTTTAGTCGAAAATAAATATAATATCGTTAACGTAGTAGAAGATTAGAATTCTACTACGTTTAAAGATATACGGATTTTCGAATAATAATTAAAAATTTATATTCTTAAAAGTATTATTGAATTTTCGTTACTAGAGTAGAAGAATACGTTATAAATTATAGAGGGCTTTAAATAATTTAAAGATTATATAATACTTACGATATTTAAGGGGTATACGTATATAAATTTCCTTATTAAAATAAGCGTTAATAAAAGTATTTATAACGTTATATTAAATAAATTCGAAATTAAATTTAACGGTATAAACAATAATAGATCGGAAAGAACGATTAGCTAACGTAGAGGCGTACATTTTTTTCCCGTAATAATGTTATTAATCCCTTCTAACTATAAAGCAAACTTTTACTTTTTAAAGGCGATTATATTTATCGAATTTATATACATATATTTATATATAGTTAAAGATTTAAGTACCTTTAGTACGAGGGATATCTTTATCGACTTTTACTTACGACTTTATTTCCTTATAGCTATTAAAATATACTTTTTTTACTTATTTAAAGAAGTTTCCTAATTTATAATATTCGAAATCGCAATAAATTTTTAGGATTAGGGGTAAATTTTAACGCTTAATAGAGTCTAACCGGCTACCCTTAGTAATTAAACGATTAATTTTTACTTTTATAATAACCTTGCCCTATTTTTAGCCTATTAATTGAACGAATTTCTTAACGTTAAAAGTAGTTTCCTATAATTCGAAAAACGGGAAGGAAATAGGCTTTAATAAGTTAATAATAAAATTAATAGAGAAAATAATTAGTAGTATACTTAGAGAGGTAGGATATTTAAATATAAAATTGAAGGATATTTTACTTTAAGCGTTAGGTTTAATTAATTTAGGGTTAATAATATTATTACTGTTTACTTATAATTCGTTATCGAAAAGCAACGGTAGTAATTAAGTAAGACTATTATCTTCTATATTTTAAATTACGTTAAAGGGTTCGAAATATTATATAAATAATTAAGGTAGGTGGTCGATTTTATTAAATAGGTTAGAAATTTTATTATTAATTAATTTTAATCCTTCTTTAATTTCGTTAGGGTACCCTAAGTAAATTGAACTTTCGTTAAATAATATATTACAAATATAAATAATATAGTTTATTTACGGGTTTTAAACTTAGTATATAGACGAAGTAGCGTAGCCGACGAAGTAACCGATTTATACTTTTAATTAAAAAAAATTTCGTCGCTACTCCTTTTTTTAAGCGATTTTTATTATTATATAGACTTTACAACCGTAAATATATAGATAACTGAAATTAGGCTTCTAGGGATTAGTTTATACCCTTTTATAATAAGTTACGAAAGTATAAAACTATTTATAGGAAGATTTTTAATTATAAAAATACTTAGGCGATCGGTTAGTAAAATAGATTATTATTAAAACGATTTAAAGTTAGAAGTTATAAAGGAAATAAGAATTATTTGTTATAGCGTACGCTTTTTCTTTAATTATACCCTTTAAGCGCTTAATACCGCCGTTTTAAATTTGAATATTAAATATTAAGGGTTCGAAAATAATAAGGCGAATAGTTAATTTATTTTTAACGTATTAATTATTAAATTCGTTATCGTATTTAATATATTTAACTTTAACGCTATACTAATAATTAATTATATCAATAATTGAAAATAATCTTTTAACGATAGCTTTTATTGTACGTATCACTATATAAATATTTTAAACGAATTTAATTTATCGATAGGTAACGAATATTATATATTTAAAACTTCCTTTCCTTTATTTATATTCGAAAAAGTCGATAGCGAAACGTTCTCTTAATCCGAAACTTCGGTCGCGTAGTTTTCGTATAATTTATTATTTAATTTTAAATATATTATACGCATTATATTAATAAGTCGTTAGTCCTTTAAATTTAGCGCCTTTAACGTTATAAAAATATTCGAAGATTTGCAGACTATAGTAATTGAGCTATTCGTACTAGAGTTAAGTAGGTATTTTATACGCGCGACAATTAATATAGGAATTAAAACGGTTTTATTAAATAAAGAAAATAGTATAGTTAAAGGAAAAGGGAAGGTATTTAAAAACCGTTTAATAATAGATCTTTTAAAGGAAATAGAAAATCGAGCCGTATAATCGACGAAGGTAATTATTAAATAGTTTATAATCTTAATAAAAACTTTATTTTCGAAATAAATATAAAAATATAAAATTTATAATAAAGTTAAAGTAGAAGGTAACTTCTTTTAATTATAATTATAGAATTCCCCTTTCTCTTTATACTTTTACGTCGACGGTTTTAAAACCTTTAATAGGTATTTAAAAATTTCTAGCTTAAATACAATTTTTTAAGGATATTATTCAAAATAAAGAAAAATAATTAATTTTATTAAAGATATAAAAGGAAGCCCTAGAATCGAAGATCGTTAAATTCTTAAGTAAGTAAATATCTTTTCTATTATTCGTATTAAAAGTATTTTATTTAATGAAAAACGTTAAATTATAAATACCGATTTTTCGTCGCCTTTAAGCCCTTAAGGTAGTAGTTTGTATAGAAGTAATAAATCGGTCCTATATTTAATTTTTAACTTTCTCTATTTCTTTACCGATTTTAGGAAATTTTTTAAAATTTTTATTAATAAGTTTTTAAATAGAATTATTAGGCTTTTAAATAGGGTTATTTTTTATTTTAAATATTAAATACTAATAGTATATTATTAAGTAAGGGCTTCGTTCGTATATTTTATATAGTAGCGCAAATTCCTTTTTCTTTTTCGGTTATAAAGAATTATTTACGTTTTTATCCGCGCTACGTTTTTTCTTTACGTATACTTTCCGCTTCTTTTTATAATTAGAATTAGGAGCGTCCTCCTTTTTAAGTATAAGCTTTTTCGAATTAAATTGATTAATACCCTAGGCGCTACGAACTATAACTTTTTTACCGGCTAATAGTATAATACGTTTTAATATACCGACCTTTCTAAAGTTAATAGATATATCCTTATAATTTAAGGACGAATTTTCTAAATCGCAATTAAACTTCTAAATATTACTTACTTAGATAAGTTTATATTCGCAAGTTATATTAATAAAATTAGTAAATTATAAAGTGGGGGAAGTGGCTTCGTTAATACCTAATTTCTTACCGTAGGCGATAAGGACTTCCTAATTTAAAACCTATTTTTTGAAGTCCTTAGGTAGTTTCCTAACGGTCTTTTTAATAAAAGCTTAATATTTTCGCCGGGCAGTGGCGATTTAATCGATAGGCCGGTAATTAATTTAGTACTTAATTTATCTTAGCTATTTACAAGTAGATTTATTTTATTCGAAAGCGGTATCGGCAAAGTAGTTAGTAACGTAAATATTTATTTAATTACGGACTTTCGTATTAACGTTATCGAAGTCCTTTTAATATTTATAGTAGGTATTATATATATTATTAATTTAATTGTAAATAACTTTTCCTTTTGCGGTAAAATCCGTAGTAGGGTTAATTACTATATCCTCCTTAATATTTGTTCTGTACGGTATTTATCCTCTTTTTTAAAATCTTCTTTATTAGAATTTTATTTAATTTCTTATTAAAATTGGGCGGTAATAGTAATTTCCGAAACGTCTTCGTTAGTTTGGGTCTGAATTTGGGTTTAGGCTATAATAGTAATTATTATAATTATTATAGTCGCTACGACCTTCTTAACCCGGATTCCTCTATTATATTTAATAAATTCTTTCTTTACCGTTAATATACGATCTTTCGCGGGCTTTATAAGGAAAAAGTCTTCCGGCTTAGGAAGTAGGATTTTTTGGATTATAGGCCTATCTTTGAGTAATTAATTACCGAAGTTTTAATTACTTTTAATTAATCGTTTAAGGGCTTTATATTAGTTAGGCTAATCGCTTTAGGTTTTAAGGACGACTGTAACGGCTTTATTAGTAAATTCTTTTAATAAAGATATAGCTAACGTTATTAGTTTCGTAAGGATATTACTTATATCGATTATTGTAGCGTTTCTAGTGTAAATACGCAAATTAGATTGTTAATTGTCAAATATAACTATATAGAATTGATTAATTTAAGAATATATGTAATTAACTCGCCTAGAAGGTTGGGGGGTGCTAGAATATCCTAGAAGGTCCTAGAAACTAGTAATCTAAGGGGCTAGGCGGCTAACCTAGATTGAGTATGGCTAGAAACCCAGATATCCACCCTCTAATCTAACAGTTGCCGGGTTAATAGCATGCTCTGATTGGCTGTAGAGACCTAGCACAGCAGATGCGGCTGAACGCATCTGATATCTGACTGGCTGCGGTTGTTAGCCTACCCCTGTCGCCAAGGCTGTACAGACCACACCAGCCCATAGGATGATCCATGGGATGATCCATGGGATGATTAGGTTGTATAGGCTATATGCTCACTGTATATAGATGGCCATCAGGGCTCCCCCAAATAGCTTCCTCTTCCTCGTGCAATTACGAATGTCTTTACAGATACCTAACGTTCGCCTTGCCCCGTGATATTATAAATTATAAATAAAATAAGATTAAAAGTAACAAGTAGTATAAATTGTTATTCAAATATAAAATCGATAATATTATTAATTATTTATATATAATATACGTAAATACTATAGTATATAGTATTTGAATTATATTTTCTACTTCTTAAGGTTAAGAATTATTTATAAGTATATAATATAGTTTGAAACAAGTTCCAGTCTAGTTAATGTAATAGGAACGGGTTTCGAACTAAATATTAACCTATTAGTAAAATTAAAAATAAATAATAATGGTACTACTATAATTAGAATCCGATTTATATATATTTATAATTGGAATTTTAAATTAAATACTATAAAATTAAAATATAATAGAATATGAAATAGTATATGAGTAAAATTACTTTTTTTAGTTCTTATATTACAAACTATAAATAAAATAAAATTAAAAGTAAAAAGTAGTATAAATTGTTATTCAAATATAAAATCGATAATTTTATTAATTATTTATATATAATATACGTAAATACTATATTATATAATATTTAAATTATAATTTCTCCTTCTTAAAATTAAAAATTATTTATAAGTATAGAATCTGGTTTGAAACAAGTTCCAGTCTAGTTACGTAATAGGAACGAATTTCTAATATAAAAACGAGTTTATAATAGGTTAAATATATATTTAAAATATTAAAATACTAATATGCTAAAATAAATATATATAGTTTTAATTGTAAAATATATTTTGGCTTGAATTTTATAAACGATTAAAACATCATTTTAACGCGTTCTAAACGCGTTAGGAACGAGTTCTTTGATTAATTTTTAGAAGGTTATAATTCTATATATAATATATATTATGCATAAATTTATTCAAAACCGTTTTAGGACTAGTTTTCCTTATATATACACTAAGCCTATATAGGTATTTATAATATTTTACTAAAAATCGATTATTGTTAACTCGTACTGTTTGAAATCAAGTCTTGGCACACTTCCTTGTAAGATTTTGTTGAGATCAGTTCTGTCTTGGCACGGTCTTGGCACTCAATGGGTGAGCCGAGCTTGCTCCGATGGGTGAGCCGAGCTAGTAACGCTGGACTTATCGTAGCATCTTCCAAGGTTGCATGACTTGACACCTTGCAAAGTTCCAGGGCAATTTTCCGAATGGACGAACGCTCAAATTTCCATAACAGCCCTACAGGGTCCAGACAGAGTCAATGCGACTCGATCCGATCGTCTTGGGGTGTACAAAGTACTAACCTCGCTGCTCTGCCAACTCACATCAAGGTACGCGGATTTAAATACAGACTCATCAACTTCCTCTGTGCGCTCGACTACCTAGCTAACAAAAGTGTCTGCAAGTCTGCTTCTTCGTTCCTTGTATAAGGTAAGCTTGCGCTCAAAGTTGAAGTTTTGTTGTACAAGCCTTGGATGTTGATGAAGTTCGGGGATATTGTAGTGTAGTACTGCATTGTGCGCAAAGCAAAGTGTCGGCAGAGAAGCCGGAGTGTCAGCGTCGGCAGTGCAGTGCAGACGGGGCATGCACAGGAAATAAAAGGCCAATGAAAAGATGAGCATGGTAACCAGAAGGTACGTGCAAGTTGCAGGCTGGGGTCTGGATCAGTCTGACGCCGACCGAGTGGCGGTTGATGACCGTGGTAATGGTTGAAGCTACCTTATCCCGAGTCTGGCTGTTCAGATGACGACTTGTTTTGGATAGCAACCTAATGGATCACGAAGAAGAGTAAAAGCGTTGAAGGAACAAAAGACAGTGTAGCGGGGTCGAAAAAAAAGGAGTCACAAAGGCGTTCTTGTTCCATGTGTCTGTCCATGTACTACATACCTTATTCATGACCAAAACAAAGCTACGAAACACAACCAGTTCTTGTGAATAGTGCATATCCTAACAATAACAGCCATCGGTATGTTCAAAGATACCTATTCAGCCCTGACGATGCTCAAAGAGAATGTAGGTGACAATGGTCGCTAAAGTCCCACAAAAGCCAGGTGCAGAGGAACAAATCCCCGATTCGCTATCCAAAAGAAACAACTGCGCAGCAAAAGCTGAAGCAGAACCACAGTCGATGAGCTCCAGTCCCGCTGTGCCTTGATACAACCTTGCCCTCACCCTGATCTGCAACAACCACGATACAGCACCACCGTGGGTACACAATTCCAGCACACAGCCCTATTGGTTTACACTCCATCTTCTTGGACAATGCTCGAAATGGTCCAAATGTTCTTCCTTATCAAGGCTCGTTGGGCCGTGGTACTTGCACTCATACATGGTTGGCTGGAACATTTCTACGCACGGGTTCTGTATGTCGAGATGCTGTGCGTGGGTTGCTCGTACGTCCGTAGTATTGCCGCATCGCCCGCACTTGTATTGTTTTACCGTTGACGCTATATCTTCCTCGAGATGGGAGATATGCTCCTCCTTGTCAACACTGGTTGGGCCGTGGATGGCACACGCGTACAATCTTGCTATCGTGCTGTGGCACGGTCTTGGTTTGCGGATATGGATTAGGTGGACATTGCGTGCCTCCGTAGAATGGGTGCACTGACCACACTTGTACAGTCGTGGCGCCAATCTTCCATCGTGAAGAAGATTCTGGTTATGTACAGTTGCGATATGTTCCCTGTAGTATAAAGGGTATTAGCTCAACTTCTCACGTGTCAGCAACCAGTTGTTTTTGTTTCTCTTTTTTAGTCTCTATTTCCGGATAACATCTACTCACACCAATGCCGCCCAGCTGTATAGTATGACTTCTTGTTGGGTTTTCCCTAGACAAAGGCTACATTGTCTTCCAGCCAGCATCGCATTTTGGAGTGCGTCTGTCGTCAGATTGCAGTTTGAAGGGGATAACGCTGGACCGTCGGATGATGGCGCCGAAGGACACTTTGAAGGGCTACGAAGCCCTTCTTCCACATGCTCATTGACGGTATGTAGCGACTCTGTTGTAACGGTATTGGGAGGGTTGTCACCCGAGGTAATGGACGGGGGCTCTTGGATATCAGCCAACTGCTGCTCTGACAACCTCGGCGGGCAGTGACCCTGGCGACGATCTGGTTGCTCGATGGATCCAGAAGAAGAAGACGGCGACTAAGGTTCCTCTTGTCCGGCTTCCTGTCCAGGGGCAACCGTGGACCAGTTTCCGGTGTCATCGTAGGGGTTTGCCATCGTGCCAAAGTATCAATAATAGCTGATGGAATATCGAGATTCGAGGAAAAGATTGGGCACAATCGATGATCGATGGCAATGTTCGGATTGGTCGTGACGCCGCGTGCTGTAATAACCGTGGACCGACTATTTCCCAAGATGATGAAGAGTGGCTCGGTCGAGAAATCGGTGCAAGCCGTGGTAGCGCGTTGGGGGAAAAAAGGCAGAAGTGGGTGAATGATGAATATGAATTTGGATGATGTTTGGTTGGAAAATTTTGACAAGCAACCGAAGAAATCGACTTCCCGCAAAAGGACGAGTGAGCTTGGAGGAAGTAGGCGGACTTGTCTGCACCTCCCGTCCCTCTGGCCGGTGGGTACTGCAGGCAAGAAAAGGGAAGGGATATAAGCCAAGCAGCCCTTTCCAGTTTTTACCAGGAGTAAATGCAATCGAGTGGCTCCTTCTCCTTCTCATTCCTACTTTGCACTTTAATACCCCACGGACACTCAAAATTTGACAGCGCCAGCGAAGTCGGTCGTGAGTTCCCTACTGTTCCAGCACTTCTCTGATAAGTAACCGAAGTGCCCCATCAAGGGAAGTATCATTCAATCTGATCCGGGATTTTCTCTGAAAGGAGCAGTCACCACTTTGTGTACGCGGCAGGGCCGCTCATCACTGAGAATCTGCCTTTCCAAGTTGGAGAGAACGCTTGACGCCCATATCCATGCAAGCGTGATCTTTCTTTCTCGGGATTGGACCCCAGGTTCCATCCCCAACGATTTCTCCAGATGTACCGTACTGGATCCGGGCTCTGGTGTCAGACCTCCAGGTTATTGTATCCCAGTGGGGGCACGGTGGGGGTTCACGCATGCATCATTGATCGTGTTCGTCAGCAATCAGGGGAACCAAAAGGGCGTTTTTACCTTAAGGTAGTGTTTTTTTCTTTCCGGTGCCATTCACAGACCGTAAACCAAGCAGAACGAATCAATAGCCATCTTTCACTCGACGTTCAAGTAATACACAGCTTCAATCAGAGGAATGAGGCTCGGCTGTCAAAGGATGCATCATCACACCTGATGAACCCCTACCCGTGGACTTGTTGGGTTTTTGTGGTACCGCACTTCCAGTCCGGTCCCGGGTTTTAATCTGCCCCCTGGCCCCTGGTCAGTGGTAACCACCCTGACTTTTCGATCATATTGCCCACCTCCACCAATCACCGGATGGATGTCCATCACCAACAGCAGCTCCGAGTCGTCGTCATCCCAGCTTCACGAAGCAGGAGTGCAGGACAGGATGAGTTACACTACAGACTGACAGCCATGTACGCCAATCAGCCCGAATAAGACGCCATTAGGCGCTTCTGCTGTGTCACTGTGTGGCTTTCTTCACGCCGTGATGCTGCCACGACACCAGCTGATTGGTCGGTCGGTTACTAATCCAACACAGAAACAGAACAGAACAAAGATCTCGTGACGGTTACGGGGTTCGTAGCATACGGTCTCCTCCAGTCATATTTCGGCTGTTTGCCCTATATCTAGATGGCCCGTGGAAAGATTGGCGGGTTTCCAGAGCGTCCCCCCCCAAACAAGAAGAAAGCTCCCCGGATGCCCCAGCGCAGCGGTAATCTTAAAGAAGGGGTAGCAGTACATCATGATCCACATACAAGGCAACTACCGTGCGGTCCATCGGTTGGACCCGCACATTGGGCCTGAAAACGTTTGGAAGATGCCCTGCCAATCAAGGCTTCTTCCTCAGGTCAGCGCAGGCAGGCCATTCTCGAAATTCCCCCAACCCAATTTCTCTCCATTACCGCGAGCGAACTGGCTCCAGTCATCAGCAGTGAACCCGAACGTCCTGTGTCTTCCGAACGGCATTTCAACTAAACTAACTGATATTCCGTCTCAACTCGGGGCTCGCCAATCCGTCCAGTCAGCGTGGAAACGTCTCTCGAGACCGGCACGTAGTCTATTACTCAGTTGTTCTTCGGTTAACGTCCTAAGTGCGGGTGCGGGTGCGATGGATACCTACCCTGCGATATTAAGGTGGTCTAGCAGGATTTCATCCACGATACCTACCTCTAGAAACCATCAGCACCTATAAACTCGCCGCATTAGTAGGACCTGGGAGTTGGGACGCCAGGACGCCTTGTTCAACGGTTTGCTGACATCTGAATGGTCCTTGGAAGCCTGCCTCCTGGGCCGACTACTGTGTTTGGAAAACCATGAGCTCTGATTGGGAGCAGGATCCATGGTGTGGAAGCTTTTGTACCGGATAAGATCTTATATGATTAAGGTATTTTCCGTCATGCCAAGAACATAGCCACCAAATCTCTTGCCCGCTTTACCGAAGGGCGAATGACCGTCAGGCCCGACGAGGGCTTACTACATACGCCCGCATTGCATGCATGGTCTGAGAACGTGTCGAAGGGCCAATGACGGGAGGTAATGACATTGACGCGCAAATATCTGGCGTGGGTAGGGTTCAAGATCATGGAAACCATCTAGGTAGGTAGGTTGTAGGTCGACAGTGACTAAGTACATCAGTCAACGCAAAAGATACCAAGGGTGACCGGAGATGCGGCGCCATAACTTCCAAAGTCCCATGAAATTATGTATATTGCCGTATCGATCGAAAGTTGGTAGGTACCAGCTCAGCAACTCGCTGAGAAAACCCCTCTTGTTATGCTATGGGCTGGACACTCGTTCTTTCAAGGCCCCCGTGGTCGAGGACATGTGGAAGGATGACGCCGATGTGTGCGCAAGAATGAAAGAAAAAAACAGATATAAAAGCCGGTGTCGCGCCCATAGAAAGAAGAGCAATGCAAGCTCAGAACCATCCTCATCCAGGAACCGAACAACAATTCACTTGCATAATTCTTTGTATTCTCCTTCGGAGCCTGCGTCTGCAAGCATGGATCACGACCTCGATACTATCTTGAGCCATACCACCAAAGGGTCATCATCGGCCGACAAGGTTCCTGCCACAGGTTCGTCAAGTAGCACCATGTAACGATACGAAGGAAGAAAAGACCGGTTGTTGGCTAACAAAGAAGAGGGAATATCCAGGCAGCTCAACAATATCGGGATGCAAATACCCTAAGGTCGACAGGACTTACAGCATGAAGACTTCCAACGCCAAGGGAACGACACCGATGGAGCGGTTCGAGGCCGAAAACTTCGGGGACGGGCCGTGGCACGATGTCAAAGATGTGCATATGCCGACGAAATGATGGTGTGTGGACCTTGGACCACGATAAAGGGCTCGACGCACCAGATGTCTGTATGTTATGTTAGCACAGTTGCTAATCGACCAAGAAGGAAAGGAGGAGAAGTTGACGAACGATTGGAGTTAATTATGAATTATCTCTCACCCAACTGCGATTTACTGGGCGACATTGTCTCTCTCACTCCCATAATCCAATACCCCACAAACCCCAACCATAAACACAACAGGAGGCGAACGCCCTATACTCTAATACTCATGATATCCTTCAACCCAAAGCATAGACCGCAACCTCCACATCAGGAACCGTCGCCTTATCCTTCCCAAACAGATCATCCCTATAAGCCGGATATGCCACCAGCTTATTCCCATCATCAATGACACTCAACGTCGTGAACCCTTGGCCCGGTCCAAACTGGCCGCTCCAGCTCGAATGCACCTCGTACGGCCCGCACAACTCATCCTCGTGCTTCGCATGCTTTGGAGAACGCGAGGCGGGAACACCGGGGCCCAGAGACTTGATGGTAAAGGAGCAAGGGGTAGGAGCAAACGAAGGGCAATTGGTGTCGATAATAAAGGACCAGCCGCAGACCGTGTCGGCGTCATCGCAGGCCCGCGAGAGGGAATGGATGGTCCAGGGATCGAGCTTGCCGCAGGGATGGTCCTGATCGTGGGGCTTGGGAGATGAGTCGGCGGGGGAAGCCTCATATTGTGACCAATACTCATTGTCTGGGAAAGCGGCATGATCAGAGGAAGCAGGATGCTCGGATGAAGCATCATTGTCTGAGGGGACGTCATGGTCCGAGGGGGCATTCTGGTCTGAGGAAGCTGCATCGCCCGATGGAGCATCATGTTCAGATGAAGCCGCGTGATCTGAGGAAGTGTCTTGGTTAGGAGGAGCTTCGTGGTCAGATGGTGCTTCGTGCTCCTCAGATGTGCTGCTAGCAGAAGTCTCGAGGGGCTTGTGCTCCTCGGGGGTGGCTGGGTGCTCCTCCTCGGGGGCAGAGTGTTCATCAGTGGTGGCTGGGTGCTCCTCCTCGGTGGCAGAGTGTTCCTCAGTGGTGGCAGTGCTTGTCTCTGTAGCCTTGGAAGGGAAATCCAGCGTGGCGGTAGGGTACAGGCCTGGATAAGTTACGGTCTCGACAGAGGTTGTTGTCGAGGTGGACTCGGCCTCAGTGGGAAAAGCCTCGGAGTAAGGGGGGTCATCGGGCGTGGGAAGAGGTTTGCCGTGGCAGACATGGGACACGGCGAGGAGGGAGGTGAGGACGAGACTGGCGTAACGCATCGTTGCGGTTTTCAAGTGACACTGGAAAGCTGCGAAGGCACTGTTAGTTGCCGGCATGGTGATGGAGTGGGTGCAAGAAAAAACCAAGCTCACCTCTCGAAGAACCTTGGTCGTGTTGACGTGATGATGCTCCGAGAATGGAAACTTGTCACCAAGAAAGCGTAAGGTGAATAAAGAAGCGATGATGTGTGAAGAATGCCAAAGTAATGCGGTACCAATGTGATTGCAGAGCAAAGACGATGTTGTGCAAGAAGAAGCAATGTGGTCCAACCCAGAATGAAGGGAGAGGGAAGGGAATTCAGCGAGTTTAAATGACCGCTACATGGGCTCCTGGTTATCGCTTCGACATGATGCTCCTTCCTTCCACACAAACTTGTGAAAGACGAAGGGGCTGGACTTTCCACATCGGGAGGACAAGCATCCACATGAGCGGCGGGCGGGTGTAACTTGCAGTTGTAAAGTTACTGAAGTCACCCGTCACCGACCTCAGTTTTTGTGAGGACGGGACCCTTGAGTGCTTGAATGTGGAAGGCGATCCCGACGTTACTCTGCCCTGGTTTGACCTTTCTTGGTCAGCTTCTGAACACAACACAAAGCCAGGATAAGAAACAACAACAACAATCAGCGACAGAAAGACGTGTTGAGCAAACAAGTGTATGTGTATCAAGTATAAGTATCAACAAGAAGCGAACAATATGTACATGCATCCGTCCACATCCACCGTGTCTCCTCTGCCATCTACCCACCGTCATCACCACTAAGGTACTCCTCTCCTGCTGCTGCAACTATCACCACTTAGTAGCACTGGGAGTACCAGTCGTTGACAAAGTTGCACTTGTATGGGGAAGCGCAGGTCTTGCAGCCAGAGAAGTTGTTACCACCGCACTGGGCCCACTGGGCAGCGGTGCAGGAGCTGGCCGTGGTGGTCACAGCAGGAGCGGCACTGGTGGTGGTGACGACAGCACGAGTGGTTGAAGTAACGAGGGTGGTAGAGGTGGAAGACTTGATGGGGGCGACGCTACTGCTGCTGCTGCTGCTAGGAGTGCCGGGGTTGGGGGAGGAGGAGCCTGGGATGATGGTCTTAGTACTGGGAAAGGGAGGAAAGAGTTGTCAAAGACGTACCAGGACCAGCGACGGAAGTCGTGATGCTGCCGCTCTCAATGTAGACACCGGACCAGTAGTAATCCTCCGTGGTATCGGCATAACCATCACGAGGAAGCTCGAGAACGCCAACGTGCCAGTCAGCACCGTTGCTGCTGGTGCTGGCGGACTGGGGAGCGATGACCTGGACAAGGGGATCGCTGGCGGTCGAGTGCCAGAAGCCGACAGTGTTGGCAGTGAAGTCGATCTCGTAGGCAACGTTGTGCCACACACCGGCGTCCCAGTTGACGGACCACTTGGTCTGGCCAGCGATGCACCACCTCAGCAGGGGGTCCGAGATGCCAGAGGCGCCCGACTGCCAGCCGGACTTGAGCTCGGTGAAGTGGCTCTCGAAGAAGGCGATCTGGTGCTCGCGGGTGAGGGCGGGGGCGTTGGTGTCGTTGCGCATAAGGGAGAAGTGGTAGAAGACCTTGCCCTTGTTGATGGCGGCCGTGGTCTGGGGGATCAGCTCGGTACGGCGCATGTTCTGGCCGTTCCAGTAGGCCGTGTTGTCGAGGGTGATCTTGGCACCCTGGTTGGAGCCCGTGTCGGCCGGGTTCTTGTAGCTGGGGGAAAGGTTGACGTAGGCGGTGACGGAAGAAGAACCGTGGATGTAGTACTGGTAAGGGCCGACCTGGTTACCCCAAGACCACTTGTTGAGGTCGGTGGAGGAGGTCAAGTCGTTGAACCGGCCATCCCAGAGAATGGTGCCGGCAGAGACGGTGAAAGCTTGGGCCACGAGGCCAGCAAGAACCGAGAACTTGATCATGACGGTGGTGATGAGGATGAACAAGCCGGGTAGACATGGCGGGAAGCCAATCCATCTTATACAACTTGGCTTCCATTTGACAACGATGGAGGCTCAATCTATTCTTCCGGGTTGCCATTCCCGGTTCCTGGGTTGACGGGGACACGCGGTGCTGGCTGGAAGTGGCAGGCCATGGCTGACGGTGATGCGTTCAAAGGTGGTTTCAAGTCATGCAAGGCATCGCAATGGCGGCCCGTTCGGAACATGATCAAGGTCGATGGGGTTGCATTGTCGCGGAGGGAGGACGGAAGGAACATGTCGAGATGCTGAATGAGGTAAAGATGGCGGCTGCCCTTCCCGAGTTCGGGCGGTCCTCCCCCGCAAACCGCTAAAAGAAGCCCTAGAGAAGCCCCCCCTTCAGCCCCATGTGGCTAGAGGTACCTACAAGGTAGTGAAACACCACTGCAAATGAGCTCCTGCAAATAGCTTCCATGTTTTCTGTTTCTTCTTCCTTCCCGCAACTCGTTTCTTCCCATGGCATCAAACCACCCCCATGAAAATGAGCATCAAGTTGATAACTCCCAACCACCAACAGCTGCATTGGCATGAGGAAAGGCCATGTCCGGTATCTCCTTGTCCAGGAACTTGCAGAGCGGTTCCCAGCCGTCATCAATGTACCACTCCAGCAGTCGGATCATGTTGCAATATTCTATCAGGATGATGATCAGATCATGGTGAATTTCAAGCTCGGCGGCGGGTTCAGGGGTGATGACTACGCCCCGCGGCTCGGGCCGGTCCTTTGGTCTGACGGCTATCAGGAAGGGCAATTGCCATTGTGCCTGGAGCTACTACTAACAAAGAACTTGATGATTGCATCGAAGCTCGCTCAGATGAGGTGATTTATCTTCATTGCCGTCCTTGCAATCGGTACTTCCCGTGTAGGTAGTTGGAATGTCGTGGTCAAAGAACTGAGACAACAAGGATCAAAAAGGCAAGCACAGCATTGAGGCTCCAACGGGCGTACGACCTCATCTGCCACTAACCGCGTTGCGTTGCGCATATGAAGATTGATATATCGGTCACACCGGAGCGGCTTCTCGCTTTAGAGTCAACATGGCATCAACAACATACTCCTCAACCAACCTGTCCACCCCCTCATCCACGACCAGCCCCAACCTCCCCACCGCCACACTCGTATCAAAATCCGTCGGCCAGCTCCTCAACACCTTCTCCAGCCCCTCATCCCTTTTTTCCTTAACCAGCCCCACCGCCTCCTTCCCGCCAACCTTCTCCAGCGCATCCAACAATTCCTGCACCGACACTGAAATCCCCGGAAAGTTGATAACTCTCCTATGCTCCGGCAACCTGCCGGCATCCATCTCCAGCACCCTTACCAAATTCTCCGCGATCGTCCTGGGGCTCGACAAATACGACCTGAAGGACCGATCCTCGATGGGGACCACGCACTCCTGCCCATCCAACGGCTCGCGGATGATACCCGACAAGAAACTCGACGCCGCAGCCGTGGGGTTCCCCGGCCGAACGCTAATAGTGGGGAACCGCACGATAAACCCCTCGATGAACCCCTTGCGATGTAAATCGTTGATGTACGTCTCCATCATCAGCTTGTGCGCGCCGTAGGTCGATTGCGGCGTGGGCATCACGTCGTCCGTCACCACCTCGGGCAGAGGCTGGCCGTAGACTGCCTGGCTGCTGCTGTACACGACCCTAGTCCCGGGCGCAGCAGTCCGTCTAATCTCGTCCAAGAGTAAGCGAACGGAGTCGACGTTCACTTTTAGGGACTGCTCGAAATTGGCTTCGGAACCGGCGGACATGATGCCGTGGAAAATGAAGACTGCTTCTAACTTTGCTGCGCCGTTCTCGAGAGTCTGGGCGACGAGAGATGAGACGAAGGATGGGGAGGTTATGTCCCCTTGGACGGGGATGACGGTTTTGAGCCGGTCGGGGGTGATGCCATTGGAGGGAGAGGCGGAAGGGATGATGGGCGGGGAGAGGTCGGTTAGGTAGATTGTGTGTTGGGAGTAGTTGGGGTCGCGGAGGAGGCGGCGCGCGAGGAGGGGGCCGACGAGACCGCCTGCGCCGGTTATGAGGATGGATTTCTTGGTCGGGGTTGTCATGGTTGTGGTTGTGGTTGTGGCCTTGTGGGCTAGGTATTGTGGCGATGGTGATGGCGATGACGATGGTGTTCCTGGCGACGGGTAGTGGAATCGCTGTCGCTGGGGCCGCTGGGGTCTTGGGAGACAGTTGGTGAGGAGGTCAAGGTGGGTTTTGTACTCACGGCATGTTCACAGGGGAAGCGAGCGGCTTCCGGCATCCACGATGTCATGTCCACTCGTGAGAATATGGGCAAGCTAACATGGTGGCTTCTGCACCCCGCGTCTGGGCAGCGTGAGCGAGCATGGTCAAAATGCGGGGGAAACGTGCCTCGGGTGCATGACGAGAGGGGACATTGGGGGACATGGTGATCGCCAACTCACCATGGAGGAAAAAACAGATCCGGTCCAGGAAGTTTTTGGAAAGGGAACTTTGCGTCTTCCAATCGGTAGATCGTTCATCGTCTTTTTGGTCCTGCATCTTCTCGGGTTTCCCCCACGATGCTACGGGTCCCCCTCGTCTTCCCAGTTGCTCGGTTCGTTCGTCTCTTCCTTGGTGGGGGTCAAGTTCTCGACAGCCAAATACATCGATCGGTTCCTGGCGGCTTTCCCCGCGTTTCGGGACGCATTGTCACGATGGCCGAACAGCTGGAGCCGAGATTCGGGATACCGTATCCCGGCTTGGGGGTTCTTGGGGTCGGGTTGCCGAGACATTAAACCTGGAGCCTTTTCCATCTCTCGACGACGTCAATACTGACCGCACACGCATGGCACAGCTAGGCGAGTTTTGTGCAACCGTGCCGCCCACAGCCTCGTCCTTTGCTTTTGTCATCTTCGCCAACCACAGCCATCGCGCTTCCGTGCCACTCGAGCGCATTTCGTCAACGGTTGTCCGTCTAGTGTCTTTAACTCGCTTCAACATTGAACGCCTTCGACAAGGGAGACACGGAGGATCACGATGCCGAGACCTCTCAGCCCTGGCGAATGTAACGCCTCTAGTCCTAATCTGTTCTAAGCGCGCTTGTATACGTTCGTAATTGGCAGTGGTGCAGATCACCACCAAAGCTGAAGTTACAGGGCGCGCTCCCCTGAAGGCTGTCTGCAATTTCCAAAAAGTTTCCGAAGCGGCACGGGACAAACGAGGTCTCCCAAGTTTTTCGACACGCCTCTTTCACTTCTCTTTCTTTCATCGGATCTGTCATTCATCTCGGATTGAAGGCATTGAACGATCGGATCATTGCGGTGGAGTCCAACTTCACTCATTCTCTCTACGTCATGTCTTCTCCGCGACATCGCAGAAATATCGATCGCCGAGGCCGCGCACAAACGCCCGCTCCAACAACACCAACGACACTCCTCAACCAGAAAAGGGCGACACCGACATTCTCAGAGCCAGACTCTCTCATCACTCTACCAGCAACAATAGCACAGTCATTCGCATCTCGCTACACACAGATCCACAACCAGCAAAGCTCAGCGACACGTTTCCCAGCCACCGGTTTCCAGATCCAAGTCGACTTCAACCGCGGACTATGGGGTTTCTGTGGGACAGCCGAGGATGACGTGGGCAGATGTTGGATGCCGGGGGTTTGTTATGATCAGGATAACTGCCAGGATGGATGTGGACCTTCAAACAACGGGCAGGATCTCAGAACAATAACTTGGTAGGTCTGGTGCTTCTGGTCTTCATATGCTAGGGGACTAGAGATGGACAGCAGACTGGAACAGAGATCGACCGAGGAATCGAAAATGGGGCAAAAGGTAAATGAAAGAAGAAAAAAACATACTGACAGGTTCAAAGTTCAAGCAAAGACCCCTCTGGCGCCTCCAGGTGCTCATCTGCCTACCTCACGTTAGACAACAACCTTGGGCCCTTCCAGTACATCGCCTGCGGTTGGAGCAAGACGAAAGCTCATTATACCGCTTCACAGGCTGATGCAGCTGGTTACGTTGCTGCTACCACCACCTTCTCCTTTTCCTCCTCCTCCTCCTTCGGCTCCTCATCAACAAATCCATCATTGGCATCCACCCTTTCAACACCAGGTCCAACAGGTTCGGCACCAGGGGCAGGCAACAACAGCAGCAGTGATAGCGGTGGTAGCAGCAACTCCAACATCGGCGCAATAGTAGGCGGCGTCATCGGCGGTCTAGCCATCATCTGCGCCTTTGCCTTCGCTGCCTGGTTCGTTTGGGTCTACCGCCTCCGAGACCGACGAAAGTCAAAGCATGAACCCCGTGGTGGCGGCTCGGAACCACTGAACCGCAACGGCAACGGCAGCGACGGCAGCGGGAGAAGCTCGCAAGATGACGCACAAGCAGGGTACGGCACACCCTTGGTGTCCATGGGCGAAATGGAGCAACGGAGGATAATGAAAGACGCAGAAGGCGGCTGGGGACCAAGGGAGTTAGATGGCGGGTTTAAGAATGAGGTGTACGAGGTGACGACGGAAGAGAAGGTGGTGGAGATGCCCGTGGCGATGGAGAGGTTTGAGCTGAGTAGTGGGTGGGAGGACAATAACCATAATCATCACGGGAGAGATGGGGGTATCGGGCAAGGGGGAACGGAGTCGAATGGTGGGAACACTGGGGGGAGGTAGGTAGGTACGCTGGGGCAAAAGAGGACGGACGAGAGGAGATGATATACCCTACCTTGGGAGGTCAAGGTGAAGACAGAAAATGCAATGAATGATGGGATCACGTATCAAATGCAACTGAACGTGAGCACGAGCGGGAGTTCCATGGTGCAGGTAGGAGGGCTAATAGGAGGGTGGGTGGGTGTCATGTCATCCGACATCCAGTACCTTGGTCGGAGGACATGCGGACGGGAGGTGGATGGATCATCTTATAGCCATAGTGTTGCCCTTATAGCGCTAAGAAGCGGGCGAAAGCTTGAGCATAAAGCGAGGCATTGTTGCTTGAGCCCTCCGCACCTGCCAGAACAGCTCTACAAGAAGGTTCTGTCACCTTTGACTATTGCGAATACATTCTGTGTGATATTGCCGTTGCGGTCCCACCAGCGTTACGATTGAAATATACGACGACCAGGGAGACTTCCAATAGGGAGTAAACAATAAAGATTGGAGAGTAAACCAAGATCAATTCTTGCAGGAGGAAAGATTGTGAAAGGCTGACTCGAGTTGGAGTTGTCTTCTACCTCTAAGCTTGCTTCTTAGGATACAACTTGAGTAGCTTAACAACCGCCTCATACCTATACCGTTCCGCTATGTCCAGCGCTGTCAGTCCATCCTTATCCTTAGCATTTGCGTGAACCTTGCCAGTATCGAGAAGCACTTTAACAACCGCCTCATGCCCCCTCTCCGCCGCTATATATAGCGCTGTCTTTCCATATTTATCCTTAGCATCTACGTCAACCTTGCCAGTATCGAGAAGCAGCTTAACAACCGCCTCATGCCCTCTCGCTGCCGCTATATGCAGCGCTGTCCCTTCATACCGATCCTTAGCATTTACGTCAACCTTGCCAGTATCGAGAAGCAGCTTAACAACCGCCTCATGCCCATTCCTTGCCGCTATATATAGCGCTGTCTTTCCATATTTATCCTTAGCATCTACGTCAACCTTGCCAATTTCGAGAAGCACCTTAACAACCGCCTCATACCCATTCACTGCCGCTATATGCAGCGCTGTCCCTTCATACCGATCCTTAGCATTTACGTCAACCTTGCCAGTATCGAGAAGCAGCTTAACAACCGCCTCATGCCCTCTCGCTGCCATCCAATGCAGCGCTGTCGGTCCCCACTCATCCTTAGCATCTGTGTCAACTTTGCCAGTATCGAGAAGCACCTTAACAACCGCCTCATGCCCATAACTCGCCGCTCGATACAGCGCCGCCGTTAGTATATCCTTATGCTTCCTATCCACATTGACCTTGCCAGTATCGACCAGCAGCTGAACGACTACCTCATGCCCATGACTCGCCGCTCGATACAGCGCCGCCGTTAGTCCATCCTCATGTTTCCAATCCACATCGACCTTGCCAGTATCGAGAAGCATTTTGACGACCGCTTTATAGTCATTTTGCGCCGCAAACCACCGCGCCGTCTGTAGCTCCTCACTATGCAAGTCGACCTTGGCGGTGTCGAGAAGCAGCTTAACGACCGTCTCATGCCCGTTTCCTGCCGCCAAGCATAGCAGCGTCCATTGGCCCTTGTCCCCGATAAGTTGATCTGCCATTGTTTGTAGTTCCTTTGCATCTTCCTTTTTTGAATCCTCAGAACCTAAGCAAGTCTTTTTTAGGTTGCTCATGCTCCTCAATGCCCTCTCAAGAACCGCCGTTTCTTCCCGAAGATTATTCACTGCAACTCCATACTGTTTCACCTCTTGTAATATCAATCTGACATTCCGTATCCTAGTCGCCATATCTAGACAACCTTCCAACTCTGTCTGTGAATGCTTTGGTACTCGAATGCTTGCAGAGTAGTCGTAGTTGTCTTGATCTTGCTGCCTGTCTGGATCTATATCCCAGTCCCAGACAAGTAGAAAATTGTGTGGAAAGACTGTTATCGATTGTTTGATGTCTCCGGTCGTAGCTTGTGAATCGCCTGATGGGGAAACTGCAATCATTATAACCGCCCAGTGATCGTTGTATGGCCTGAGGATCGTAGGTCTCGACGCTCCTTGAAGAAGGCAGATAACATCTCCTTCTTGGACGGATTTTGCTGTGGTCGGTAGGGTCCAGCAAAAGCCCCATGCTTCCTTCACGCAAATATAGCTGGGGGCATTCCTCCAAGTAATGGCCACATCTTGTCTGTCTTTCCAAATAGCATTTCTCTTGACCGAGGACACTTCGCCAAGAATGCAGCCCTTGCCCTCAATAACGGCATTCTCCTTATCGTCCGAAAGGCCGTCTACAGAGACCAATTCAGATAGGAAGAAGTGGATGAGTTTTTTAAAGAGTTGTTTCCATGAAATCTTGTAGTCGGCAAATAATCCTGCTGCGATTGGATTATCAGAGCTCATACCGAGTAAGGCATATACTTTATCACGACGTTTCGTAGCTTTGCGAGTGTGGTACATCTCTATCAGTTCACCCAGAGGGCGTATGTCAAGAGAAAAGTTGTCTGACTGACTAGTCGCGTATTTAGGCCGGAAGATTGCGCCTCTTATGAGGTAGGTTACTGAAAGGATTTGAGCCCACAGGTCTGCAGGGAGTTCATTGGACAGGTTCAATGCATTTAGGCCTGAGCAGAATGCAAATCCGTCAATCTCAGCAGAACCACACTTGATCAGGATATGGCGAGCCGCGGCAACCTCCTGAAGCACCTGCATCAATCTGTTAGTTTCCTTAGTCATAATACTTTGACATCGGTTCTCTTACCCAAATGCGCTGAAACCACGGTCGTTGAAGCAGTGTAAGGATGCCCGCTTTATTGTCTAATCGTCTTGTAGACAGTTCGGCTGCGATGCGTGTTTCTTCGAGCGCTTGGTCGCTACCAGCTGCCTCCTCTCCAAGCCAAACAATTACGCGACTTGCTTTAGCGTAGATCTTCGCCATAGATTGAACTTGGTGTCCTTTTTCTTCTTCGTCTTCTTGGTTAATGCAAATGGCATCTATCCATATAGTTCGTGGAATGGAGTGATCTCGAAGATGTAACAGCGCTGCGTGAAGGTTTTCCCCGACGGCCAAATTGTACCCGTTTATCAAGATGGAACAAGGCTTGTCCTCAGAGCCCCACACGTAGGATAAGGCCTCGTACAGACGAGTGCCTTTTGAGTCCAATGCGGTGCAGAAGAGCTCACAGTGTATTGCGGCGTTCTCGTTTTCGGACGGCAATAGTCGAAGCAAGCGCATATGGCTACGTGATATGGGAAAGTTGTAATATGGACTCTTTATAGGTGTTAGCGTCATTCTGAAATGTTGTAGGGGGAAAAGAAGTGAGCCTACTTCCACCTGCTTTGTGTTATCCACGCCGGCGGACGTCTCGGCGGAACCAGTAGCTGGAATGGCTGGGGGCTGTGGGGTGGACGCTTCTACGTTGGTGGAACCGGTAGCCGGAGCGAGTGGGAGCTGTGAGGCGGACGTTTCTACGTCGGTAGAACCGGTAGCCGGAGCGGCCGGGAGGGGGAGGGAAGCCGGAAGGGAAAAGGAGGACGTAGAGGTAGTGGCGGAGATGTGCTGTATAGACGTCGGCAACTCGAGCAGAGGGGCAGGGCGAGACTGCTCCTGGTCCATAGGACCTTCCCTATCCTCCGCATTTCCGTGTCGCTTGAAATGCGTCTGGACCGACGAGCGCAGTCGCGGACGCATCGTAGCTTTGAGGAAGGAACGTCTTGACTGCGGTGATGATGCTATGGTTGATGATCAACAAGTGTTCGGGGCGGGGCTGGATACTGGGTTGTGTTGCAGTCTTGCAGAGGATGCACACAGTCCTGGCCACGACCCTTCCGTACCTAGCAATGAATCGAGTTATGAAAATGCCGGGAATTCCTCTCTCCTGCCATCTAGGACAAAACAAGGAAAAGAAACCAGAACACTGTGTTTTCTCGAAGTTACGAGGGAGCATAGGGCTCTGTGTGGTTACCTTGTTAGGCGCGAGATGGCTGGCGGCTTCCTCCCAATTACACGGCAGGGGCAATTTTTTTGAGGCTGGGCATTCATGGACCCGGAAGGTTCATTCAGGGCGCTAAATCAATTGCCTGGGGTTGGGCGAGCGTCGTGGCTTCCGTAACGGGTCTGCCCTACCACGTGATCAAAAGACCCGTTTCATGTCCTTCCCACTCCCATAGAAAGCTAGTACCAATCGCCTGACTAGTAGTTGGGTCGGTAACGACCAGCGAATCCCAGTGTTCCTGTTGTATGTGTTTGTTGTCTCTTGCTTTTTTATTGATGCCTTTAATTGGTTGGATGTCTTTTTGGCCGCTTGTTGCTTTTTGCATTAAATCAATTGGGCGGTTCCCAATTGTGTTGCTGACATGCGCTAGCTTCGGATTTGAAGCCATCGCCATGTCTTGGCATTGCTTGGCGCTCTCAGTGTGTGGGTGGACACAATCCAAGCCTACAAAGCAAGGGGGCTTCGAGGCTAAGATGAGTTATCGATCTCAACAGGTGCATTTTTGTCTATTTTTATTCTTACCTTATTTATGTAAGTATTGGAGACGAGTACAAGGCTGTCCCGTAACTTCATATTCAGCTTGAAAAGTCAAGTAGCTCAATGTGACGAACGGCAGTCTTGATCTGCCTAAATGAGATAGCTGAAGGTAAAAGACTATCAAGTGCAGTTCGGTGAAGCCAAAAGGTTCACAACAAGTATCGTTATACGTGTCTCTGATGACGATGGTCTATTGACTACTGTCGAGCTATTTCGCTAACTAAGGTACCTTAGGTTCTCCAGGTGCCTCTTATATTCCGTGCCTCCCTTGAGGTTCCCGCAACCCTAGACGTCCGGCTCACCATTGTGGTCCTGGCTCACCTGGTGTTGGAGTGGTGAACGTGAGCCTATCCTGGTCTGATGGTCACACAGCCTAGCCTCTTTTGGCTGTTGTGTCCCCGGTGGCTCGGTTGGCCCGTCTAGTAACACTCAAGCCTCATTGGCGACGGCGCGCCAATCATCAGCAAAGCCATCCTCGAAGTCTTTTCTAGTCTTTGTAGGCCTCCAGCCAAGCTCATGAGCCCTATCGGCCCGGGATCGAGCTCGGGATGCAAAGGCAGCTTCCATGATCTCGGCTGGCAAGCCGTCTCCAAACTTCTTACTTGCCTGCTGGAGGGTGATCTGCCGGACAGTGTAGCTCTTAAGGTAGCCTAGGGAGTGCCCCACCTCGGCAATTCGGTCTGAAACCTCCCGCCACGACTGGTGACCAGACTGACAGAAGTAGATTCCCTTCAAGTTAGATTCCAGGTCATCTCCAGCGAGGATACGTGCGACCATCAGCTCGTAGAACTTGGCCAAATCAACCACGTGGACATGGTCCCATTCAGCCTCGCCGGTGCCCACACGGGAAGCGTAGCCATCTTTCATAGCAGCGCGCATCATGGTATTGATCTGGATGGAACGACGGTTGAAAAGACCAGTTCCCTCGCCGTAAATTGTAGGGGGCATAATGACGTAAGTCTTGATACCAGCTGCCTCTCCTTGTTCACAGATGAGTAGATCAGAGGTTCGCTGGGGGTACACCTCGAGGCTTTGGCGGTAGCGTTCATAGGCATAAATATCGCTCTTGTCAGAGAAGACAGCCGACTCAACGTAAGCACCACTAAGCGGCTTGTCTGCGATGCTTGATGTACCCGAGGTCTTATACTATTAGTGAGCGAAATCAATGAACAGGGCCGTAATAACTGACCTGGATAAGATGCCCCAATTTGCTAGTCTTTTTCTGGCGGTCATCAACACCACGGAGAAGGGCCTCGGCAGAGGCAGTGTGATAGGTTATCGCGATATTGATGACAATATCATGCTCACTAGCAATCTTCCTCAAAGTTTCAAGGTCGTCGAGCCCATCAAACACGATCGCGTTGACACCCTTCTCCTTGAGAAGATCTGCTTGCGACTGTTTTCGGACAATGGCGGACAGCTTACACGCTTTGATCTGCACATTGGTGGAGCTGAGTAGCGTCGACAGAACAGAGCCACCGCTGTATGGGATTAATAAATGTCCGGGAAAGGCACGGGAGCTGGGGTGACATACATGTAGCCGGTAGCACCAGTAAGGAGGATGCTGGTTTGAGCCATGATATAATTATTGGATTGTGATATTCCTGCGATAATGGTGTAGACTTTGTCGAGACTTGTCTAGCGATTGGTCAAGCCTTTTAAACAAAGAGCCTAGTCTTTGAAAGTGAAATTTGAATGATTACATCACCACGCATAATTGGTAAGATGCTGACAAATGGTTGCTTTGTAATTTTCCTCTCTTTATCTAATCTCAACCTTGAAAGTATTGTGTGCGATCACGAACAGATAGATGGAGTGATCGATAGAATAGAATGATGATGATGCTATTGTCACAGGGTTAGCTATCACAGGGTTAGCCTGTGTTGCATGTGCTGGTGATAGTAGCTCTCTAAGACTATTGTCACCATCTCGGTTGATTGGCTGCGGCCTCCCGCCATAGACCCACTAAGGTTCATGGCTCGAGTCCTATAAAGGCCAATCTCCCGAGCGTACCTTATACTCTTCTTTTTCTTCCCTCGTACAATTACGTATATTTAATATCTATACCCAACCTCTCGCCTTCTACCTATAATAATTAATTATACCTTTTAATTATTACGTTTATAGTATAAACCTATTTTTTATTATGCGATTAATTTTCTCGATTGCGCGCGCGTATAGGGATCGCCTCGTTACGAGTCGCTAAGCCTAGTACCCCCCCTAAGTATCGATAGTCGTAATTATGACAATCGCCTAATCAAGATTTAAATACCCCTTTACTAATACGTAAGGGAAAGTACTCTTTATCTAATAAATAAGAGATCGCTTATTTTTAATTACCTTAAACGGTCCTAATAGCGGACCTTTACCTTTCTTTTATTTTGAATAATTACTTCTCTTTTATTTTATATTTTATAACAATAGCGATTCCGCTCTTTTCTCTTCTAACGGTAGTACCAGTAGCGGTAATCTTCCTAACTTTTCTACTTCTACTTCTAATAACCTATTTGACCTAAAATCGTTACATTCCGTTATTAATACTTTTAATAGCGAATTCGATATTATAATTTATTATACTACGCTTTTCGAATTTCCTTAACTTATAATTATAACTTTCGCTAATCTTTTTAAAGGTTTCGACTAATAAAAAGGTCTCCTTATCCTATACAAACATTTTAAAATAGTTGTTCTTTTTTTTAAGGTCCCCGTTTTCTAATTTATTATCGTACTTTTTAATCGCTTTTATTGTATTTGTTACGCGATGTAACGGGGATAGCACGGTTAATACGGGTGCTGGTCGTATAGTTTAATTGAGGTTTTATAAAGAAGAGAAAAGTTTATTTAAGGCGGATCTACCGGAGGTACGAGGTTTTAAGGGAGGCTACGCGAATACAACTATAGAGATAACTATAGCGTAATAATTCTAATTATAAAGATTAGAACGCTATAATTCTAGGCCCTAGCCCTATAATATTACCTCCCTCCTTCCCTCTCCCCTTTTCCCTCCTACCCTACTATCTTATTGTAGCCGTATAGTACCTACCTTCTATTTCTTCGTTAACCAAAAAACTTATTAAATAACGATCGCTCTTACTTATAAGCCTTTAATAAAATAAATAGCCGTACGTATAACCGTACTTAGGAAATCTATTTATAAAAACCCCCTTCTTCTTTAATTTTTCCCTTCTCCCTTTTTCTTCCCTTTTTTATCCGCCGTTCAATTATTAAAATAAATACCGTTCCTTAATCCCTTTAATTATTTACGAATATTTATACGTATAAATACCCCGCTTTACCTCCTCCGAATCCGAATTTTCCCCCCTCCCTAACGAATATTCCTCCCTTTCGTCGTATTCGCCTTAATTTCCCTTATACGCTTTCCCACTTATTTTTATTAATTACAATTATAATAGCAATACTACTACTACTCTTAACGCTATTACTACTCCTAGCGCCGCTAGAATTCCTAGGAAATTTATTAAAAAGTATTATAAATTAATAAATATTCTTCGTTATTTCCTATTCTAATTGCTCGCTAATTAATTATATTCTTTCGTAGAATAAGTATAAACTTTTTATAATCCTTTATATTTCGTACTTTAATATTAAATATAATTATATTATTAAATTTAATATTACTTTATACTTTTTTTACTATAATAATAGTAAAAAATATAATTACGCCTCCCCCTTCACTTAACGGCTCGCCGCCGCCTAGGAGGCGGCGGAACCTAAGTAAGAAGGGAAAGTATATATTTATATATATTAAAATCTCGCTATTTAACACAATATAATTAAGAGAAACTCTATTCGCACGGGGATCCACTTTGGTTTTCTAAGTATAACTTAATCAAGCCTTGGTGCATAAAACCAGAAATAGTACCAAATTGTTCGTTGATTTTTAACGGATTTTTCAAGGTAAGTACCATCTTCATAGCCCCAACCGTCATCTAGATACCCTTTTTTGAACTTTTGGACTCTTAATTTTCCTAATTATTTATTTATAATAGTTTTCTTCCTGTGAGGTTTTCTTAGGCTACCGGGTATATACGTTCTTTAATAAGGTGTCGTTAGGTAGAGAAGAAAATGACAAAAAATATCATGAACTTTTTACCTTCATATATAACTTTTCAGTGCCTTAAAAAAGACATTAAAGTTCACTTTTTTTTTCCCCGTGCGAATAGAGTTTCTCATAATTAAATTCTTAAAAAACCGGGTTATCAACTAATAAATATTATCCTTTATTTTAAATTCCCTAAATAAATAAAATTAACGATAATTAAATATAAATATAATTAATTATTAAATTTCCTTAACCCTAAGGTCGCCGCCGCTCCCATTACCCTAATTTATATTACTACTTCTACTATTACCTCCGCTTCCGCCCGTACGCTATTTTCTAATTATATTACCTCCTCCTACTTTACTATTTACCCCGCCGTTCGCCCCGCTACTACACTTATTATTAATAACGTTATTAAATTAATCGCTCGTTTAAAGGACTACGAATAAAAGATTTTAAAATTAGAGGCCGAAGGTCGTTACCTTTGTAAAACCCCAAAGAAATAATAATTTTAAAATTTAAAATAAAAATTCTTAGTAATTTATTTCGCTTATTAATTTTATTTTATTACTATTATTAACGTTATTACTTTATATATTTTATAATATAGTAAATTATTAACCTATCGTTAATATTTATTAAATTATATTCTACTTTAAAACGATCTAAAGTAATTATATTTATAAACTTTTCTAAAGGCTCCTATATTTATTAAACTTATCCTTCCTAATTAATTAGGAATATTTTACAATTTTTAACGGTTTTTATATAGAGGATTTCCTTTACTATATATTCTTTTTTACTATCGATTATAATAGCCGGCGGTTAAGAATCGATAATAATTTACTTTAGTAACGGGTTATTTTTAATTCTTTGAAGTAAATTAATATAAAATTTATTAAATACCCTTGAAAAAAGGTCGGAGAATTCTACTATAAATAGATTGAGGATTCGTAATATTATATATTTAATATAAATTTAATTAAACTTTTTCTTTAGGCGCGCTATAGAAAAATCTTTGAAATTAAATTAAATTTTATTTCCTACTTTAAAAATTTTTATAAATTCCCTTTTATAATTAGTAAAACGTTTTTACTCTTAAATAGATATAGCTATTATTATTTAATATAAATCCGTAATTTACTATAGCGTAAAAAGGAAATCGCTAACCTTCGTTTATAAATCCTTAAATTCTACTTCTATAGGGGGTATTACGAAGGCTATTAATAATTATAAATAGTAACTATAAATAATAAAGAAGGGAAATATTCCGATCGTAGTATTAATCCGGTTATTAATCGCCAATTGGGCGGCCGGATATTAATAATCCTAATTATTTTAAATGTAATTAATAAAAATTCTTAAAAATATTTAAACTTCTTAATTTATCCTTTCGGGACCGCCGTCTATTATCACAGGATTACCTGTGATAGCACATAGCACTGGGCACTGCATGGTCGAGTCCATTAGCTATTGGCCAATAGGACCGCATGCACGCACGCACCAGTGGGCCTCGGTCTGGATCCAGGCACGGCACAGCTTGCCCTATATCCAGACCGCACTCCTCTCTCCTCTCCTTCTTTCCTTCCTCGTACAACTACGTATATCCAACCATACCCCCAACGGTGTCATCCCCGTGATATCTATTTATAAATAGAAAACGGTATTTAATAATTATTTAATCCCTAGAAAGTCGTAAAAACGCTTCTAGAAACGGTTAATCTAATTTATACCTCTATTATTAATAATAGAATATAACTAACTATAATATTTTATAAAATAATAGAAAAACGCTTTTACAATTATTTTTACTTCTATAAATAAGATAGGTTCGAAGATTACCGTTTTATTAAACTTATTTTTAATAATAAGAAGGCTAATATAGCCTCTTATAAAGGGGAAATTAATAATAAAATCTATTTAAATTTCTCTAAACAATTGGTTAAAGATAGGGAAGGGTTTTAACAGCCCCTTTTTCTAATTTCTCTAATACTTTACTTTACTATACGTATTATAATTAATTAAGAACCGATAAATATATATATTTATTAACGGCTAATAAAAATTTCTATTTACAATATAAATAGTACCTTCTCTTCTAAAGTAGCCTAGGGCCTTTAAATTGTAAGTTTCTTAAATAATACGAGTACGAAGAACGTTCTTCTCCAAATCTTCTAGGAATATATAGAGAGCGGCCGCTTCTATAATTACGGAAGCGCCGGGAATTTAGATGCGCCTTCTATAATAGAATTTATTTAACTTATTAATTATATATTCGCCGAATTATACTTTTAGGCCTTATACTAATATTAGGAAGGTTTTATTTTTATTAATAATTACTTAACGGATTATTTAATAAATTTCATTTTCTTAGGAGAATTTGTTGTAGAATTATTATAAATCCGGATTTTTAAATACTTTTACGCTCCTTTTTACAATAATAGCGGTAGGAACTATACGAATATAATTCTTAAAGGCGGCTTTAGGGATAAACTATATATTTTTTACTTCGGCGTTTGCGTTATCAAATTTATTTTAATCCTAACGAAATAGAGCGTTTAGGACTATGGCAAATTTATTCGGGCGATAAAGGATTTCGAAATTAAAGCGGGAAAAGAATTTTACCTAATATATTTAATATTTAAAGAATTAACGCTTTTCTATAAAATATTTTAAATTACAATAATCGGTTACTACTACGAATTTTTCATAATTACGAAATTTAATTAACTATTCTTTTATATACTTAATAACGGCTAATATTTTTTTATCGTAAATAGTGTAATTATATTCGGCGGGTATTAATTTCTACGAATAATAAGCGACGGCGGTTTTCTAACCGTCTTTCTTTTAAATAAATATATTATTAAAATTATAATTATTATAATTTATTTTTAAAAAAGTAGGGAAATCTAAATCCTACTAAATAAGGATAGGAATTTTTATAAATAATTATTTTAACTTCTTAAAGGCCTTATCGCACTCCTTAATTTATTCGAAGGGGACCTCCTTACCCGTAAACGTAATTAGCGGTCCTACTATAAAAGAAAGAAATTTAATAAATATCCGGTAATAATTAATAAACTTTAAGCAATTCTTTACCCCTTTTTAAAATATAGGTACCTCCTATTCGATAATCGCTTTAATCTTCTCCGGATCTATTTAATTACCGACCTTTATAACTATAATAAAACTGAAATATTTAATATTCTTAATAGTAAATTCGTACTTTTTCGGGTTAAAATAGAAACTTATAATTATTATACGCTTTATAACTTTATATATCTTAATTATATAATTAGCCTTCGAATTAGACGAAAAGACTAGTACGTCGTCTATATAAATAGAAGCAAATTTATCGAAATAATTATTTAAAATACTATTAATATACTGTTAAAACGTTGTAAATATACTATAAAATTTAAATAGTATTATTATTTATTTAAATAACCTATAATAATATTTAAACGCCGTCTTACCTTCCTTGCCCTTTATTATACGGATTTTATAGAAAGCTTATACTATATCTATTTTAGTAAGCTACTTTACTTTAATAATAATTCTAAAAATCTTTCTAATTAGTAGTAAAGGGTAGTAGTACGCTCTAATAATAGCGTTAAAAGCCTTATAATTATAATAGAAGCGTAGACTACTATTAGGCTTCTTAATAAAAAATATTAATACGGCTGTAAAGGAGTTATTAATACGAATAAACCCCTTATCTATAAAGTTTTTAATCGTCTTCTTCAATATTAAAAATTCCTTTCGAAATATATTATAGAAGTAACCTATAGGTAGCGGGAATTCTTAATTAATTTCGTCCTTTTTAATTTTAATTTTATAATTAATACTTAAGCGATAAGGGTTAAATTTATTGGCTTTAAACTATTTTTACACGAATAAAAGATTATAGAATTTTACGGGGATATATTATCGTAATTCTTTTTTTAATAAATTAATTTTCAATTTAAAAGCCTTTTTGATATTTTATAAACTAACTAAAAATATTATTAATTCTACAGCTTTCCGATTATTCTATTTCCGGATCCGATTTATAATAACTTCAAATTTAATCGTTATATAGTAAACGGCCTCTTTAATTTCCTTCTCTTTAAAGGATAAGCCCTTTAAAGAATACCCTAAATATAATATTTAATAACCGGTTGCCCCGTACTAAAATTTATATTCGTAGGGGATAGAATAAATTTTTATCGTTATTAACTATAATTTTCTTAAAATAACTAGGAATTTTAATTGTAGAACAATATAAATATAGACTATAGAATTATAATTATAAATATTTGCCTTAAAATATATTATCCCTTTAATTTTAATTCCCTCTATTTTAACGGACGCTCTTCTAATTATTCTTTTAAATATAGGGATTACAAGAATTTTTAGTTATTTAACGACCTTTTTATCATGGGGTTGACACCGTTGGGGGTATGGTTAGATATACGTAATTGTACGAGGAAGGAAAGAAGGAGAGGAGGGAGGAGTACAGTCTAGATATAAGGTAGGCTATGCCGTACCTAGATCTAGACCGAGGCCTACTAGTGCGTGCGTATATATAGTCCTATTAGCTAATAGCCAATAGATTTAACTATATAATACCCAATACTATATGCCATTATAAGTAATCCTATAATATTACTTCCCTATAAAAGAAGTTCACAGAGCTTCAAACGATCTATTTAATATATATATATAAAATAATAAATTTTACCTTAATCTCCGTCTTCTAATTCTTCGATCCGTAATTGAATGCTTACGATCCGCAATTGAGCGGTTATATTATCGTTATTTCCTTACTAATAGGTCTTAACCTCTAATTATATTTCTACGTTCTTTATTAAGGGCTACTTTCCCTATTAGATTTCTATTATCCTTCTAAATACTTTATAGAAGAATTTATTTATTTTCTTTAAATCTTCTTCGGATAGTAATTCGAATTCCCGGTTTACTACTTTAATTGTAGGCTCCCGTATATCGATTATAATTGTCCGTACTTTACGGCTAATTATAATAATTGTTATAGCGGTATTAATTTATTCTTTTAAATTAATAATACGTTTAAAATATTTCGGAAGCGGGGTTAAGGACGTTATATAGCGTATTTAGAGTGCGGGCGATACTATATAGCGTATTTAAAGTATTTAGGCTAGTATTAGGGCCCTTCGCTTCGGGGTTAGAGTCTACTCTTAAAGTATAATTTTAATTTTTAACTAACTTTAAACCGCTAATAGGATGGGGGTATTTAGATAGTCGTAGTAAAATATAATAATAAAATCCCTTATTCCTTTAATATTATTAAAGGATTTATCAGTAAGGTTATAATATTTCTACTTTATAATATAAAATTAATAATAGTTACTTCCTCGTTAGAAATAGTTTAAGAATTTATTAAATTCCTATTCCGCTACCTCTTCGTAATTATTTATTCTAATTATAATTCTACTTTCGTTAGTTTGTATATCGCCCTATAGGTCAGCTTAGTTAGGGAGGCCTTTATAATAGGGTTTTACTATAGAAATATAGAATATTAGCGAATACTTTATATTAGCGGGTAAAATTAATTTAATATTATAGGATCGTACTTAATCTATTTTAAAATGACTTTCCTATTATAAATATAATTTATTATATAGTTTACTATTATTAAAATTAGTTGTATTAAATAAAACGAGATTATTAATATAATATTTCGGTATATTAGACCGATTTTTATTAGCGTTAGCTTTGTACCGGTCTTGTACCTTCTTTATAAAAGTACGAATATAATTCTAAATAGTTTCGAAACGAATAAGTAGTTCGCTAGCCTTTAAATATTCTTTCTATTATATTAGTAAAAAACCCTCCGATAGTACGACTGCTATAGGTTCGATGCCTATACGGGGGTAGAAATTATAGTTAATAAAGAAAGGGGTTACGTTTATAATTAATAATACTATATTATTTCCTACGAATTCCGTTAGTAGTAGTTATTGTATTTAGTCCGTTTATATTTAATTAACGAAAATACGTAGATATTATTCTATTTCTACGTTAATACGCTCTGTTTAAGCGTTAGTTTGTAGGTTGAAAGCGGAGTTTAATAGTTTTTTAATAGTTAAATGTTTATAAATTGTAAATTAGAATAAGGATATAAATTAGGTACCGCGGTCGGAAATAATAATATTAAGTAGATTATAAAGGGTATAAATATAGTTAATAAAACGGTCTATTAATTCTTCTGCTTCTATAGTGACGGTCGGGATATAATAATATATTTTTATTAAATAGTCTATAATAATAGCGATATATTTAAATTTCTAGCCTAAATAAAGGTTTTCCGGTAAAGGGGAAATATAATCGATTAATATATTAATTTATAGTATATAAATTACTAGTATAGGTTTGAAGTAGCTTACTTTAATTCGTTATAATACTTTATTTTAAAATATATTAGGCAACTTTTATAATAAGCCCTAACGGCCTCCGCTATACCTAATTGTTATGGGGCTAGAGCCCGGGGTTGTAGCGCTCTAGTCTTTACGATTAGAGCTATTACGCTGTAGCTGTCTCCGTAGTTATATTCGCGTAGCCCCCTTTAAAACTTCGTACCTCCGGTAGATCCGCCTTAAATAGATTTTTCTCTTCTTTATAGAACTTTAATTAAATTATACGACTAGTACCCGTATTAATTGTACTATCCCCATTATATTAGGTTCTATTAAAACAATAGACTTAATAGAATAAAATAGACCGGCGCTACTAGTATAATTAAATGTAAAAAGGCTACTTATCGATTTCGTCGTAGTTGCTAATACTACTACTATCGAATAATAGGCTATTACTATTGTAAAAGCTAAATATTTTAAAAATAAGCGCTTTTGCGTCCTTATAAATAAAAGAGCCTTCGCTATAGAGATTTTCACTAATAATAAATTCTCTGCCGCTATTAAAACTATAATTAGCTCTACTTCCTAAAGTATATAATACCCTATAATAATTACTATTAATTTAAGCGCCCTAATTAGTACCGAAGAAATTGCTCCGTCGTACAATTCTAAGTATAAGAATATCCGCTAACCGAAGTAGGATAGTACCGCCGCCTCCTTTAATCTCTATATAATTCGACTAAAGTTTACTTATAAAGAAGAGAAAGCTGCCGGGGCTATTATTAATAATAAATTTAAATAGTTAATATTATTAAATACCTTCCCCGCCGATAAAATATTTATAGTAGAAGCCTTCTAACGTTAAAGAAGAGCGAACGGAATTTATAATTCTAAGGATTTTTTTAATTAGTTAAAAAAGGTCTTTAATAATAAGAATAAGAAGCGCTTTGTATTTACCCGCTTATAATCCGTTTGCTAGAGAAATAATTAAACTTTATCCCAATAATTCCTTACTTTTAAAACTAATTTTATTAAAGTTAGTAATTTCGTTTAGGAAGACGATTCTAAATTCGCCTAATTAGAAACTTCGGTATTTATAGGTTTCTATAATTAATTAATTTTTATTCGTATACTTTAAATTTATTCCTTTTACGTTAAATAATTAAAGGATATTATATATAAGTATAAGAATAATAAGATCTTCCCGGGGTATACTCTTCGTAATAATTGTAATTCCCGTTAGAATTCGCTTTCCTGCTATTAAAGCGCTTAAGCCGCCCTAGCTACCCTCCTTAAAAATATAGATAGTAATACCTTTATAACGATAGGGTATATGAAAACGAAGAATAATAAGGATAAAAAGCGTGCTAAATAGGTTTCTATAAAGGAAAAAGATAAGCGCTGTGCTCAAGGCCTCTACTTACAATATAGAGCGAATAGATATATAATTAGCAATTATAAGTATTTGCTTATTTAGCGTTCCGTTATTATTGGCGTTAAGGCTACTAAAATTAAGCTTAAGGTACAGTTAATGCTAGAGGATAGTAATAACGACGATTATTCTACCGTTAACGAATCGGAAAAAGAGTAGTTCCCTTATATAATCGAATAAAGGAGCGCTCTAGAGTATTAAGTAAGGAGACGGGAGTAGAGAGCTTCCTAAATCCTATAGAAATAAATATTATAAAAATACCTATAATTATTAATAATAAAGATCGTTTCTATACCTTCGTTTATAAAGGTTGTTAGTACTATGCTGTAATTAGTGAAAAGGTTGTCGAATAGTTGAAGATTCCCGTAATCTCTATATTTAAGAGGGTAGTTAGAGGAGCGTCCGCCGAAATAAAAGGAATTAAAATTAAGGGGATAGTATATTTTAAAGTAGATATTTACAATTATAATTCTATAATTTACGTTTATATTATTTTACAATTAGAATTCCCGGTTATTTTAAGAAAATTATAATTAATAGCGATAAAAGCCTATTCTATCCCCTATAAATATAGATTCTAGTACGGGGTAGCCGGTTATTAAATACCGTACCTCGGGTATTCCCTAAAGGGTTTATCCTTTAGAGAAAGGGAAATTAAAGAGGCCGTTTACTATATAGCGACTATATTTATAATTATTATAAATCGGATCCGGAAACGGAATAGCCGGAGAGCCGTAGAATTAATAATATTTTCGATTAGCCTACGAAATATCGAAAAGGCTTTTAAACCGAAAATTAATTTATTAGAGGAGGAGTTACGAAAATATATCCCTATAAAATTCTATAATTTTTTATTCGTTTAGAAATAGTTTAAAGCCAATAAATTTAACCCTTATCGCCCAAATATTAATTATAAAATTGAAATTAAAAAGGACGAAACCGGTTAGGAATTCCCGCTACCTATAAGTTACTTCTATAATATATTTCGAAAAGAGTTTTTAATATTAAAGAAAATAATTAGAGACTTTATAAATAAAAGGTTTATTTATATTAACAACTCCCCTACGGCTATATTAGTATTTTTTATTAGAAAGTTTAATAATAGTCTACGCTTTTATTATAATTATAGAATTTTTAACGCTATTATTAAAATAGACCGCTATTCTTTACCGCTAATTAAAAAAATTTTTAAAATTATTGTTAAGGCTAAATAGCTTACTAAAATAGACGTAGTATAGGTTTTCTATAAAATCCGTATAATAGAGGGCGAAGAAGGTAAAATAGCGTTTAAATACCGCTATAAGTTATTTAAATAGATGGTAATACTGTTTAGACTATATAATATACTTACAACGTTTTAATAGTATATTAATAATATTTTAGGTAATTACTTTAATAAATTTACTTCCGCTTATATAGACGATATATTAGTCTTCTCTTCTAATTCGAAGGCCGATTAAATAGTTAAAGTATATAAGGTTGTAGAATATATAATAATCGTAAGTCTTTATTTCGACCCGAAGAAATATAAGTTTACTATTAAGAGCGTTAAAATATTTCGGTTTTATTATAATCGTAAGCGTCGGTATTTAAGTAAATTCGGAGAAGATTAAAGCGATTATAGAGTAGGAAGTACCTACGTTTTAAAAAGGGGTAAGGAGCTTCTTAAAGTTTATTAATTATTACTAAATATTTATTAAAGCCTTCTCCTTTATAATAGGACCGTTGATTGCGCTTACGGGTAAGGGGGTCCCTTTTAAATAAATTAAAGAGTACGATAAGGCTTTTAAAAAATTAAAGTAATTATTTATAAAAGTTCCTATTTTTACCTAGTAGAATCCAAATTTCCCTACTTTTTTCGAAATAGATTATAACGGTTATAATTTCGGTAGCGTACTTACTTAAGAAAAAGATAGTTAGAAAACCGCTATTGCTTATTATTTATAAAAATTAATACCCGCCGAACGTAATTACCTTATTTATAATAAAAAAATATTAACCGTTATTAAATATATAGAAGAATAATCGGCCGAACTTCGTAATTATAAAAAATTCGTAATAGTAATAGATTATTATAATTTTAAATATTTTATAGAGAAGCGTTAACTTTTTAAACGCTAAGTATAATAGGCCGAATTTCTCTCCTATTTTAATTTCGAAATCCTTTACCGCCCGGATAAATTCGCTATAGTCTTAGACGTTCTATTTCGTTAAAATTAAAATAAATTTAATAGTGTAGACGTTAAAGCGAAGGATATATAGTTTATCCCTAAGGCTGCCTTTAAAAATTATATTCGTATAGTACTTACTACTATTATAAGGGGGGGCGTAAAAGTATTTAAAAATCCGGATTTATAATAGTTCTATAATAAATTCTCTTAAGAAGACGAAGTTTATTAAATAGTCCGCTAAATAATTATTAACGAAAATAAGACCCTCCTAATATTAATATAAGGTTTAAAAGTATAATTCGGCGAATATACGATTAATAAGCTAGGTAAATTCTATTATAGAAGGCGTATCTAGATTCCCGGCGCTTCTATAATTATAAAAGCGGCTATTTTCTATATATCCCTAGAAGATTTAGAGAAGAACGTTCTTCGTATTTGCGTTATTTAAGAGACTTATAATTCGAAAGCTTTAGGCTACTTTAGAAGAGAAGGTACTATTTATATTATAAATAAAGATTTCTACTAGCCGTTAATAAGTATTTATATCCGTCGATTCTTAATTAATTATAATACGTACGGTAAGGTAAAGTATTAGAGAGATTAGAAAAAGGGGCTGCTAAAACCCTTCCCTATCCTTGACTAATTCTTTAGAAAAATTTAGATAAATTTTATTACTAATCTCCCCTCTATAGGAAGCTATACTAGCCTTCTTATTATTAAAGATAGGCTTAGTAAAATAGTAATCCTTAAACCTATTTTATTTATAGAAATAAAAGTAATTATAGAAGCGTTTCTCTATTATTTTATAAAATATTACGGCTGGCTACGCTCTATTATTAATAATAGAGGTACGAATTAAATTAGCCGTTTCTAAAAGCGTTTCTACGATTTCCTAAGGATTGAATAGCTATTAAGTATTGCCTTCTACCTATAGATAGACGGCGGTCCCGAAAAGATAAATTAAGAGGTCTAAATATTCTTAAAAATCTTTATTAATTACGTTTAGAATAATTAGGATTATTGGTATCCGGCCGCCCAATTGGCGATTAATAATCGAATTAGTACTATAATCGGAATATTTCCCTTTTTCGCTACTTATAGCTACTACTTATAATTATTAATAGCCTTCGTAATACCCCCTATAAAAATAGAATTTAAAGATCCGTATACGAGGGCTAGCGATTTCGTTTCTATATTATAATAAATTATAGATCTATATTAAGCGACAATAGTCGTATCTATTTAAAAGTAGGAATATTTTACTAATTATAAGAGAGAGCCTATAGAAATCTTTAAAATAGGAGATAAAGTTTAGTTTAACTTTAAAAATTTCTTTATAGTACGCCTAAAGAAAAAGCTCAATTAGGTCTACGCTAAATATATAGTATTACGAATTTTCAATCTATTTATAGTAGAGTTCTCCGACCTTTCTTCGAAGGTATTTAATAAATTTTATATTAATTTATTTAAAAGAATTAGAAATAACCCGCTATTAAAGTAGGTTACTATTAATTCCTAGCCGCCGGCTATTATAATCGATAGTAAAAAAGAGTATATAATAAAGGAAATCCTCTATATAAAGACCGTTAAGGGTCGTAGAATATTCTTGGTTAATTGGGAAGGATAGGTTTAATAAATATAAGAACCTTTAGAAAAATTCGTTAATATAACCGCCTTAAATCGTTTTAAAATAGAATATAACTTAATAAACGTTAATAATAAGGTAGCAAATTACTATATTATAGAATATATAAAGTAATAACGCCGGTAATAATAATAAAATAAGGTTAGTAAACGAGATAAATTACTAAGAATTTCTATTTTAAATTTTAAAACTATTATTTCTTCGGAATTTTACAAAGGCGACAACCTTCGGCCTCTAATTCTAAAATCCTCCGCTCGTAGTCCTTTAAACGAATAATTAATTTAACAACGCTATTAATAATAAATATAACGGCGGGGCGGGCGGTAGGGCAAATAGTAAAATAGAAAGGGGTAATATAATCCGGGAATAGTATACAAACGGAAGCGGGGGCAACAATAAGAGTAGTAGTATAAGTTAGAATAGTAGGAATAGCGACCCTAGGGTTAGGGAAATCTAATAACTAGTTATATTTATACTTAATTATTATTAATTTTATTTATTTAGTAAATTTGAAATAGAGGGGATAAAATTTATTAGTCGATGACCCAGTCCTTTAAAAATTTAGTTATATTACGTTAAATAGCGAGACTCCGGCGTATATAAATATGCACTTTCCCCTCCTATTTAGGTTCCGCTGCCTATTAAACGGTAGTAAATTATTAAATGAGGGGGGAGGCGTAATTGTATTTTTTATTATTATTATAGTAAAAAAGGTATAAAGCGATATTAAATTTAATAATATAATTATATTTAATATTAAGGTACGAAATATAAAAGATTATAAAGGGTTTGTATTTATTTTGCGAAAGAATATAGTCGGTTAACGAACGGTTAGGGCAAAAGACGATAAAGAATATTTACTAATTTATAATACTTTTTAATAAACTTCTTAAGAATTTTAACGGCGCTAGGAATAATAGTAATACTATTATTGCAACTATAGTTAATAAAGGTAGGCGGGGAGGGGCGTAAAGGAGATTAAAGCGAGTACGGCGAAAGGGAAGAATATACGCTAAAGAAGGGGGAGAATTTAAATTCGGAGGAGGTTAAGCGGGGTATTTATATATATAAATATTCGTAAATAGTTAAAGGGATTAAGGAATAGTATTTACTTTAGTAATTAAACGGTAAATAAGGAAGGGAAGAGAAAGGGAGAGGGGAAGAAGCTAGGGAAGAAAGGGGTTTTTATAAATAGATTTCCTAAGTATAATTATATATACGGCTACTTATCTTATTAGAAGCCTATAGGTAAAAACGATTGCTATTTAATAAGTTTTTCGGTTAGCGAAAAGATAGAAGGTAAGTATTATACGGCTACGACGAGATAGTAGGGTAAGAGGGAAAGGGAGAGAGGGAAGGAGGGAGGTAATATTATAGGGCTAGAGCCTGGGGTTGTAGCGCTTTAGTCTTTACGATTAGATCTATTACGCCGTAGCTGTTTTTATAGTTATATTTACGTAGCCCCCTTTAAAACTTCGTACCTCCGGTGGATCCGCCTTAGACAGACTTTTCTCCTCTTTATAAAACCTCAATTAAACTATACGACCAGCACCCGTATCAACCGTACTGTCCCCGTTATACTAATTAATATTAATATTCGTTTATTTATACTTATATCTTATCCCTATTTAAATAGCCGGCCGTTAATGATAAATAAGTATAGTAAATTAATAATAAATAAGTAGCGGTATTATTAAAGTCGATGAATACCCTCCTTCTATAGTAAGCCCTACTTCTTACTATAGAATATTCGGCGAAAACGACTTTAAATTTCTTCTTAATATAGGGACGCTATTTAGTATAATTTAAATCCTTCAAATAGTTAACAACTTCCTATATTAAAGTTAATTAATTATAATTTTCGTTAATAATATCGTTAGTTAATTTATTCGGTTTTTTTAAAGTATTTAATAATGGTAGGAATACTTCCTTATTAAAATCGAAGTCGCTAGTAATTATAATTAATAGGGAGAAGTAACCTTCCTTAAAGTAGGCGGGGTCGATAAATTTACGGTTTTTTGCCTTTAAATAATAATTATTTATATTTAGAAGTATATCTTCTAACTTCCTATTTAATATATTGGGGTAAAAATTTTATAACCTTAATATATAGAGGATTAAGAAATTAAATTATAATAGAAATTATAATTATTATAGGGGGGATAGCTCAGTTGGGAAGATCTAGGCTTGGTTTCCCTTTCGAAATCTTTCGAGAGGTTGTAGGTTCGAATCCCGCTCCCCTCCCTTCCATCCGATCTTTTCGGATAGAAATCTTCCCCACTATCTCTATTAAATATAGCGTTAAAAATATAAGGGCCCCGCCTAGTCCAAAACCCTGGCACTACGTGACTAGGTACGTATAAATCTCATCCCTACTCGAAGATAACGGCCTCTCTCTCCGTATCGACTAATAGGGTCTTGGAATTGGAACCCTACCCGTAAAATCCATTCCGGAGCTACGGTACTAGTTCGGTATTAGAATTTAGAACCCGCCCGGCCGTACAATATCGACCAATTAGCTATCTTACAATTCCCAATCTTTAAGTATATCCCCGGCATATATAGCCGATAGAGGCCGTATCGGCGAAGAAACGCCTAAAGAAATAAGACCCCGCCTCCCTACCTTCGATACCTTAAAGATAGGATAAAAGAGAGATGTAATACCCGCTACCGAAGCAACTAGTCCAGGTAGGGAAGTGAGGTAACTAATTAGAAGTAACCGAGAGTTCTACTAAGAATAGCGATAGCTATCCAAAGTAGAAGACGAACTTAGAAGAATCCGATATCCTCCCGGGCTCCCGTAGTAAGACGGGATAAAAGCAGGGAATAGGGTTAGGATTAAAGGAAGGAGCTGGAGGTTTTTACCCGGATTTTAATAACACGGTTTTTCCTCTAGATTAGAACGGAAGCAGCACCGCATACCTATTAGGTAGACTAATTAAACTAGTTAACGTAATAAGACAAATAATAATATAATTATTATATATAGTAGGGTATAAGCTGCTTATTTATTATAAAAGTCTTTAAATTCTTATAATTTATAATAATATTAAAAGGTTACTAGGCGCCTTCTAATTTTAGGCGCTACTCTTTTAATATTTTAACGATAGCGAGGAATTCCTTATTGTAAATATTATAATTATATTCTATTACTAAATACTATGTTAAAAAGTACGTAACTAAGTAGAATTCGCTATTATCCCTATATTAGGAAAGGGTGCTTTTAAAAGCCTAATTCGAAGTATCGGTCTCAACGACCGTTTTTTTAGACTAGTCGTAGATCTGTAAAGTTAGGCTACTAGTAAATACGGCCTTTAGGGTTTTAAAAGCGGATTACTATATTATAATTTATAACTATTCTATATCCTTTTTTGTAAAATTATATAATAGTACCGCTATTATTAAAAAACTTTTAATAAAATAATAATAGAAGTTAGTAAATCCTAAGAAACTCTATATAAATTTCTTTAATGTTAGGGGTTACTAGTTTATAATAGCCTTAACCTTTATTAAATCTATTTCAATACCGTTAAATATAATAATTAATTTAAAATATTTAGTTTTTTTAATATAAAATTCGTTTTTATTAATATTAACTTATAGGCCGGCCTTTTTTAAGCGGGTAAGAATATTATTTATATATTTTTAATACTCTTCCTCGTTATCCGAAAAAATAAGGATATTATTTAAGTAAGCGGTTATATAAATATTTAAAATATTATATAAAATATTATTAATATAGTTCTAGAATATATTAAGCGCTCTTTATAAGCCGAAAGGACAAATAAATAATTTAAATAGGCCAAAGTAGGTAATAAACACTATTAATTATTTGTATTTTTTTATAATACGAATACGGTTAAAAGCGGTAATAATATTTAATTTAATAAAAATCTTTACTTTATAAATAGCGTTAAAGGTTTCTTTAATTAAAAGGAATGGGTAACGGCTTTTAAGAATAATGTTATTAATCCTCCTATAATTTATATAAATCCTAATACCTCCGCCTAACTTTTATATTAATAGGATTTAGGAAGCGGCCTTTAATTACGAAGGGTAGATAAATTTATTATAAAAATTGTTATTAATTTATTTTTTAATTATATTCAATTCGTCGAGGTTAAATACCCTTAATTTAATATAGGGCGTTTATTTTCCCGGGCGGAACTCGATTTTAAAATTGTAAAAACGGTAGGGGGGTAAAATTATAGTATTATAAAATTTAAAAACGTTAAAGTAATTCTAATATTATTTAAGAAATTTCTTTTCAATTTAAATGTTGGTTTTAGGCAGCTTATTAGCCTTTTCGTAAAATTTAACTATATTTTCCTTTATAATATTAGTAGTAAATTTAATAATTTTATATCGTTCGAAGTCTTCGTTTATATTACTACTAAAGTAAATATATTTAGTAATCTTTACTACCCGAATAGCTACCTTAAAACCCTTGCTAGCGTAGGTATTAATCTATAAATAGTAATGTTTATTTAGTAATTTCTTATACTTAGCGTTGTTATTATCTTAAATCTCTTATTCTATTTCTAAAATAAAGTTCGCTAATCCGGCAGGTATATTATAATTGTATTTAATTCCTATCTTTACCCTTTTATTAATAATATTTTTATTATTTTTATATTCTTTAAATTTTAGGGCGCCCCCTTCTACTTCTTTAACCCGGGCCTCTTCCTCCGCCCTAACCTCTTTTAAAATTTTATAGAATTCTACGTATAAAGTATAGAATATTTATAAATAATATTTTTCGTATAGTTAACTAAAATTAGCGGCCGTTATATCTTTAATATCTATAAAGTTAATTAATTCGTTCGAAAAGTATATTTTACGTATTATAATATAATAATAGGGGTTGGATTTCCGTTAGCCAGCTATAGTATAGTAAATAGTAAATTTAGTCCGTTTAATAGTTTCGGTAATAGTATCTATAATTAGGGCGGGATCTAGGGTAGTATTGTTTTTAATAGTATTGAGAGCGGGGTCTACAATTAAAGTATTAGAACCGACTACCTTAATTATATTTTATACTGATTTGGAGTGGAAAATACCACATAGGAAGAGAACCCAGCTCCCTACCACAGAAAAACTAATTCAATTAACGTAAAGATTATAAGAATCAATACTTTAAAGAGGAGAGTAGATCTGCTATGAAATAGATCCTATTTGTAAAATGAAGATGAGGAGATCTTTATATACTAACTATCGACTACTTAGAGGAGATTAGAGTTAATATTAAAATATTATACTCTAATAGATCCTTAAGAGAGGTTGAAGGAGTAAATTTAAACGTTAATTTTTTTAAGAGGGGATTATAAAGTAAAGGAAGAATAAATTTAATAGGGGAAAACGAATTCAGGATTAGAATTCGAATATATTTTTTTAAGAAGGAGTATTATTTAATTTAAATTGCTTATTTTTCTTCCTAAATTTCGAAGGAAATTCCTTTTCTTTTTATTTTTAAAGTTTAAATTTATAATTAATAGTACTTAATTAAATAATTGATTTGCTCCTACTTATAATAAATTACTTTATTCCGTTGATAATTTTATAGTTTTTAATTAAAGAAAAAACGTGAAAAAATTCTTTAAATTAAATTTCCCTTTGAATTTATAATAGGTCTTTCTTGTAGATTTATTAAAAGAAAAATAGGATAAACGTTATAAATTTATTATAAAAGTAGCGGATCCGATATTAATTTCCTTTTATTTCTACCGATCTCTTTTTTTGCGCTTCTATTCGGCTAATTTTTTCCTTTCCTTTAATCGCGCTTTGTATTTTCGGGTCTTCGCCGCTTTATATTCTTAGGCTTGGATTATTTTAATTTCGCTTAGATATTAATATATAGTCGCTCTTAGAGTTTTAAAAATAAATTATTCGGGCGCGAAGATATTTAAATACTATTTAATATTAAAGGAAGGAGAGTATTTATATTCTAATTTGTATTTATCCTTCTCGACCTAATTTATTACGTAGAAATTTCTATTTGCCTTTATTTTTATTAGGAGTACGAAATGGTTGGTAAAAATTTTTTTAATTATAGTAAATTAGATATTTTTTTTAGGATTTTTTTTACGGTTTTCTTTATTTTATTTTATTTGAAGGGTGGTGGGGGGATTGGTTATATTTGGGAATTAAATGGGTTAAAGTATGTTTTAATGCGGTAAAGAGATTTGTATATTTAATAAATTTTGGGTAAGGATTTCCTATAGATTATAAGTTAGTCCTTTTTTAATTGATTATTGTCGTATAGGTTTCTATTTTAATTTAATTTAATTAGGGAGATTATAAAAAGTTTTTAAATCTTTTATTTTTTCGAAGCGAATTATCCTATTAATTATTATTATATAATTATTAGGGTATTTTAGTTTATTTTAATATTTTAGTTTGGTTTTAAATTTAAAGAAGTAGTAGTTTTGAATATAATAATAGAATTATTACTTTATATTTAGTATTATACGATTTCTTTTTTATTATTTAATTTATAGAATATTGTAAATAGTTTTTATTTATTGTCGGACTATTATTTTTTCGACCTATTCTTTATTTTTAATTTAATTATATATTTTTTAATAATTACCCTCCTCCTATAGACGAAGATATTTATTAGGGCGTACGGAGTAGTTAATCTTTATCCCCTTTTAATTAATTTCGATAAAAAAGATACGGGTAGCTTTAAATATTTAAAGACCGTAAATTTATTAGTGGTATTATAGTGGAAAAGATTCGTTAATTTATTATATTTACTTTAGGATTTCTAATAGGCGATTTTTTATTTTATTTATATATATATAGTTATTTATTGTATACTAGAAGTAGGCATTCTTTATAATTTCCTTTCGGCCTTTGTTATAAGTATTATTATAGAGAAAGTCTATTCGCACGGTCACGAATGTCTATTTGAATGGTGATCCACTTTTTTCCTCACACATATCCCTAACCCTCGCGCGGCCACAGATGTCACATGTATTCTTTCGAAAATTTCGCCCAGAAATCTGGGCAATATCATTCTTTCATGCGTGACATCAGACCGCAGCCCAGTGCCCAGACCAGATACGCACCCCCATATCGCACTTTATAGGGCATTTTACAGCGCACTTTACAGGGCAGTTAGCGGCACGGTCGCACATCGCACGATCGCACATCGCTCAATTGAGTCGCTTAATTGAATTACTCAATTGCTGTCAATTGCCAGCGATTGTCACGGCTGTCAGCGATTGGCTATTGTCAGATTTGCACGTAGGGTAGAGATCAAAAGGTATGCAGTAAAAGGTGATTGATTCTGGTGATCCTTGTCTCTGTCCTTCTCGAAAGTTACCAGGGTTTAAGTATAAGATCTAGGGATATTGGGAGGCTAGTCCTTATACGGTAGTATTGTTAAATAATTTAGATATCGAATTATAAGTGTAAAGGGATCTCTATACTATATATATAGTATATAAAGTTATCTAAATAGGGAGGCACATACTAGACTAGAAGTCTAACTATCTATATATACCCTAATAATTTAATATACTCCCTTAGCTAAAGATCTCAAGTTAAAGCTAGAGAAAAAATAACCGTTAAATATATAAAACTATTCCCAAATTTTAATCGTCTATTACGTTTAGATCTAGTATAAAACCCTTATTTTAGTCCTTCTTATCCTTCAAAATATTTCTAATAGTTTCTATTCCTAGTATTCTTCTAAATTCTATATGCTTATTTACTGGTAAGACTTTTGTTAGACTATTTACTAGTATTTTCTTTATTTTATAGTAATCGACTTTAATAAATCTTTTTTAAATTTCCTATTGTAATTAGTAATTATAAATATTAATATAGCGTAGTTTAGTAGTCAAATTATTATTTTCAACGGTAACGAAGTAGATTGTTTATTAATTGTTATATTGGATCGTAGGGGTTGGATTAGTAAGGTTTATTAATTTTTTAACTAGTTTAGCTATAAAAATTACTTCTTTAGCAACGAATCCTAGAGTTAGTAATTTTATTTCTATTATTAAAGTTGTAACTATTATTTACTTAATAGTTCCCTAATATATAAGTCCCCCAAATAATCTGATTATAAAGCTTTGTAAACTCTTACGGTCGAAGTAGTTATTTGTAAAGGAGGTATTTAATATTACTTTAAATATATTACTACCCCTTAAAGCTATAACGAATTCTCTAGTAGTATAAAGGTAGTATAATATTTTATTTATAGCCTTATAATAATTTAGCCCGGGTTATAATAATAATAAATTCATTTACTTACTACGAAGGCGATATTTAATCTAATAATAATTATAACGTATAGTATAGAGCCGATTTTAATTTAATATTAATAGATAAACTTCTTTAAAGCCTTATTTTTATAAAGTATTAATTCCTGGTTAGTTATAAGAATAAAAGTAGTACGTTAATTATTAGTAAGGGTATAGATCTTTTTAAAATACGATCGTTGGGATAGCTATATTTTCCTTTATTCCCGGTTCCTAATTATTTTAATACTAAGGAATTATTATAGTTTATTTCCTCTAGTAAAGTAATACCGCTATTTTAAGTCGGTTATATACTATTTAGCTTCTACTTCTCGTCTCTTAGGATAAGCGAAGACAATATTATTTATATAATAGAAGATAAAAATACTATTTTTAGTAAGAATATAAAGTTCTTTAAGGATAGGTTTGAAGCTATTATCGGTAAAGGCACTAGTTAATTCTCGTTGCTACAATAATAGTAATCTTTGTAATCTATAGAGTATTTTATAAAGTCGTAAGATTTTACCTTCTTTCTAATACCCTAGTAGTATTTTTATAAAAATTTCTTTATTAAAATTAGCGTTAATAAAAGTATTAATTACGTTATATTATATAAGTTCGAAATTAAAACGAGTAGCGATGGCTATAATAATTCGGAAAGAGTGCCCAACGAGTGTTAAGGTATACGTTTCCTATCTTATTGTTTACTATTAATCTCCTCGTACGACGAATTTTACTTTAACCTTTTTAAGTTTCTTATTTTTAAGAAATTTATATAGGTATATTTATATATAATCGAAGATTTATTTACTTCGAGCCTTAGGCTCGTTACTATTAACTTCGACCTAAGTTTTTATTTTTTAATAATTTTTTAAGTATTCTTATTCAATATTAAAGAATTATTATTAAAGAAAGTGATTATTAAGGTTTCAATATCGTTTTAGTAGTAGTAGAAGGTTATACCGATATATAGTATTAAATTTATCGTTTTTAATAAAGCAGTTAAATTAGGCTTTTATAATAATATCCCCTTTATAAAGGGCGGTAGGCTAATATAAACGGCCGGCGTTAAATACTACCTTCTAAAGGGTAAAACCTTCTATAATAATATCCTTTAAGTAATTATTTTAGAAGAGACTAAAGAAGAAGGATAATAGAAGTAGTATATTAAGAGGAGAAGGATAATTGAAAATATAATTAAATAATATTTTTATTACGTCGTAACGTTCTATTCCTTATATTTCCCTATCGTCTTTTTAATTTACTAGTAAAATAAAAAGTCGTTTTAGGAATTCGTTTGTATTAATATCCTTAAAATCTATTTAGCTACTAAAGTAGTTATAGGTTTTTTAAAGTTAATCGATTTATATAAGTAAATTTACGAGTTCGTTAGAAATAATTTTAAAAGTGGCTCTTTCTTTTAATACGTCCCTTATAAAAGTAGTATCTTTATTAAAAATCATATTTCTTATATTAATTATCTAGTTGGTATAAGGGTTCTAAATTCGATAAATAGAGGAGGATAAATACTTAATAAAGTAACCGATTTATACTTTTAGATTATATTTCTTTTACTTTTCTTTCTTAAATTAGGCGGTAACAGTTATAGTATAAGTTTTATAATTATAGACCCTAAGATATAACAAATTTAGTTTACATAGAGTTATAAAACCGCGTTGGCGGGTAATAACTATATAGAAACATTCGTATAGGGATTTCCAATTATAGAAGTAATAAGGGGATTTATTAGCGAAATATACGGTTATAGAGGTAATTTCTAACTATATATCTTCTAAGATCTTTGAACTCTAAGCTATTACCCTCCCTTTCTCCTTAATCATACCCTTTAAGCATTTAACCCCGTTATTTTAAGTTTGAATATTGGGTATGTAAGCTTCGACTTAAATTCTTCTAATAGCGAAGAAATCTTTTACGGTTTAAGATTTAATAATTTCGTTATTATATTCGATATATTATAGCTTAATGTTATATTGGTTTTCGAAAATAGTAAATAAGTCGGTTAAAATAATAATAAGAGATATTACTATTTTATCTTTAAAGTAATAATCTTAAATATAGCCGGTATACCAATAGGTAATAAGTATAACGCTAGTATAACTTATTTTACTAAGTTCGAAGTCGAAGAAATCGATGGCTAATCTTTCCTTTAGGCTATTACCTCGTAATTTATATTATTATATAATTTGTTATTTAATTTTTAAAGTAGTATATACATTATATTAAACGGTTAATAGTCCTTTAAAATATATTCCTTTAACGTTATAGAGATAGTTGAGTATTTAGAGACTATAGTAACTAAAGTAATAATATTAGAAGTAACTATTCTTCTTATAATATTTACGACCGGTATAGGAGTTAAATTAATTCTTTTTTATAAAGAAATTAGCCTGTATTTTAATAAGGGGGAAATCTTTAAGAATTATTTAATTATATTATATAAATAACTTATAGAAGAACGTATAATTTAAGGATTGTAAGTAATTGTTAGGTAGTTTATAATTTTAATAATACCCTTACTATCGTAAAAGTTAAAGAAATACGAAGTTAATTATAAAGTTTAATATAAAGGCTACGTCTTTTAGCTTTAACTTCTTTAAACCGTTCTTCCTTTGAATAGTAATATTAATTATTCTATACCCTTAAATCAGTACGGTTAAATTACTAGCCTAAAGAACTTTTCTATAAAGGGTTCGTCGAAATAAAGTAAAGTGGGAAATCTCGTTAAAAACGTATATCGAACTTCTAAAATCGAAAATTATATAATTTTTAAGTAGGTAAATTGTATCTTCGCTTTCTTTTATTTAGAAAGCTGCCTAATTAATATTAAAGGTAATATAATAGATGCCCTTATATACGGGTTAATTTTAGGAATTATCGTTATTAATATTATTAGCTTCTTAATCTATTTAATAATTTTCGTTGCTACTAAGGTCGTTATTAAATTCCTTTGTAAGAAGAGTGCTATATTATTTTACTAACTACTTATAGAAGACTTCGATTTTATAACGGAGTTAATTATTAATTTGGAAATTCTTTTTAACAGTCTTATAAATATCATAATTTCCTTTTTAATTAATTTTTACTAAATAAGGGAAGAAATACTAATATTTTTTATATAAATAGATACTTCATTTATAAGTTTTGTAATGAGGAGAGGATTCGGTTGAATTAGTTCGTTTCCTTTTATTTTAATTTGGCTTGTTTTGGTAAGAATTCCTATTATCGATTTTACTTTTATTTAAGGTTAGTTTGAATCCGAAATTTCCCTTTTTAATATTTTAAATTTTATTCGTTAATATAGTAAGGGTCTTTTTGTAGATTCCTATCCTTCGATAATTTTTAGAGACTATACGAAAGTTTAGTACGTTTTCTTCAATTTAAGCGAAGTAATAATGGCTAACGCCGGCTACCTATAGGGGGCGGACTATATTAAGGTATATAAGTAAGTTGTTAAATTAGGTGTTAGTTTGGGTGGCTTCAGGGATTTTATAGCGCTTGGCTAGTACTATAAAGGTATCCTATCCGTTAATCCACTTTACTATACCTTCCTTAAGTACTTTATTAAGGGTTTTAAAATAGTTGCAGTAAACCCGACGAATATTTATTTAAGTATTAATAGGGTGGTAGTTGTATATTCGTTTGAGAGTAATAAATTAAGTTAGGGTTAGTTTTAAAGTTTCGAAAGCGTTAACTTTCAATTTAAGGCTAACGGTCTCTTGTATTTAGGCCGTAATTTTATTATTGTAAGATTTAAAATTACTAACGATTTTATATTATAGGCTATTGGAATTTTAATCGTTGAAGAGCTAATTTTTACCAATTTAAGTAAGGTTAAACGGGGATACTAATAGGTTTCTAGTCTAATCCTTAATAGATTTACTATTAGTTTTAATAATATAGGGCGCTTAAGTACCTTCTTAAGTACTTAAATCAGTAGAAATTATTATTAAGGGTATTATTATAGAAGATAATATTATTATTCGTATTATAGGGCGAAGAGTAGATGCGGTAGTAGAAAAGTAATTAGTATTATTTATTCTTTTAAAGGTATTTAGATAAACGTATTGAAGGGTGCCGTTTTTTAACTTCGTAATATTTATTTATATTAAGGTAATACGGGTAGTTGCCGTAGCAGAGAGAGGATATAAGGAAAAGGATTATCTATTAAAGATAGGGGTTAGTTCTCTATTTAAGAGGTAATTAGTAAGCTAATACCCTTCGGCGAAACTAAAAAATTCGTTTTCTTAGTCCTTATATTTATTGGGTATATTAAGATAAGGACGGAAGGTCTTAATAGAAGAATTAGTAGTAGGAAGAGTTATTATAATTGTTTTAATTAATAGTATTAATATAGAAAGTAAGTAAATTATAAATGCTTTTCTAAATAGTTTCGTAATATAGTAATTCGATACTTAGACTATTAATTATTAAATTTGTACGTAGGGTAGAGATTAAAAGATATATAGTAAAAGGTAATTAATTCTAGTAATCTTTGTCTCTATCTTTTTCGAGAGTTACTAGGGTTTAAGTATAAGATCTAGGGATATTGGGAGGCTAGTCCTTATGTGGTAGTATCGTTAGATAGTTTAGATATCGAATTATGAGTATAAGGGGATTTCTGTACTGTATATATAGTATATGAGGTTATTTAGACAGGGAGGTATATATTGGATTAGAAGTCTGGCTATCTATATATACCCTAATAATCTGATAGCTATTAGCGATTGTTATAGCTGTTAGCGATTGTTACAGCTGTCAGCGATTGTTACGGCTGTTAGCAATTGTTACGGTTGTTAGCGATTGTTACGGCTGTCAGCGCTACGGCTGTCAGCGCCACGGCTGTCAGCGCCACGGCTGTTAGCGATTGTCACGGCTGTCAGCGACTGTCACAGCTGTCAGCGATTGTCACGGCTCACGGCTGTCAGCGATTGTCACGGCTGTCAGTGACTGTCACGGCTGTCAGCGATACGTGTGCTGTGCAGAGGTCAGAATGTGTAATGGGTTGAAATCTGGGAGCTTGGCGGTCGTGGTACGAGGAGGATTGGTGCTGGGCGGCAGGGTTAGGGATATGGGTGAGGGGAAAAGTGGATCACCGTTCAAATAGACATTCGTGACCGTGCGAATAGACTTTCTCTTATTATAATAGTATTATCCGAGTTCTCTTTAATTGAAGATTATTAAATTGAAATAAAATTTATAAATAATAGGAATATATTATTATTTTATCCTTCGGAAATTCTAATATAATTTTATAGAGGAGGTCGGTAATTAATTTCTAATAGTAATCGGCTGTATTTTTTAGCGGGATATAGATTATATCTTTAAAATTCTTTAAAAGTTAAAATAGGGCCGCGATAATTAATGTACCCTTAATTTAATTTTCTATATTATATATATATTATAAATTAATAAGCTTTATTATAGTAAATTCCTAATTTATTAAAGGGGTATCCTCCTTTATATTATAATTACGAGGGGTTTCGGGCGGATTTTTATTAATTGTACGCTAATAGGATATTTTATTCTATAGTAATATAGTAATACTAAAAATAGGAGAGTTTTTCGTATTAATTTTACTATTTTTAAGAAAGTAGACGAATTTTTAATCGATATTTATATAATAATTTTTAGGCGGTTAATTTTTTATACGAGGGGGGTAGATTTTTCCGAGTTTAGGCTCTTAGGTTAGTTAATTCTAGGTCTTTCGATTTTAATGTATAAAGGTTTTGTAAATAGCGCGGTAAATATTTTTAGGAAGATTTTAATACGAAGTATATAGGAATAGAAAACTTTTTAGGATAGGGGTAGTAAGCGAAGAGACGGCGGGTAAAGAAGGTATTATAGTAGGTTTATTAACGAATTTTTTTTTTGATAGTTGAATTGGAAGGGGTAGAAAAAATATTTAGGGATTTAATATAAGTAGATTATTGAAAGTGGAGATTTAGAAGAAGAAATTTGGTAAGGGAAGGCCGTTTTTTTATAGATAGTTAGTAAGTTTTAAAGTTTAATTTCCTTCTTTCGTTAAGGGGGTTGTAATCTCTTATATAAGTGTTTTCCTTTTTAAGTACTTATTGCGTACTATATTTCGTCTTTAAATAAAATAAAGGGGATAAAGAAAAAATCTTCTTAAGGGGGTTTAAAAAGGAGGGTATTTAAATAGAATTTTAAGGTTAGAGCCGTTTATCGAAGTATTTCCTAGCGTAAAATTAGTAGAAGAATACTTTTAATCTTATTTACTAACTTAAATTAATATTTATTTATATTTTAAATTATTAAATTTTTTAAGGGAAGGTACAAGGTAATAATCCTTCGTCTAATACTTTATCCTTCCGCCTTATTATCCCTTTTAGAATTAGGACGAAATTAGGTAATTAAAACGAGGGAATTTTATACTTAGCTACTTATTTAGTAATACCCTTTTATTAAGTAATAATTATAAATAATATTTCGTAGGGGGAGTTCTTTTTTTTTTTCTTCCTTTATTTAAGGATTTAGGTTTTTTTTTTAACTACAATAATAGTATAAATTATAAGCCGCTCCTTCTATTTTAATACCTTTTCTTCTTTTATTACTTTAACCGGTTATTAAAATCCTTAAGTATATAATCAAATTAATTTTTAATTTCCTTTTAATTAGCGTACGCTAGTTGGGTATAAAAAGATTTTCAATTCCTACTTCTTTCCTAACTTTTCTTACAATTTATATTATTATTATTATTTTATTTAAATTTTTTCTTATATTAATATAATATCTTTATTTTCGATTCTTTTCTCGCTTTCTATAATTAATTTTATTTGGGTTACAATTTGCGTTAATCTCCCGTCTCTTTTTACCTTTAGCATAATTTTATAATTTCGTTAGAATATTAAAGAGTTGTAAATGAATATTTATAATTATTTAATTATATTTAGAAATTCGATTCCCGTTCTTTAGTTTCTTTTAAAAATAATAGATTAGGTTTACTATACGAATAAGTATTCCGATAATAAATAATAGATCCTCTCTAAAGTTTATATTAACTTTAATTATCGCCCGTTTATTTTTATAAATAGCTTTTAGGGTACTTTGTACGCCGTGGTTTATTTTACTTTCGCGAAATATATAAAGATTTATACCTTCTGCGTATTATAAGTTATAAACTTGTTCTATTTATAGTAGAAGTTACTTAAAAATGTCGTTTTCTTTTTATACTTTATTAGGAATTTTAATATATTTATCGAATATTAGGGGATTATTTTAAAGGCGGCGGAAAATATTTTCGGTAAGAAATTTTATAATCCGATTTTTATCGAAAAGAAGGGGAGCTAACCTTAGGGGTACTATAACTCTCTATTAAATTTTAAAAAGGAACGTATTTTAGCGTTAATAATTTAAGAGTTTAAATAAGAGTAAATAATTAAATTAAGTACTAATTTTTATTTCCTTTACTAATTATATTTTTTTTTTAGGAATTAAATTACTTATATTTACTACGTTACTTATTTTTAAAAAACTTTTACATTAATTTATATTAATAAATAGTAGTAGGAGATTCTATTTATATAAACTCCTTTTATTAGGTATATTTTTATAGGTCGGAATATTAAGGGGGGGATTTGTACTAATTATTATTAATATATTAAAGAGGTTGTCGATTATATTATTTCTTAAGAGTTCTTTAAGGCCTTTAAAATTTTTAATTAGTATTATAGGGATTTTTATAATAGAGAGTATAATTTCCTATTTGAAAATAAGAGTAGAGGTTCTTTAATATCAATTAAGGGTTTTATTCTTTTTTAGTAGTTTTATTATTCTATCTTTATATTTTAGGATCTTATATAGTAGTTAGAATATATTCGGTACGAAGTAGAGGTCTTAGGGTTAAAAGGGAAAGGTTTGAATATTAAGGGTATTAAAATTAACAATAAATTCGGGAGTACGAAATTATTTCTTTTATTTATACTAATTAAAGAAGAAATTATTTTTAATAAGGATAAAGATAATTAATTAATTCGGAAGCGTTTTCGTTCCTTTCGCAATATTTAATATATTCTTAGTTAGTAGTTCTAAATTTAGGATAAGGGTCGTTACTTACTTTTAGGGAGGAAGAGATTTTACGAAAAAATTTCGGGGTAGAGTAATTCTATTGTATTTTTCGGGGGGGGATGAGAAAAGGTAGCGGTAATTTAGTAAAGAAAAAAATAATATTATATAGTATATTTTTCGATATATTTCCCTTAGTACGGATTTCTACGTAATAGTAACATTCTTTATTTTATAGTGTATTTTCCCTTCGAAAGCGGTTAAAATTTAGAATATTGTTTCGTATAAAAATAAAAATTTTAATAATAAAAATAGTAAAAAATATGGAAAAAAGTAAATAGAAGTAAAAATAATAAGAATAGAGGGTAATAAAACGTAAATATATTTAAAGGGCGGGAATAAAATTGTTATCCTTCGTAGGTATTGCGCTTTAGGGGTAGAAATTTCTTTTTGGACGCTTAACCAAAATTATATTAAAGCGTTAGGAAGTAATTTATAGCGAATTAACTATTGGAGGGTATTATTCGTTTAAATAGCTTTACTAATATTTTATTAATTTAATATTTAGTTTATATATATAGATTATCGGTAACGGAGTGGTCGAGAACGGTTTTATATGGTTTTATCATTTTTCTTTTTAGGAAAGGTAAAAATTAGAGGTCGGTCCTTAGTAATTTATATTTAATTAAACAATTTTAAATTTAATAGTTTTAAATAATATAGAAAGTTAAAAAAGTAAATTGCGTTATTTCTTTTGTTAGGCGCTAGTATTCTATTATATTATCCTAATAATTAATAATAATTCGAGATAGCTTAGAAGTATTGTTTTTTTTAAGAGAAGTAATAGGAGATTGGGTGTTTTTTTTCCTTTAGTTTAAGACTTTTTAGTAAGGTAGTTGGTAGTAAATTATTTAATTAAAAAAGTAAGATCTTTTAGTATTTAAATAGTCTTTCCGAATTTAGAAATTGAATAGTTTTTTTGATAACTTTAGGTAGCTTTTAATAGTAATCTTTAGTCCTAATAATTTAAATTACTTTTGTAAGTAGTAAAGTTTATATTATATTTAATTAAAGAGTATAAGGAAGTGTCTGTTGAGTTAGAGTGCTAGTAGTACGGATAAAGTAGTTTTAAAAGTGGTTTTTAGGCGGTAGAAATAATTAACGAAAAAATAGGTCTTCCTTAAGAAGAATCTTTTTTTAAAAGGGTAATTTAAATAGATTTCCTCTTTTTTAAAACTTTGTAAAATAAATTACTCTTTAAGTTAAAAATAATAATTGTATTTAAATAATATACTAATTTCTTAATTATATATTTTAGACTTACTTTTATTTAAATTTATAGTTTTCTAAAGGCTTTTAGTATATTAAGGTTGGAAATAGGTCGGGATTATTTATATTATAGAATTAGCGGAGATTTCCTTTTATTCAAACTTTTAAACAAAAAAAATAAGATAAATAAATAAAAAAATATAAATTAAAATTAAAATAGTAAGGAGAAGAGATAAAAGAATATATTTTTAATGCGTAAGAATAGGGAGGAAATTAGGGAGGGAAAAGGTAGAAAATAAAAAGAAAAAAAGAAAAAAGAATAGAAAAATATTAGATTGAAAATTTCGGTCGGGGTACGGATTTCTTTATTATTTATAGCGTTTTATAGGATTGGGTCTGGTATTATATTTAGAATTTATTCTTCTATTAAAATTCTTCTTTTTTTTTTTCGGGGTCTATTTTTTTTTAATTACCAGGTGGCTTAATATTCGGTAGGGGGATTTTTAAGCGCTAATTTTATTTTACCGCTTTTACTTTTTATACTTTAATATAAGATTTTATTATTCGTTATAATTCGAATATTATCCTTTTTTCGTTTAGGCTAGTATTTAGATTTCGCTATTTTATTTTTTTTAATATTATTTTATTATTAAGTTATTTAAAGTTTCTTTATCTTCCTTCCAAATTAATCTAGTTTAATAGAATTTCGGGTTTGTTTGCTATTAGTATTATACCGTCCTTTATAATAAATTTTTTAATCTTTTGAGAATTAACCGGCTTATTAATTTCTATACTATTGAAGGTCCTAATATAGTAAATATTACCCGAGATTCGGCGGATATAATATAGATTTCTTTATTAATAAATTAATTTCTTATTAGAATTTATATTAATACGTTAAATATTATTGTAAATTACTATTAAATTTCCTTTTTTAATTTAGCTATTTAAAGGTTTTATTTTTCGTTGGTTATACTTATTATAGTAATTGGTAGTTTTCTTTTTTATTATTGTAATTTTTTCGGCTATTTAAGCGAAGCGGTATTTAGTATTTATATATATAGCGGTTACGGTAGAGATTAATTCTTTTTTTATTATATATTTATTATTATTTTCCTAATTTACTATTTTCTAAGAAGGTAGATTAAATTTAATAGGGGTAATCGGGTTATAATTATAAGTAAGTTAAAAGAGAGTATATTTATAATTGCCTTTTATTATTGTATAGTCGGTAAAGAGAATATAGGGTAAATATATTTTTTAATTAGCGTTATTCCTATCGGTAATTTTAATTAGGGAGGCGGCAATAGTCGAATATCCTTATTCGTTTAATTTATTCGTCTTCGAATTATAAGGGGTAATAACGTGCTTTAGGATCTTTAATAAATTAATTACTTTTTTAAATATTCTTATAAATTTTAAGCTATTGTCTATTAGAATAGAGATAGGAAATCCCTAGTAGAAAAAAATTGATTTGAGGAATTTTTAAACGTTTTTTACTTTAGTGTTAAGTAGAATAGTAGTTTTTATATAATTAGTAAAGTTATTTTTAATTTCTAATAAGGGTACTTTCTTTCTATTTATACCGGGTATAAATTAAATATTAAAAGTTTATTTTCCTATAGGTTAAATATTAAGAAATATTTATTAGTATTTATTTTTAAACTTTTTAGAATTATATTTTTAGTAGGTTAAATAGGAATAGATTAATTCTTTAACGTTAGTATATATATTCTTCTAATAGTAATATTCGGTAATACGATAGTATATCCCTTCCTTTCTTCGGTAATCTACTTTATTATAGTAGCGAAATATAATTTACTTACGTTTTATAAGGTTATTAATTAACTTTTATAGAAATTGCGAAGGATTCGTCGGTTGTAGTTAGAGAGCTCTTTCGGAAATAAAGTATTTTATAATATTATTACGGAATTAGCGTTTGAAAGTAGATCCTTTTAAGCAGTTAAGAACTTTATACGTTATTAAGTAGGTAGAAATTTTATAGGAAAAGTTTAATTAATTTCTTTTGAAAATAAGCTTTAGAGTATTAATATAAATAACGAAGATAAAATAAATTTATATATTTATAAAATCGTTAATATTTATTTTATATTCCTTTTCGTAGAAATTAGAAGGCTTTAGAAGTTTGCGAAATAAATTATTAATAATTATATTCTTACTTTTAAAAATATATTTAATTTCGAAATTAAAAATTTTAATTTAAGTAATTTATTTTATTAGTAGGGTATTAAGGACGTTACTAATAATATTATTAAATTAATATATAAAAATTATAGTATTTATTTTAATAATAAAACGAATGCTAAATAAGTATTTTCGTAGACGTTTAAAAGTATAGAAGAGACTTCGAAATTCCTTTTTAATAGTATTATATTATTTTTTAACTTTCGATTAAATTTTACTTTCGAATTTATAAGGGTATTTCTTATTATTAGGGCCGATCTATTTTAATATTATTCCCTATCTTTCGATTAAAATATTAATTATAAGGTAAATTGTATTATATTTCGGGTCGTTATAAACGAAGGTTATTAAAATTGGGGTAGTAGTTACAAAGTATTAAAAGTATTCTATTATAAATTGTTTATTTTTAGTTTAAATTTATTTAATTCCTTTTTTTATTAACATATAAAGGGGGATTATAATAATATTAAAATTTTTAATTTAAATCCTATAATATCCGATAATTTTAATAAAAGTTTTAATTTATTTAATTTTTTTGCCTTTCTTATTTAATTAGTATTTATAGTAAGTTTATTTATTAATTTTTATAATTTTATTTTTGTTTAAGGATTTCCTATTAGGATTATAAAAATATTTTATAAGTATAGTTTCGTTTTAGTATTAGTTGGATTTAGTAGCTATAATAATTCTTCCGGCTAATTTTATATTGAATAAAATTTTATTAATGTTAATTAGGTGTTTTAAAATGTATTTTTTAATTCTTTTTGTATTGATTTCCTCCCTATCGTAATCTATTTGGGGGTTTTTAATATAAATATTATTAAGGTAGGGTTAGTAAATATTAGGAATTAAGTTATAGAGTATTCTAATTATTACCTTTATAAATTAGGCAATAGAATTAGTATTTCTTTAAAGTAAAATCGTTATTTTAAAATAGTTAAGGGGTATAGAGAAGGTAATAATATCTTTATTAGTCTCTTCGAAGGGGATTTAGTTATAATTAAAGAAGAAATTAAATAGAGAAATTATTTTATAACCTTTAAAGCCTTTATTAAATTTTTTATAACCCGAGGGTGGATTTATATTTTTTAAGGTAATCTAATTGATTGTTTAAGTGTTATTAATTAGGTATATATTTTTATCCTTTTTAGTAACGAAAAATTAATTATTTTAATAAGCGGCGTAATTTTCTTCGAGGATTCTTGTCTTTATCCTTTTTTTAAATAGATTACAAATTTGGTTGTAAAGAACTTTAAGGATAGGGATAATTTTAATTTATTAGGTTGAGTACGGGATAGTACGGATTTATTAAGGGAGAATTATATTGGGATTGAATTTTCTATATTTTTAAAATTTTAAGTAAGAATATATTCTTTATTATAGAGGATATAAGTAAATAATTTAATTTTATTATTATTTAAAGTATTTTAAACTATTTTAATTATAATTTAAAAACGTTCTTCGGTTAATTTCGACTTTTTAATTAATTTTATAAACCGGGGAATAATATAATCGTTTTATTCTATACCGAAATTTTTTAAAGTATTGGCGATCCGTTCTTATATTTAAGCCTACTTATTTACCTTCTAATTAGGGTTTTTTACCAGTTTTAATTTATTAAATTCTATATTATCGATTAAGTTAATTTTTTAGCCGACCCTTTTATATATAGTATTAATTTATACGTAGAGAGTTATTAGTATTTGCTTCGCTTTCCCTACGGATTTCCTTATAATTTTCTTAAATTCCTTTGCTAGCGCCTTTTTAATTTTCCTTTTTATTTACTAGGGAATAATTATTATTTTTAATTTTTCTTAATCTTTTTTAATATTAGTCCTAGGATTTCTTCTTCTATTTTATACTAAATATAGCCGAATAATATTTTCTAAACCCGAATTAACTTTAGAATTAGCGTTTTTTTCTTTAATAATCCCCTAAACCTTTTATAACGTTTTATACTTTTCCTTTTTTTTAAATAATATTTTTACTAAATTTTCTATTACTTTAGTTATAAGTATAGTAATTTTTTTATTATTTTCTTTAAATTCTATTTAATTCGGTAGTCCTATTTTTATTAGAGATTTAGTATTTATAGTATTATTTCTATTAAATTATATAAAGGCTATAAATATTATTTGGGAGTTAAACCCGTTAATTGGCTCTAGTTAATTTTTGGGCTTCGAAATCTTTATTATTTTTATATACTTTAGGGGTAACGGTTAGAGTAGCGCGGATTATTATTTTATTAATAGTGATAGAAGTATAATTTTTCTTATTTTCGTTGTATTTTATATAAATATTAGCGTTTTAAAAGAAGGGTAAATTTAGAATAATTTTATAATTAGGTAGGCGGTTTTCGGTAATAAAAAGATAGATTTTTTTGCTTTTATTAAATAGGTAGATTTTTTTATAAATTTTATTAAGGAATCCCTTCTAGCTATTATTATTATTAATATTAGTAATTTCGGTATTAATATTCGTTAGACCGAAATAATTTACTAATCCCTTATAATAATATTATATTTAGTTTTTATATTAAATAAGGCGGCGATTTTTTTTCCTCTTTTCGTTTTAATAGAGATTATTAGTGTAGGTAGTGTAGAGAGTTAGGTAACTTCGTTCTTTAAAATTAAGGTAGATATTTCGGTATATTTAACGACGTTAATAGAAGTATTACGGAATAATACCTTCTTAATTAGTTTAGTCCTAAATTTATTAATTTTTTATTATTTTAAAGGAATATTAATGAGTATTAGCTAATTAATTTATTTATAGATAGTTTGGACGTTCTCCTTTATTAGTTTAATAAAATTAATTAAAGTATAGTTACGAATAGATTTCTATTTAATATTTATAGTATTAATTTAAATAGGTCTTTTAGGTACAATAGGTCTTTTAGGGACGATAGAAATGAATTTATTAGCTTCCGGGGTATTGTTACGGGTAGTATTATTATTATATTTAAATTTAAGTTTGGGTAGGTCGTAATTATTATTATAAATAGTATTAGCGAGTAGATTTATTTAACAGTAAATAGTTATAGTATTAACGGGGCTATATTTTATAATATTTTTAATAGTAACCGAGATTTTGGCGTTTATAAATTTCGTAGTTATAGGGTAGAGTTCTTTTAGATTTGTAATATTGTTATAGACTTTAAGATTTCTAAGTTAGTTAAAGAAATAGATTTTTTTAGCTTTTTTAATAATAAATTTAGAAACGGGTTACTTTTCTTTTATAGTATTAACGTTATATTTAATTCCTTTTTTAATTATATTAGTAGTTAAAATAGGGGGGATAAATGAGAATATAGGGGTATTATTAGAGGAATTACCTTCGGAGACCCGAGTTTTCTTAGTTTTTTTAAAGGCGACGACTATTATAGAAGTTAGGGGTATTATATTGAGAACGTCTTTTCGCACTGCCATAAAAGTCTTTTTACACTGTAGTAAAAAATGAAACCAGGTGTAACTTATCCATATAAAGGCTTAGGTAAGTAAGAGTAGTATTGGAATTTTTTTAATTTTTTTCTCTATAATATAGCGCCCACGACTACATCGCAACGTTACTCGGCAGAGAGTTAAGACTAAAAGGTAAAAATTTGAAAAATTTTTATTCCTTTTTAGTATTTAGTTTTAGAAAGACGCTAGAGGCTAGGTAAAAATTCCTTATAAATAATGTTTTATAGAGTAAAAAACCCCAAAATTTCCAACCCCACTCTTATATCTCTTACATTAAATTTGGCGGAGTTATATACATATGCCTTTTTGCTGACAGTGTAGGAAGACTTTTATAGCAGTGCGAAAAGACTTTCTCATTATATTAATTTCGATTTTATTTCCCGAATTAATTAATTTTATAACCTTTAGAGATTTATTAGGGAATTCTTTATTTCTAATTAGGATAGTATATATAGAAGCGATTTATTTTCGAGCCTTTAATATTGGATTATAGAAGTGATTATATTTCTTAATTTAGATAATATTAATTAAAGTTAATATTTTCTTCCTCTTTAATTTTTATATTTTTTCCTACTTTTTTTTTGGTATTTTGGTAGAGGATATTAAATTTCGGAATGTAGTCGGGCTTATTAGGATTTTTACTTTTATGTTATTTAAGTTCCTAATTTTTAAAGTTGGAATAAGTAGGATAATTCGGTTCTAAAGTAATTAAAGATTTTAGTAGTTCTTTGACCTTTTTTTGTCTTTGCGTAGTGCGATATAGTTTTTCGTTTATACGATTTTTATAATTGTAATTAGGGCTAAAGAAGACGATAAATGGTATACCTTTAGAAATTTAAGCCTTTTAAAAAGAGTAATATCCGTATATGAAGTCTATATTTTTCTTAGCGTACTTATATATGAGGTAATCTCTTCTATATTAATAATAAACCTTCTAATATTCGTTAGAAGATTGGTAATTATTAAATAATAGGTATTGAATTCTACTTCGACTAAAGCTATTAATAAGTATAGTATTAGTCTAAACGGTATTAATTTAGATAGGAGGGTATTAAATTTGAAAGGGGTAGTAAATAGTAGGCTATTAAAGGGTAAGAGGGGATATTTAGGAAGGGGAGCGAATGCTTTGGGAAATTTAGATTATTAGCTTCCTAAAGTTATTAGCAAATTTATCTATAGCCTTGTTAGTAGCGGATTACTTTTTAGTAGGCTCCTTCGTAATAATTTGAATAATTTTTTTAATAATTGGGGTATTATTGTTTTCGGAGGAGACGTTATTATTAAGTTTAATAATTCTTTTAGAGGATTTATACATTTTAATAACGATTTTTTCTTTATTAGAATTAGAGGAGGCCGAGGATTTAGAGGTATCGACTTTATTAAATTATTTAATAATAAAATTATTAAACTTATTAGTAAAGGTAGTTTAATTTATTTAATAAATTTTTTCCTTAGATTTATATATAAAACTAGTAATTATATATTTAGTATTAATATGTAATTTTTTATAGAAGTTCTTAATAGTTAGATTTTTAATGCTATTGCAGTTAGTAGAAGACTAATAGGCGAGAAGGGTAAAGTAATTAAGGATAGCGTTAATAATTTTTATTTTATTATCGGGGATATATTTAGTATAAAAATTTTTGAAAGTAGTAAATACGCTATTAGTTTACTTAGGATTCTTAGTTCTATAAGCAGTTTTAAAAGCTAAGGTAAAGTTTTCTTAAGTAATATTAGTATTAATTTTAAATTAGCAGAAAATACTTTTAATAACGTTTTTAAATTATTTTTTATATTAATCGATTTAAATAGTAATTTTAAATTTATTATTATTAAAATTAGTATATCCGACTTCTTTTTCGAAGAATTTAAAATATTTAATAATTTTTTTAGCGTTAAATTTTTTTTTAGGGTTAATATTACAAATATAAATTATAGTATTATTTTTAATAAGGAGAATAGTAAGGTTAAAGATTCCTAGTATAGTAGGCTTTTAAATATTGGGGGAAGGAGAAATTTTCAGAGCGGAAAGGGAGGAAGAGGTATTAAATATAATATTTAATAATAATTAATTGTAAAGTAAAGGTCTTTAGGTTAAAGTATTATAATAAAGAGGAAAATATATTAGTAGTTGTATAAGGTTATATTTTAGGTTAGTATAGTTATTTGGAGACGGGTAAATTTAGTATCCTTTATCGAAATACTTCTTATTTTTTAAGTACCTTTATATTATTTAGATTAAAGTGTTTGTATTTCGATTAGGGTATTAGGTATTATATTAATTCGGAAGTCTTGTTATAATTTCGTTTAATTAGCGGTATTTATTATTGTAATAAGTAATAAGTATTGCCTTTCTAACCGTATTTATTTTTAATAAGAAATTAGCTATTTGTAAAAGGTTGGTTAGAATTATTTGAAATATTAATATAATATACTTTAAAAAGGTTGCGACTATTTTAAAGAGGAATTCGGTATATAAATTACGAATATTTATATTGAATATAGGCGGAAGTAGTAAGGGGGGAATTCCTTATTTATCGTTAATTTATAATTTTTAATTTGTTATATAATTTAAATTACTAATTTTCTAGTTTTTAGTTTATCGTTTTATTGAATTAATATTTCAAAATAGTTCGTTTTCGTATTTTGCGTTAATTATAGTCTAATTAAAGAGGGGAAAGGGGTTAGTATATTCGTTGAAGGGTATTAGTAAATTATAAATTGGATAAAGAGTTTAAAATTCGTATATATTTGGAATTAAAATCTTTATTGAATCGAATAAAAAATTTCTTTATTGAAGGAAGTAATTAATTATTTATTATTTAACTTTCGGCTTTTAAATTAATATCCCGAGGGAAGCGGGGATAGTTTTAACGTTTATAAAAAATTTCGGCCGAAAACTCTTTAAATTCGTATTAATTAATTTAGTTAGGATATCACGGGGCGCGTGCAAGCACTAAGGTACGTTGTTGATTATTGTACGAAGAACCAGAAGAGGAACCTATACGCACACGAGAACTATATAGGGCATAGTATGGAGCCCTATAGTTATAGGTCTACAGGGCGGCACTATAGCTATACTATATTCAAATAGCTATATTCAGTTGGCTGTACTAATGTAATATAGTACCCCTATTTATCTATAAGGAGTAGGTAATGCCTGTGATACTACCCCCCTTCAAAATTAATTCCCGGCTTTAAAACCGTCTAAAAACTATTAATATCTATAAAGTAGGATATATTAAGGCGGGTAAGCGCTTAGCGTTAAGCTTCCTATTAAGGGGTCGAATACTAGCCAAAATATTATTAAATATACCCTTTTCCTAAAAACTATTCGATTATTACTTTAAATAATCCTAAATAGGCTTAAAACGTTCTTAGTAATTTTATAAACCTTTTATTTATATTATACTATTATTAACCCCCGACGAGGGGTGTTATAGGGACGCCCGTAGTATAGTAATATATAAGGACGTTTATATTTTTATTAATATTATAAATTATAGAAGCCCTCTATTCGAATCTCGTTTATAATCGTTATAATTACCTTTTCTCTATCTTATAATTGTCTCCCTTCCCTTTATTAACTACAATATAAAATTTTAACCGTATAGGCTTTAACTATTAATTAGGGGGGTTGGGTTATTAGGGGAAAGGAGACGTAGGTCCGCTATAAGATATATTATCTCCCGGTTATTATTAATAGTACCCTTACTACTATAATAAGGTATTTATAAGGCGATTCGGCTAAGATACGTAAAATAAACTATATTGAACTTCTTTTTTATATCCTTATTAATATTACTTTACTTATTATTCAATTTTATACTCCGCCTAACCTGCTGGTTATCCGCCTTGAAAATAATTGTAATAAGGATTAGAGAGGGTACTTTAGTATAGGCTTCTTTATTATAAACTTCCTCTATAGGAGCTTCCTCTACCTTTAGCTAAGCCTTAAATCCCTTTTTAAAATCGATTTATAGTAGTCCTAAGTTTAATCGTTTCTTATAAAGATTTTAGACTAATTTATAATAATTATCGAAATTAGTTATTAGCTATTAATCTAAAGGGTAGTAAAATTATTTTACTAAATAATATTAGCGTCCCTTAATCTTCTAATAATTTAAAAGTTCTTTAAACTTTTAGCGTTTATTTTCTTCGAAATTATTAATTTTAATAATAATTATAGTTTTATTAGCCTTAATATTAATTATTAATTCTATTTAGCCCGGTAGACCTTTAATATATAATTTAACCTATAATATATTAATAATATAAATAACTTTTATATTACTAGGTAAGGCTAATTCTACTATATATAAGTTGGCCTTTATAATACGAAAAGGTCTTTCGAAACGCGGCGCTAATTTATCGTACGGCCTACCCGTTATATAATTAATTATATTAAATATAACCTCATCCCTAACCTTATATTTAGGGGTATTAATATAGTATTCGTTCGCCGCCGCCTCGTATTTAGCCTATACTTATAAGGAAGAAATTTTAACGAAGTCTTAAACCTCTTTAAATTATAATATTAATTAATTAATATTAAAGATCTACTTCTTTTATACGTCTATTATATTTAGGGGTAATAATATAGATAATTCTATTCCTATACGGGGGTAAAAATTATAATTAGCGAAAAAGGGGGTTACTCCCGTTAATACCGATTTAAAATTATTATTCTAAAATTCGGCTAAAGGTAGCTAATTAACTTAATTATCTTAGGATCAATTAATAAAAGTATATAAATATTATTTTAATTCTATATTAATCTTTTCGGTTTAACTATTAATTTCCTTATAGTAGGGTATAGAGTATTTTAATTTAACGTTTAATCGTAATAATAATTGCCTTTAAAAAACGGAGACGAATTAAATACTTCTATTAGAGACTACGGTATTTAATAGGCTATAAAGGGTAAAAATACAATCGATAAACTTATCTACTAACTCTTCTATTATTAAACCCATTATAGGGATAAAGTACCGTATTTTCGTTAATTTATTAATAACTACTAATACGTGCTAGTATTTTGCTCTCCTACTTGTTCGTTATAATTTAGGGAATAGAATTATGTAATCGATAGAAATATTGCGCTATAATGTATAAAGGATAAGTAATAGTTTAAAGAAATTTACTAATAATATTTTAATAGCCTTAGTCTTATTATAGGGTATATATGCTTTATAGTAGGTATTTACCGCGACGATTATCCTTAGCTAGAAATAACGGTATATTAATATTATCGTCTTATCTCTCCCTAGGTAGTTACCCTATATTAAGGAGTATATATAATAAATTAATTCTAATTAGACCGCTTCGTCGTTAAAGGATATTACTAACCTATCCTTAAATATAATCCTATCGTTAACTATATAATATTCGGCGAAAAGGATTTTTAATACTTTCTTTAAATATTTTGGCTAACGATCTCTAAATTTAATAACTTCCTTAATATCCGTTATTATAAAGGAGTTAGCGTAAGCCCGGTCTACTAAATCGTCCGTATAAATACTTAGCCTATCTTCATCCTCTTAAAAGTTATCTTCTAAAATATAAATTATAAGCGGCGCTCCCGTATTTAATATAACGTTTATTATAAAACCCTTACCGTTTATATTTATTAATTCGAATAAATTTTTATCGAAGTATAAAGGGTCGATAAGCGGCTTTTTTCTTACTTTTAACCTATTATCTTCCGTATCTTTTAATATATATTCTAATTTATAGTTTAGGGCGTTGGGCCTAACGTTAGTTAATCCTAGTTGATATTTAATTATAAAATTAAATTTAAATAAAAATTCAAATTATTTTATATATTTTAGTATAAGCTTTTTTATAGTACTAAACGTTTTAAGGTTTTTATAGTCTATAATAATTTTAAAAGGTTAGGTAGCGCCCTTTAACTCCGGTCTCTATTTTTTTAATACTTTAATTACAGTTAGCAACTCTTTATTATAAATATTATAATTATATTCTATTATAGAATACTTAGCCGAAAAGTAAACGATTAAATATAATTTACCGTCGTACAATTATAATAGTATACCGCCCGTTAACCAATTAGAGGCGTCGACCTTAATAACGGTCGGTTTTTCCTAATTATAGATTTTTAGGACTAGCGCGGTTGTAAACGCTATTTTTAAGGCTTTAAAAGCATTATTATATTCTTTATCCTACTTCTAATCTATTATTTTCTTTATTAACTTATATAGCGGCTTGCTTATATGTAAGAAATTAGCGATAAACCTCCTATAGAAGTTGGTAAAGCCTAAAAAACGTTATAGTTAGCGCCTTATTGTTAATACTTCCTATTTAATAATTACTTCTACCTTTTCTAAATCTATTTTAATACCGCCGGGTATAATAATAAAGCCCAAATATTTAATCTTCTAAATATAGAATTTATATTTATCGATATTAATTTATAAGCCTGTATTAATTAAACGTTAGAATACTTCTCTAACGTACTTAATATATTCTTCGTAGGTCTTTAAAAAGATTAAAACGTTATGGAAATAAATTATCGCGTAAATATTTAGGATATTATATAAAATATTGTTAATAAAGTTCTAAAAAGAGGCTGGGGCCCCTAATAAACCGAATAGATATATTAGCGATTTATAGAGGTTAAACCTCGTAATAAAGGTTATAAACTATTTATATCTTTTAATTATACGTAGTCTATTAAATGTAGCGATAATATCTACTTTTATAAACTACTTAGCCTTATAAATAATATTTAGAATCTCTTTAATTAATAATAATAAATATTTATTCTTTAGCGAGATTTCGTTAATACTTTTATAATTAATATAGATTTATACTCCGCCTCCCAGTTTACGTACTAATAATATTAACGAGGCGACGTCGGAAGTAAATAATCTAATAAATCCCTTTATTAAATTATTATCTAATTATTATTTAATAATTTTAAATTCCTATAATAATATTAGCCGTTCTTTAAAATAGGGTAGAAATTCTACCCCTAATTTTAATTCGATTTTATAATTATAAGAATAATATTCGGGTATTATATTAGTATTTTAAAGGTTAGCGATGTAAGAGAGATCTTTATATTCGTTTGTGAAGTGTATTTTTACTTCCTTTAGGGTATATTTTAATTTAATAATTTTATTTATAAACTTCTAGATATCCTCCTTTATAATGCTATAAATTTTATTAATTTCAGTTAAGGGGGTTAGTTTCCGCTCCTATTCTTCGGTCGGTTACTAAGGCTTACCGTCTATTATTTTTAACGCGTATATACGGTTAATATATTCTTTCGCGGATTCGCCGGGCTAGAAGGCCTATTTTCCCTTATTTTTATTTACAATTTCCGTTTTATAAAAGTTAATAAATTCGTATACCTTAAGGTTTTTAAAGTAGGGTTTATATAGTTCTCCCCTCCCTTATATAATATCCTTCTATACGTTTTCGGATAAAGATAGTATTAAAATAGCTACTTTCCTTTCCTTCTACGCCTCTTAGAGCTCTATTTATATAGTAGAATTAATTTTAACGCCCTTTATCCGCGTATTAAGTATAAAAGCTCTTGCGTTAATTAATTTAATATTTAAAAGATTTAGGGCTACTATATTAATTATTAGTTTAAAATATTGAAAGAACGTACGTTTTATTCGTTCTAATTATTATATCGTTTAAATCCTTCGTCCGTTAATAATCTGTACTTTTACTTTAATCTTTTTTAACGTTAGCTTCCTAATAGGGCCGAAAGGTTCTTTAAATTTCCCCGCGTACGCTAGAGAAATTAGGGATTCTATTATTATAATTTAATTTCCTTTAAGAGCTTTTATTATATTAGTTACTTAGGTTAGAAAATATTCGTTAAAGCCGGAATTGTTGTCGGATCCGTTCTCGGCTTCGTTAAGGACGGAGACTTTTTTATTATCTTTTTTTTTAAGAGCGGATCCGCTTTCGGCTTTATTAGGGACGGAGACCTTTCTATTATCCTCTTCTTTAAGAATGGTACCTAGGATTACCGCTACTTTTAATAATTAAAGTATATATATATTTATATAGGCTACGTTCTAAGTAATCTTATTAGTTATTTAATTAATATTTAAATTATAGAGTTGTAGTTACGGCTAACCTAAAATTATTAAATGGTCCGCTATTAAGCTGGTTACGAAGAATTTAATAATTTCGTTATAATTATTAATCCGTATTATTATTTCGACGTATTAATTTATTTATTCTTTAAAATTACTGTCGGCTAAATATAACGGTCGTAGTTTCTCTAAGGGTTTAAATCCTAGGTAGGCCTTTTCGGCGAAAGATTAGTCGATAAAAGCCTTATTTAAATATTTAAAATCGACTAATAATATATATTCTATTTTATTATTATATTAGAGGTATTAAAAATATATAAATAGTAGGATTATATTTTATTTATAGAATTCTAAACTATTTAATTTAAACGGTTTTATTTTTTAATAGCCGATTATATAAATATTTAATTTATTTACCCTTATCTCTATCCTTTTTCATATCCCTATCGAATACCCTTAAACGTAATTTAGCCTTAAGGTTTTCTATTTCCCTATTAGTTAGCGGGAATTGGAGTTGCCAGGGCAATTAGAGCCGTCGGGGCCGGGGCCGGATTAGCCGTATCCGTTATAGTACGGTTTGTGACTAGAATACCCGTATTAGCGTTTTTACGAATTGTAATACTTAAGCCGGTATAATTAGTTTATTTACTTTTATTATTGTAATTAATTTAGCTCTTATATTTGCGGGCTATATATTTGCCCTTATTATAATTTATATAAATACCCTTATTGTAGCGCTCTTATAAAACGTCCTTATAAATTTCTATAAGTTTGGTATAATTTAAATCTATAGTATTAGGATCCTTATTACTAATATTAGAATTACTATTACCTTTATTACTATTTTAAATATTTTAAATAGTATCGTTACGTAAAGAGGCTCTAGTGTAGGCTTTAGAAATACTTTTAAATAATTCGTACCATCCTTTAAAATCGTTATGAACGGGTTGAATATAATAATATAAAACTGAATTTATTAAAGATTTAGAGACCTTTTAATAAAGAAGATAGACTTTAGTAATTGTATTATAATTATAATAATTAATTAGGATAATAAATTAAGTTTTAAAATCTTTGTAGTTAGATTATTTGCCGGTTTATTTAAATTATAATAATAAGTTTCTACGACCTATATAATATCGCTTTATATATAACGATTATTTAAGTATATTAGGAATTCTTCGCCTATTTACTATTTTTAGAGGATAGAGTGTTAAGGGTTATTAAAAATCGTTTTTTAATACTTTACGATGTTAATCTTCGCTTTGCTACCTAAATAAGATATAGTATAAAATAATTTCGCTATTTCGTTAGGAAACTTATAATTATTAACGATTTAACGATTACGGATTTCTAAATTCTAAGTATTATAAACGTTGTAGCGCTTAATTATATCGGTCTCTTTACCTTTGAACCGCTCTAGGTCTTTATAAAGCGCTTTATTATAATAATATAATATAGGGGCTAGAGCCGTAGCGGGGGGGTAAGGACCGCCGGGACCGCCGGGACCTCTAAGACCGCCGGGACCGCTAGAGCTACTAAGGGGGCCGCTAGGACCGCCGGAATAATTAAATCCTCCGCTTCTAGGGTAATTAAATCTTTTGTTTCCGGGACCGCCGCCCGCCTTGTTATAGCCGAAGCTGCTTCCCTTACCCGATTTTCTAGGGCTATTATCGCTAGGACCGCCGCCTATATTATTAGAGCTACCGGTATTTATGTCCGATCTTCTAAGGCCGCTATCGCTAAGACCGCCGCTTATATTACCGGTGCTAAAGCCGGTTCCTATGCTTAATCTTCTAGGGCTACTGCTATAATTATTTTTAATAATAATCTTATTTTCTTCGGTAAAATAGAAACGAATTTAAAAGTTCTTAATTTCTTCTTATATTTAGGTAGATTCCTCGTTAACGATCTTACTTACGATACGTAAAATATTAAAATCCTCTAATACCTTCTTTAATTCCGCCCTATATAATTCGGTATTATTATTAATTATTTTATTAAATTTAAAGAAACTTTAATAATCTTCTTTATTATTTTAAATAATAATGTCGAATTTTTTTTAGAAGTCGGTCTTATTTTAAGTAAAATTTAATACCTTTAAATAGAGAAACGTATTCTCGGTAATAATTTAATTATATTATAATTATAAGAATTAAATCTATTATACGAATTATTTTTTAATTTTATTAAATTAATTAATTTAATTTTTTAATTACTCTTCCGCCGTCTTCTACTACTTTTCCTTTCCCTATATCTCGTTAACGAAGGATTTAGTATTGTTTTCAAATTTAATATAATAAATTTACTCTTCCTTTACTTATTTATTAAAAGCGTTAATCTTTCTATTAAAATAATAGAGTAATTTTATAACCTCCTTATAGTTATAAACTTTATTAATAAAATTTAGGGAAATTATAAGGCCGCTAAAATTATTACTATAGATTTTTAATAATATATCGTATCCCTTTAAAAGGGAGGGGAAAATTATAGCGAAATTAATTCGGCGTATATCGTTACCCGTTGGATTATTAACTATCTTAATTATACTTTCTTAAATAATTAAATAACACTTATTAAAAGAAAAATATTTCTACTGTATTATATAATACGGTATTTACGCCCTTATTATTTTAAAAACTCTAATACTTATTTATTATTTCTAGGGTTCGACGTTGTAATTGCTAGAATCCTTAATTTAATATCGGCGATTATACGAATCGCTTCGAAGTAAAATTTGTAAAAACTAAACTACTATTAATTTCCTATTAAGCTTAACCCTTACTGAAATTATTTATTGCGCATTAACGCGAGGTTAAATATAATAAAGTATTACGGGGCGCGTACAAGTATTAAGGTATAATATTAATTATTATGCGAGGAATTAGAAGAAGAACTTATACGTATACGAGAACTATATAGGGCATAGTATAAAGCCCTGTAGTTATAGGTCCACAGGGCGGCACTATAGCTATACTACACTCAGACAACTACACTCAGCTAGCTGCACTAATACAGTACAGCACCCCTATCTATTTACAAGGAGTAGGTAATGCCTATGACACTAATGTCACGGAGAAGGGCGTGCATTGCCTACTTGGTAACACTACCAAAAGATGGAACTATGTTCTGTTCGGTAGATAGAATATTGAATATACGCTTATATAGCATATGTCACCCTGTGACACTACCTCCCTTCTTAATTCGGCCGTCCTCCTTCCCCAGCCCAGCCTAGGAGACGCTCCCTTAAGAAGATCTACGATACTACGGCTGTCTTCCCGCCTCTTGCGGTCGCTGTGGGCTATATAATACCACCTGAAAGCGCTGCGCTTTCCAATGCGATAATCGTTGACATATGTTAGTCTCGAACGGTCACCGAAAAACCGTCTGCAACATTGTCACTGCGGGGAATTGAACCCACGATGTATCGCACCGCGGAATAGAATATAATGTTACGGAGAAGGGCGTGCATTGCCTACTTGGTAATACCACCAAAAGATGGAACTATGTTCTGTTTGGTAGATAGAATATTGAATACACGCTTATATAGCACATGTCACCCTGTAATATAGGAATTTAAAATTTATTTCGTCCTTATTACTATTTAATTTAAAGTAGAAAATATTATATAGGAAAAAAGATTAATTCCTTACTATAGAAAAATTAATTTAATTGATATAAAGATTATAAGAATTAATATTTTAAAGAGGAGAGTAGATTTGCTGTAAAATGGATTTTATTTATAAAATAAAAACGAAGAGATTTTTATATACTAATTATCGATTATTTAGAAAAGATTAGAGCTAATATTAAAGTATTATACTTTAACGGATTTTTAAGAGAGGTTGAAGGAGCAAATTTAAACGTTAATCTTTTTAAGAGGGGATTACGAAGTAAAGGAAGAATGAATTTAGTACGGGAAAACGAATTTGGGATTAGAATTCGAATATATTCTTTTAAGAAGGAGTATTATTTAGTCTAAGCTACCTATTTCTCTTCCCAAATTTCGAAGGAGATTTTTTCTTTTTTTATCTTTAAGGTTTAAACTTATAACTAATAGCACTTAATTGAGTAGTTGATTTATTCCTACTTGTAATGAACTACCTTACTCCCTTAATGACCCCGTGGTCCTTAGCTAAAGAAAAAACGTGAAAAAATTCCCTAAATTAATACGGTTTTATAATAATACGTATAAATATACTTCTAAAATTTAGGTACGTTTTGTAAAGAGGGTAAAAGATTTGTAGGAAGGTAGCGGTTTATATAGTAATTAGTAAAAGTAATAGTATTTTTTGGTTATAATATTATAAGGTTATAAAGTTTAAGCTACGGTATACTTAAAATAATAAGATAGTCGTCGGCTAAGTCGTAGGCTAATATAGCGATCGTTTTTATATAGTAACCGATCTATAATTAAACTTTATAATAATAGGTAATAAAGTTCTTAAATATATTATTTATTAAATATAAAGCTTTTAATTTAAGGAATTTTAAAAGTAGGATAGTATAGTAAATAGTAAAATTATAGTCGATAAAAGTAAAAGTAGAATATCCGCTATTAATTAAAGTAGCGTACTTATTCCGTTAATTACGTAATCTATAAATAATTTAAATAGAAAGGAAGATAGAATTATTATTATAGCTATTTAAATTTAAATTCTTAAATTAAACTACTTTTAAATCTATTAAATCATTTATTTCCTCTTCTATTATTATTATAAATAATAATTTTTTTAAACGATTTAATAGAGAAGTAGCGTATTTCCCGCGCTATATTCCGTAAAATAAATAGGAATTAGAGCGGAGGGTATAGCGGGAGTAGTAGGTTTACTAATAGCGACGGCGTTAATACGAACGTCGTTATTACTATTATTATTATAGCCGGTCTAATTTATAATAGGTTTACTTCGGTTACCGTTATTATTTTCTTTATTACAATAATTATAATAGTCGCGCTCCCTTTACTCTTTAGGAATGCTGGTATTAATATTATTATAGTATTTATAAGCGTAATAGCTAATTTAAATATAGTGTTTATAAAATCTATTCTTTATATAGTAATCAATAATCGCTTTATTAATTATATAAGATAATTGAACGTTAATAACGTTTATAGCGTTAAAATTTATAATAATACTACTTTAATTAATAGTACGTTCGGGGGTAATAATATTACCGGTATTAATAGCGCTGTTCTTAAAGTAAATATTAGTTTTATTATACTAATTATATTCTTCTAAATTGGTAACGAATTTATAATGAGCGACTCTACTCGCACCGTAGGGAAACTCTATTCGCACCGTAGATGAAAAAGAAAATCTAAAATTTCTCGATAAGTAAAAGGGCTCTCAGTACGTATATTAGCCTAGATTTTTCCTTATTTTTTTCTTTATTTTCCAAGCCCCACATCACTTGTCTACGCCGTATATAAAGCTTCAAATTCGAAGGTACTTAGAACTATTAAAATTTGGAGCTGCTAAATTTAAATATAAGAAAAACCTTGCCGATCTAAGAGTGGTAAGAGGCGTAGAATAAATTGAAAAATCTATAAAAATTCAAGAAGTATTTTAGCTCTACTTTTATTTTTATATACTTTATCTTCACCGAGATAAACGTAGAAGATTAAATTTTATTCACGGTGCGAATAGAGTTTCCCTACGGTGCGAGTAGAGTCGCTCTTTATAATAGAGGGTAAACTATCTATCGAAATTATTATAGGCTAGGGTATTTTATTAGTAAACGATAATATCGCGGATTTTATTCGTAACCTTTATTTTTAAATAATAGGTCTTTATAGTATTATTAAAATTATATTTATTAATAATAATAATAAATTTATCTTCGAAGTCGAATTATTTAGTACTTTTAGATATTTTAAAGGATTTAAAGTCCCGGCGTATTTCGAGGGTGAGGTTTATATAATTATACTTTATACCGAAGTATTTGAAGAAAGCTTCTATATTTATTTATTTCTATTTCGTCGGGTTTATTTCTTTAATAATAAATATTATATAGGGGGCTAGAGTTTTAAAAGTATTGCCGCTGAAGTATAAAAGGATTTGAGTAAATTTATAATGTTTATTTTAGTCGAACTACTAAGCGTCCTAGAATTAATAGAATTAGATTTTATTTTTCTAGTTTTAGAAAACTTCAGTTCTCTTAATAATAAAAGTATCTTTATTAATATAAGTAGCGGAATCCTTACTAATACGGGACTTAAGGGTAATTATCTTTTTATTATTAGAGTTAAGGGCGGGGACGGAAGCGGCTATAGTAATTTTATTATGAATAGCCTTTTTAAGGGCTTTAATTTAAGTTTTAGTAGTCTTTTTAAATTTAATATTAATTTCGTTAATTATAACGAAGTTATTACAGAGCTATTAAACTTCCTATTAAAGGTTGGCGAACTTTTATTAAAAGTTAATAATAGTATTTTTTTAATTAGCAATTTGCTAATAAGTAATTTCGAAGGAATTTTAAACGGCATTAGCGAATATATTAATTTAAATTAAATCCGTATAAATTAATTAAGCGAAAGTAGTAATAACGTAGGGAAAAGTAGTATATTAAATGAATTTAAAAATAGTATTAAAGATTTCTTTTATAATTAAATTATTTAAATATTAGAAAACGGTACTATTAAAGGTTTTTATAATATTTTCGAAGAGTTATTTATATTTAGAACCGACGATAGCGTTAATCGTAGAAATAGCAACGTCGAAATTAATAATAGAAGCCGCTATTTAAATAATTATAATTATTCTAATTAATACTTATTATTTTATAGCGTAAACGGTGTCCGTTATTTACTTTATAATAATAAAAAGGAGGTCTATTGTAGTACGACGAAAAAGAGGTATAATTGTAATACAATAAAAAAGAGGTATAGTCGCCGTATGACGGGTTTTATTTTTAGTCGTAGTACAACGAAATTATAGGTTCGTCGGAAATATTTATAACGGCGGCGATAAATTTATTTTAAAGTATATATACGCAGCGTAATAGTAAGGTACAACTAATTATTATAAGGTTAATACCGTTAGGGGTATAGTTAGATATATATAGTTATACGAAGAAGGAAAGAAGGAGAGGAGGGAGGAGTGCAGTTTAGATATAGGGCAGGCTATACTGTGCCTAGATCTAGACTGAGGCCCACTAGTGCGTACGTATACGCGGTCCTATTGGCCAATGGCCAATGGACTCGACCATGCAGTACCTAGTGCTATGTGCCATTATAGGTAATCCTGTAATACTTTTTATTAATTATAATATAATATTAATAACTTTTATTAACGAAGGTATAAAAACAATTTTTATTATTAATAATTATAAGTATTTTTATAATATCTATTTCTATAGGACTTAGGAAATTTTTTATTCCTATTTCCTTATTTAATATTTTACAATACTCTTTTATTCGATTACGTAAGGGAATTACTCTTTTTCCGATTCGTTAATAATAGAATAATCGTCGTTATTATTATCCTTTAATATTGGTTTTACTTTAAATTTAATTTTAGTAGCCTTAATACTAATAGCAGCGGGATATTAAATAAATAGGTACTTATAATTTCTAATTATATATCCATTCGTTCTATATTATAAGTAGAAACTTTAAATATAATATTTATTTTTTTCCTCTATAAAGACCTATTTAACGTACTTTTTATTCTTATTATTCTTTATTTTCGTATACTCTATTATTATAAGGGTATTTCCGTTTATATTTTTAGGGAGGGTAGCTAGGGCGGCTTGGGCGCTTTAATAGTAGGAAAGCGAATTTTAATAAGAATTATAATTTTTATAAAAAGGATATCTTAAGAAAATTTTATTATTTTTATACTTATATACAATATCTTTCAACTATTCGACGTAGAGGGAATAGGTTTGAAGTATATAAATAAAAATTAATTAATTATAGAGATTTATAAATACTGAAATTTCTAACTAGGCGAATTTAAAATCGTTTTCTTAAACGAAACTATTAACTTTAATAAAATTAACTTTAAAAGTAGGGAATTATTTAAATAAAATTTAATTATTTTTTTAGCAAATAAATTGTAAACGGGTAAGCGTAAAGCGTTTTTTATTTTTATTACTAAAGACTTTTTCTAACTAATTAAAAAAATCTTCGGAATTATAAATTCCGTTCGCTCTTCCTTAGTATTAAAAGGCTTCTATTATAAGTATTTTATCGGCGGGGAAGGTATTTAGCAATATTAATTATTTAAATTTATTATTAGTAATAGCCCTAATAATTCTTTCCTCCTTATAAGTAAATTTTAATCAGGTTATATAGAAATTAAAGGAGGTAGCGATATTATTTTACTTCGGCTAGCGAATATTCTTATATTTAAAATTATATAATAGAATGGTTTCTTCAATACTAATTAGGGCATTCGGGCTAGCGGTAATTATTATAAAGTATTATATATTTTAAGAGGCGGAACTACTCGCAGTTTTAATAGTAGTAAAGAATTTATTATTAATAAAAATCTTTATAATAAAGGCTCTCTTATTTTCGAATCGTTTAGCTTCTACGGTAGCGGTAGCTTACTATTTAATAATAGTAATATTAATAATTGTAATAAAATTAACGGGTAGCCCCTTTATATTTAATTATACCGGTAGTGCCCATTTATTTTATTTTATTAAATTTATTATTTAATAGAATTTGATATAATGGGGATAATATAGTTAATATGGGTACTAATCGTATAATTTAATTAAAGTTCTATAAAGAGGAGAAAAATTTATTTAAAGCGGATCCACTAGAGGTATAAGGTTTTAAAGGGGGCTGCGCGAGTATAGCTACGGAGATAGCTATAGCGTAACAGCTCTAATCGTAAAGATTAGAGCGCTATAATTCCGGGCCCTAGCCCTATAACACGCGAAGAGAGTCTTTATAAGTAATGCTATAGATAATAATAATTATAAAAGATAAAGAGTGCGACTGGTTACTGGATAGAGTGACAGTGCGTAATAATAGGCGACAGTATTGTTAAAGGAAGTGTAAGGTAATATTGACGAGAGCTTTAACCTAGGACCTTGTATACGACTTTATAGAGTGTGAGTAAAGTAGACGTTAGGTTGATATAATATGAATTGATAATCTAGTCAATTTTGATGGAGGTTGATTGGGGAGTATTCTTATATGGCATGGACCGCTCAGATGAGCGCATGCTAAGATAGAGTGGGTTATCCGGGCATCTGCCCAGAATTCCCCTAATAGTATTAACTTCAAGTATTATAACGATTTTGAAAACTATTTTTAGCGTTTTAAAGAGGAATTTAGGATTGCCCGCCAGGTAATTAACGACGCTTAATTTAACTTCGATTAAAAGGACTTTAATTACATTAATTTTAAATCTATTTATAATATTGTATTCGCGCAATATAATATTCTTAAAATATAGGTTTCCTCTTCTTCTTTTCCCCTTATTAATAATACGACTATAAAAGCAATTATATCCTTTTCTCTTCGTTAAACGGTAGAAAATCCGCTTATTTTTATTAATAAGGAGATTAGTAGTCCCGTTCATAGGTATAAGATTTTCAAGGCCTAGCATTTCCGTATTTAATTTTAGTAGAAATACAACGCCGCTTTCTATTCCTCTAATAATATTAGAATTATCTATATTACTATACTTTTAAAACCCGAAATCTTATTTAATATTTAGAATAATTTAGATATAATTTAGTCGGACTCCGATAAAGTAAATTAGTATTGGAAGATAAGTATTGAATTTATAGAATATCTAATCTTTCGTTTCTAGAACGTAAATTTTAAAATAAATATCGGCCGCCATTTATAAGAATTATATATAAAAAACATAGTTTTCGCGGATTTCGAATTTAAATTAACTAATTTAATAAATTTCTATAATTTTAATAATTTAATAAAAATTTATTATTTCCGGAATAAAATTAATAAACGTTTTTATAACGTTCTTATTTATTTTAACTTTCCTTCTAATAATAATTTTAAATATTAATTTAAAATTTGTCGTAACGTTACTAATAACCTTAAGGACGTAGATTATTATTAGAAAATAGTAAACTACTTCCTTAATTCCAATAGTAGTAACGGCGGTAATGGTAGCGGAGGTTGTATTAGCACTAAATTTATTACTAATAACGTTCATATTAGTTAAAGCAGTAAAAAAATAGATTTAAACGCCGTTAACTTTATAATTTTTATTTATAAGGATATTTTCGATTAATATTTCTACAATAGCCTTTACCGTCGTTACAACAAGCCCGGTTATATTGTCCGCGATTATACTATATTAATTAATTACGGTTCTTAAGGCCCTTAATATTCCGCTACCAAAAAGTCGAAGAATAAAGGTTATAGTAAAAATTATAATTAAAAGTAAGTCCGTACTGCCGATACCGCTTTAACTACCCCAATTGCTCTAACTACCCCTATTAAGCCTACTATTAGTAAAAAATATTATAACGATTAAGAAAACGCCTAACTTCTATATATAATCGCATATAGAGGCTTAGCTTGATTATATTTGAAAACTAAATTTTAAGCTTTATAGAGTTAAAAAATTTAAAAAAAAAAAAAAAATCAATCGTTAAATAATTCTATTTCTTTAAATTTAATACTTTTATCCTTTTATATTATAATTCATTTATATAAAAATTATTATATTATTTTTATTAATAGCGGTTATTCTACTTTTGCGTTTATTAATCTTTTTTTTATTATTAAAAATAACCTTCTCCGTTTCCGATTATTAAAAGCTAAAAAACTCGTTCTTACCAATAGAATAGTTAAAGGTATTATTTTTGAAGAAATAATAATTAAATTCCGGATCGGCTATTATAAAGAGACGATTACCTTTTTAATTTACAATATTTCTAAGAAATACTTAATTATCTTAAATTTCTTATAAATATAATATTATCGGCTAGAAGTCGATTACAAATAGTATAATATATATTTTAACTACATTATTTGCCGAAGCCGCTATTTACTAACGGATCTCCCTAAACATTAAATAATAATATTTAAAATTCTTATTAATTAGGTTTCGGTAACTTCCGTCTACTAAATACCTATCCCCCCGATTAAGAAGGAAGAGACTAAATCTCTTTCTCTAATTATCGAAAAAGGGGAATTTCGTCCTCTAACTATTAAAAAAGAAAAGATTAAAAAAATTGCGGCGGAATCCGCTTTAGAACCTTCGTCTATTTATAAACTCCTTCCTACCATTATTAAATTTAAGATTAATCCTAAAACTGGTTACCGTATAATCCCTATTCTTATTAAAATATTAGTAGCTAGCCGTACTAAATTAAAGGTAAGTATTATTAATATAGCCGTTCTCTTTATTAAAATTAAAAGCCTTACACTTTATAAACTTTATATTTATATAAACGGCCACCGTATTTTAACCGGTATACATCGTCCCTAACCTTAATATTACCGTCTTTACGAATCCGATTACAAATTCGACCTTAAGAATATTAAAGCTTTTAATACAGCTATATTTAATTTTATTTGCAAAAAGGAACAATTATAACCGTACGTTACGACTTATACCGAAATTAAAAAGCTAGCGGCTATAATAAATTTTTAAAATCTAAATTTAATTAAGGAAATAATTAATAATATTATAAAAGGCGATAGAAGGAAATATAAAGAAAGTTTACCCCCTATACTTTATAATTTTATTAATAAGATAGTTAGCATTTATACTTTAGAAAATACCTAAAAGGCTACGATCCTCGCTAAAGTAATAAATTTTACCGGAAATTTCGAAATTAATACGCCTATATATAAAGAAATCCTTTAATAAATATATTTAACTAAAGTCGATAAAGAGGATATAAAGAAGTTTTTCGATAAAGTAGACCGGCCGTTGAGGATTAAGGAGGAGATTATTAAAATTTTGAACCATTTTAAAGGATAAAAGTATATTAACGAAGTCGCCGCTTTTTTACCTTTACTAGCGGAGGAAATTCCTTCTTACCATTTATACAATTATAAAATCGAATTAAAATTAAGAGAATAGCCCCCTAACGTACGTCTACGCTATAAATTATTTATCGAAGCCATTATCGTCAAAAAATGGATTAATAATAATTTGAAAAAGAATTTTATCCGTTTATTATAATCGGTAGAGGATTCGTTTATTCTTTTAATTAAAAAGTCGGACGGTAGTATTCGTATTTATATAAACTATTAAAATATTAATAATATAATATCAAAAATTCGTTATTTATTACTTTTAATTAAGGAAACCCTTAATACGATTTGTAAAGTTAAAATCTTTACGAAATTCGATATTATCACTACATTTAACCAGATTTATATTAAAGAAGGGTATAAATAGTTTACTACCTTTATTACCTATTTTAACCTTTACAAATCTATTATTTACCTATTCAGTTTATAAGGCGCGCCGGGAACTTTTTAAAATTATATTAATAACGTATAATATTTTCGACATTTATACTATTACTTATTTCGACAATATTTTAATTTATTTAAATAACGAGGAGGAATATAAGGAATATATTAAGGAAGTTTTATAACGGATAATTAAAATAAGGTTCTAAATTAATATTAATAAATATAAATTTTACATTTAACGAACGAAATATTTGGGATTTATTATTACCCTAAGTAATTTCAAAATAAATTTAAATAAGGTTTTTATAATTATTATATAGGAAGTTCTAGTTTCTAAGCGGTCGCTCTAGCGTTTCCTAAGCTTCGCGAACTTCTATTACCGTTTTATTAAATACTTTTTAATTATTATTGATTTTTTATACGAATTTACAAAATAAATAGTAATTTAAGAGTAGGAGGAACGGTATTAATAATTTTTCGAAGCTTTAAAGAAAACTTTGACAAATAGACTTATATTACAGATTTACAATTAATTAAAATAGATTATTATAAAGACGGATATTTTTAATTAAATATATAGAAGTATATTATTATAAGAGAAAGTCTTTTCGGACTATAGGGAAAGTCTTCAGGCACTGTCGCCCCACCCACTTACACCCTTCCCGCGCGCTAATGCACCCCAAATTTTTTTGAACCAATCAGATCGCTCGCATCCATTTGAATTTCCACACTCGTCTTGGCAGCGACTGTCACGAGTCTCAATAGCTGTCAGCGATTGTCAGCGACTGTCACGAGTCTCAACAGCTGTCAGCGATTAATTGTCAGCGACTGTCACGAATCTCAACGGCTGTCACGAATCTCAACGGCTGTCAGCGATTGTCAGCGGGCTGTCACGAATTTCAACGGCTGTCAGCGATTGTCAGCGGGCTGTCAATGGGTTGAAATCTGGGGGCTTGGCGGGCGTGGTACGGTTTGCTAACGCCAAGAATAAGAGTGTGGAGACTCAGAATGGATGCGCGCGATTTTATTAGCTCAAAAATTTTGGGGTATATTAGCGCGCGGGAAGGGTGTAAGTGGGTGGGGCGACAGTGCTTGAAGACTTTCTCTACAGTCCGAAAAGACTTTCTCTATTATAATATAATAATAATAATATCCTTCACCCCGTCGCCTACTTTAACTAATAGTACTCTTTAGCCGAATATAATTATAATATTTATAATAAAGAATTATTCGCTATTATTAAGGCTTTAAAAAATTAATACCCTAAATTCGAAGGAATATAATAATTATTTAAAATCTTTATAAACTATAAAATTTTAAAGACTTTCACAATTAATAAATAATTAATTCCCCGCTATATATAATAGTCCTAATTCCTATCCTAATATAATTTTATAATTAAATACCGACCGGGTTCGTTATAAGTACGCCCTAATATTTTAAATAGGAAATTAAAAGATTTTCGTTAACGGAGCTTTCGTTTTAGAAAGTAAAAAGGAGGTTATTAACGTCGGGACTAAGTATATTTATAATTTAAAAATAATAAATAATAAATTTATTTATAATTTAATTATAGAAAATTACGAGAAATCGGTATTTTTATAAAATTTATTCGCTTACTTATCGGACCCTAATCGCTATATATAATTTAAGGAAGTAAAAGATTAATTAAAAAGAGTATTCTTTATTAAATATAGGGTAATATAAGAACGAATTTACTTTTGAAACACTATTATTGTCGACCCCAATAATATTAAATTTTAATTCTAATTCCTCTGCTATATATACAATTTGTTATTTACTAGCTACTTAAATCGTAAAAAAACCTATTCATTATTCTTTTAATCTTTCTTTTAATTAAAGATATTTAATACTATTAAAGCTTATTATAAAGTTTGTTTCTTATATACTAAATTTAAACCGTTATAACACTCCCTTTATAAATTTTTGAAACTATTAGCAATATTTTTCGTACTATAAAAAGATATTTCCGTAAATTATATTATCCCTTTAATTCCCTATATACATCGGGGTTAAGAATTTAAATACGTAGCCGTCGTTATTAACTACTTAATTAAAATAAAATACTTTATCCCTACTATCGGCCTTATAACCGAAGAATTAGTAGATCGTTTTATTAAATAGGTTTATAATATTTATAACCTACCGGATTCTATTATATTAAATCGTAGCTCCTAATTCGTTTCGTAGTTTTAGAAAGCTTTATCCTCCTACTTAAAAGTAATTTTTAAACCTTCCTCCGTATTCCATCTAACTATTAACGGTTAAATAGAACGTATTAATATAGAAATAGGAAAATACTTTCGTCTCTATATTAATTAAATATAGGATAATTAAGAAGATTAGCTCCTAATCGTGGAGTTCGCTAATAATAACTTAATTTTTAAAACGATAAAAATATCCCCTTTCTTTACTAACTACAATTTTTACCCTTATATAAATATCGAACCCGCGGAATTATACCTACTAAACTTATTAATTTAATAGTAAACAAAGTATTTTAAAATTAACAAATTAACCAACTGTTTTAAAAAGATACTAGAATACGTTACAAACTAAGTAAAATAAACTTAATAATAGTACGAAATTAATATTAATATTCGAAGGACAAATACCCTATAATATAAAACGGGAGATAAAGTCCTATTTAATATGGAAAACCTTGATACCGGCCAATTATACGTAAAGTTTACCCCCTTTTATAAAAGCCCGTTCGAAATTATTAAAATAAATAACTATAAAATTATATTTAAATTACTAATTAATATAAAGTATAGCCCTACTTTTTATATTAATAAAATTAAATTATAGGGCGAAGTAAGCATCCTAAAATAATTAGAAGTATAGGAAGGAGACGTTCCTATAAATTATAACTATAATATAAGGAAGATTAATAATAAAGAGGATTCGGTAGAATAAGAATTCATTAAGATTAATAATTACTATAAAATAATTAACGGTTGTTAAAAATATTTTATCGTTTAAACATTACCTTATTAACCTTTATAGCAGCCGTATACTAACGTAACCATATCCCCCGAAGCGATATAATAATAATACGAAGTATACTTAAAGGTTCTAACACCCCTAAACTAGCTAGTAGCCGAAAAGAAGCGGAAAAAAGCGGAAAGGACGATAGAAAAGGAGGAAGAACCGGCCGTAGAAGTAGAAATTCTACTAATAAATTACGAAGGGAAGAGGAGGTCGCTATAATTAGCAGTAATAAAAGTTTTTTACAATTGGATTAAACGTTTAATAGGGTTATTTATTATTTTATATAATTTTAGTTAACTATATAGCTTCTTTTAGTCCGAGGAAGTATTATAGGGTTAGCTTATATTATATATATTAATAATAGTAGCTTTCTAAGATTACTATCACTATTTTGGTTAATTGGCTGCGGCCTCCCGCTATAGACTTACTAGGGTTTATAGCTCGAATCCTATAAAGGCTAATCTCCCCAACGCACCTTACACTCTTCCTTTTCTTCCCTCGTGTAATTACGCATATCCAACATCTACACCCAACCTCTCGCCCTCTACCCGTAATATTAGCTTTATAACGGTTCAGAGCATACAATTGGCAGCTGTCGGAGCTAGAGATTAGGCTATAGCTCCGAATATAGCATAAGGCCATTACGGCCTCCGCAGAAGGCTACAATAGCCTCATCATCGCTATCGCTACACAAATCGTACCAACTCTACAATACTTATAAGATTACTACAGAATTAATCTCCTAAATTAGCTTCTATAAAGGCCAATCTAAGATTATACCCTTAAACTTTTCTTTTTACTCCTTCATACAATTACGTATATTCTTACCTACCTTATACCTTTATACCGTAATAATTAATTACACTTTCAAACTATTGTATTTATACGCACACCTCTTTTCAACCACTAAAATCGTATAGTAAGAACTACGTAATCTAAAACTACATACTAGGATCGCTTCGTAAAAATCGCGGACCCTAATATATAAAATCGCTTTATTAAATTACAAACTCATTAAAACCGGACCCTAAAAATAATAATTTAATTATTATATTTATACTTTTATATTACAATAATCCCCTTTAATTATACCTTTATATTAAAATAGTGTTTCCTTGGGCGGAGCTGGATTATACCCACGGAAGATAGTGAAACACCTATTTTGCCCAATCTAAGAGATTTTATATTTATTTTTATTTTAATTTTTATTTCCTTTTTCTTTTTCTTTTTCTTTTTCTTTTTCTTTTTCTTTTTCTTTTTCTTTTTCTTTTTCTTTTTCTTTTTCTTTTTCTTTTTCTTTTTATTTT
>MU839178.1:104849-169230 GCA_030685235.1 Copromyces sp. CBS 386.78 | reverse complement strand
TAAAAATAAAAATAAAAATAAAAATAAAAATAAAAATAAAAATAAAAATAAAAAGAAAAAGAAAAAGAAAAAGAAAAAGAAAAAGAAAAAGAAAAGAAAAAGAAAAGAAAAAGAAAAAGAAAAAGTAAAAGAAAAGAAAAAGAAAAATAGAAAGAAATAGAAAAATAAAAAGAAAAAGAAATAGAAAAATAAATATAAAATAAAAGTAATAAAAATTAATTAAAAATATAAAATAAATGTTTATATTATATATTTCTTATAAATAATTATTCCTATTTATATAATATAATTTAGACTTATAAATACGTTAAATAAAATCTCCTAGCTTGGGTAAAATGGGTGTTTCACTGTCTTCCGTGGGTATAATCCAGCTCCGCCCAAGGAAACACTATTTTAATACTATCTAAGGTACCCAAAATAGTAATAAAAGTAGTAATAATAATAATATTAGTATTAGCGGTAATAATAAGGACCTTAATATTATAGATCTAAACTGCGCTAAATTTACTAAAATTTATAAAAACGTTCTATAAGAGGATTATAATAAAGGTTTTTATATAAACTACGGCAAGGGCAAATATTTGGGCCGTGAATATAAAAGCCAAATTAACTATAATAGTAAAAGAAAATAGACTAATTATACCAGTCTAAATATTATAATGTATAAATACGCCGGCACAAGTACCCTAATTACCAACCGCACTATAATAAATATAGCTAACCCAGCGGCCCCGGCCACTCTAGCGACTCTAATAACCCTAGTTCTGACCGCTCTAACCTAATAGGGAAATAAAGAACCCTAGGGCTAAATCGTATTTAAAGGTATTCGGTAGGGATATAAAGGAAAATAAAAATAAGAGTAAATAAATTAAATATTTATATAATCGGTTATTAAAAGACGGAACCATTTAAATTAAATAATTTAAAATTCTATAAGCAAAATACAACCCTATTATCTACATATTTTTAATATTTTTAATATAATAATAAAATAGAATATATATTATTAATCGATTTTAAATATTTAAATAAAACTTTTATCGACCGATTTTTCGTAGAAAAAACCTGCCTAGAATTCAAACCTCTAGAAAAACCCCGACCGTTATATTTAGCCGACGGCGACTTTAAAGAATAAATAGATTAACACATTAAAATAATAATATAAATTAGTAACTACAAAAAGGTTATTAAATTCTTCGTAACTAACTTAATAGCAAATCACCCGGTAATTCTAAACTAGCTATAATTATAATTCTATAATCTAAATATTAATTAAATAACCAATAAAATTACTTAGAACGTAGCTTATATAGGCACTTACATACCCCAATCATTAGAGGTAGCAGCAGTCCCGGGCACCGCTCTTAAAGAAGAGGATAATAGAAACGTTCCCAAGGAAGCCGAGAGCGGATCCGTCTTTAAAACTAAGAGCGGATCCGTCTTCGAAGAAATTGGGAGCGGATCTAATAGCAGATCCGTCTTCGAAGATGTAGGAAACGGATCTAATAGCGATTTTAATAAAGATGAATATCTCCTAACTTAGGTAACTAATATAATAGAAGTACCTAAGGGTAATTAAATTATAATAATAGAACCTCTAATTTCTCCAATATACGCGGGGAAGTTCGAAGAACCTTTCGGCCCTATTAAAAGATTAGCGTTAAAAAAAATTAAAGCGAAAGTATAGATTATTAGCGGACGAAGAATCTAGACGATATAACGGCTAAAACGGGCGAAACGTACATTCTTTTAATAATTTAAACTAATAATTAATATAATAATCCTAAATTTTTTAAATATTAAATTAATTAATGTAAGGACTTTTATACTTAATATACGGATAAAGGGCGTTAAAATTAGTTCTACTATATAAGTAAAGCTCTAAGAAATATAAAAAGAAAAGAAGGTAACTATTTCAATACTATTTTTATTTAAAAACGTATAGAAAAATATTGTATAAAGAAAGGGTAAACCGTATAAACCCTACTTTAAAAACCCAGAAGTATATAAATTCATCGACTTTTATAAAGTAGAAGCCGTAAATAAAAATAAGGGAAAGTAGGCCTTCCAACTTAGTGAATCTGCGAAGGAGTACGTTAATTATATTTATACGCTAAAGATAATAAATAATAAGCCTTAAAAACCGGCCGAACAAAAATTAACCCCTTTAATAGAAATCAATAAAATTTATAGCATTATAAAGGAAAATATCTAGAAATTTATAAATAAAGTTATTCGGCTAAAATATACCCTAGAAGAGGTAAAAGCATATTTCCTAAACAAATATAAGGATTTCTCTCATATTATTAACCTACGGAATACTAATATAATACTTGAATATTATTCTTATAATTATAAAATCGAATTAAAACCAGGGGTAGAATTTCTACTGTACTCTAAAATACGACTAATATCCCCGTAAGAGCTCAAAGTTATCAAGTAATAACTAGATAATAATCTAGCTAAAGGATTTATTAAATTATCGACCTCTAACGTAGTATTACTAGTACTACTAGCCCGTAAACTAAGCGGCGGCGTACGGATCTATATCGATTATAAGGGTATTAACAAGATTTCGTTAAAGAATAAATACCCGTTACCCTTAATTAAAGAAATATTAAATATTATTTATAGAATAAAGTAATTTACGAAAGTAAATATTATTACTACTTTTAATAAATTATATATAATTAAAAGATATAAATAGTTAACCGTTTTTATTACGAAGTTTAATCTCTACAAATCCCTAATATATCTATTCGGTTTATTAAAAATACCGGCCTTGTTCTAAAACTTTATTAATAATATTTTATACAATATCCTAAATATTTATACAACGGCTTACTTAAATAACGTTTTAATCTTTTTAAAAATATATAAAAAATATATTAAATACGTTAAGGAAATACTATAACGCCTAATTAACGCAAGCTTATAAATTAATATTAACAAATATAAATTCTATACCTAACGAACTAAATATTTAGGCCTTATTATTATTCTTAAAAGGATTAAAATAAACCTAGAGAAAATAAAAGCCGTTACTAAATAGGAGGCACCAATAACAAAACGCTAGCTACAATATTTCCTAAGCTTTACTAACTTCTATAGGAGGTTCATCGCTAACTTTTCACATATAGGTAGACTACTATACGAATTAACAAAGAAAACGATAGACTAGAAATAGGATAAAAAATATAATAACGCTTTTAAGGCCTTAAAAACGGTATTTACAACCGTACTAATTTTAAAGATCTATAATTAAGAAAAGCCGATTATTATAGAAGTTAATACTTCTAATTGGTTAATAGGCGGTATACTATTATAATTATACGACGGTAAATTATATTTAATTACCTATTTTTCGATTAAATATTCTATAATAGAATATAATTATAATATTTATAATAAAGAATTACTAACCGTTATTAAAGCGCTAAAAGAATAGAAACCCGAATTAGAAGGCGCCACCCAACCTTTTAAAATTATTACAGACTATAAGAACCTCAAGACGTTTAATACTACAAAAAAGCTTACGCTTAGGCATATAAAGTAATCTAAATTTTTATCTAAATTCAACTTTACAATCAAATATCGGCTAGGTTTAACCAACGTTAAGCCTAACGCCCTGAATTATAAACTAGAGCACGTACTAAAGGATACGGAGGACGATAAGCTAAAAGTAAGAAAAAAACTACTTATTAACCCTTTACGCTTCAACGAAGACTCGTTTAATTAGGAATTAATAAATATAAATAGCGAAAGCTTTATAATAAATATTATATTAAATATAGGAATACCTTTAATAGTTTATACCCTAGAGGATAGCCTTTAGGAAGACGAAGATAGACTAGGTATTTATATAGATAACTTAATAGACCGGGCTTACGCTAATTCCCCTATAATAATAGATATTTAGGAGGCTATTAAATTAAGAGATCGTTAGCTAAAGTATTTAAAGAAAATACTAAAGATCCCCTTCGCCGAATATTATATAGTTAATAATAAGGTAATGTTTAGGAATAGGCTAGTAATACCCCTTAATAATAAAGCGGTTTAATTAGAATTAATCTATCGTACTTATACTTCGATATAGGGCGGCTATCCTAGGAGGGATAAGACGATAGTACTAATATACCGCTATTTCTAGCTAAGGATAGTAGTCGTAATAAATACCTATTATAAAGGATATATACCCTATAGTAAAACTAAAGCTACTAGAATATTATTAGCAAGTTTTTTCAAACCTTTATTTATCCCTTATACCCTATAATACAATATTTCTATCGATTATATAACCTTATTCCCTAAATTATAACGAATAAGAAGGGGGGCGGAATATAAATACATATTAATCGTAATAAATAGGCTAACTAAAATAAAACACTTTATCCTAATAGAAGGGTTAATAATAGAAAAATTAATAGAGAAATTTATTAACCGGATTTATATTCTTTATAGCCTTCTAAATACCGTTATTTTAAATAGAAGCGTTCAATTTATTTTAGTATTCTAAAGGTAACTATCCCTACGGCTAAGCGTTAAATTAAAGTATTCTACGCCTTACTATAAGGAAACGAACGGATAGACTAAAAGGATTAATACAGAGCTAGAATAATATTTACGAACCTTTATTAATTAGGTATAGGACGATTAAGTAAATTAATTACTTTTGGCTAAGTTCCAAAATAATAACCTTAAATCGGTATCAATAAGAATAACCCCCTTTTTTACTAACTATAATTTTTACCCTCGTATAGGGATAGAGCTATCTATATTACTACCCCTAAATATAATAAATATATAGAAGAAGCAGATTTTTAATATTAATTAACTAGTTTTATAATTCAAAGAAATTTAGGACTTCGTTAAAACTTCCTCCTTATAAATATAAGTAAAGTACGAAGTAGTAGTAAACGAAAATTATATTAATATATTTAAATATAAAGTTAAGGATAAGGTTATACTTAATATAATTAATTACGCAATTAATAGGCCGTATAATAAATTAGTACTATATTTTAAAAGACTTTTTCGTATTATAAAAACTACCTTATATACGGTAAAACTAATTTTATTTAGTAATATAAAGGTTATTTACATCGTTAACGTATTTAAGATTAAACTTTATATCGAAGGGTTACTAAGTTAGAAAGAGTTTATAATTAATGTTAAAATTAACGAGGGTATAATAATTATTAGAATTAATAATTTCGAGGAAGATAAGCGCTAGGAATTTAAAGAATTCTTAAATTATTAAAAGATTGAAGGACGATAATACTATTTAATAAAGTAATCTCACTACCCCCCAAATTAACAACCAGCGGCCAACTTTAACGGCTACTATAAAGTAGTCTAGGAATTTTATAAAAAACGACTAGAACTGGGACTGCTACATATTAACTTTAGGAGGGGATTTAAGACTTGGCTGAAAGAGACCTCGTCTCTAAAGGAGACCTCGTCTGACAACGGAGCGGCCGAGATACCGCCCTCTCCAATCCCCATTACGGCCGCCCCGGAGGCAGATAATCGGCAAGTCCGGCGGAGTGTAAGGTTGAATAATAAGTGAAGCGATATTAACGACGGATGCAAAAAAAAAAAAAAAAAAAAAAAAAAAAAAAAAAAAAAGAGTTTAGTAACGGCTTATTCTACGTATCCTAGCCGAATTACCTTATAGATACCCTACTATAGTAGTAAGGGCACTATTAACAGCAACCGGGAAATAATACGTCTTATAGTACACTTACGTCTCCTACCCCTAACACCTCACCCCACCCACCCCAGCCAACGGTTAGAGCCTACGGTCAAGATTTTTATTATAGTTAATAGGGATAGGGGATATAATCACAAATTATAGAGAAAAGACAATTATAATAATTATAAATAGGATTCGAACAAGAAGGTCTCTACAATTTATAATACTAATAGGGTTGTAAGCGTCCCTACAAATTATTATACTATAAACGTCCTTATAGTACCCCCCGTCGGGGGCTAATAATAGTGAAATATAGAGGGGAAATTTATAAGACTATTAGGCACAATTTTGAGCTTATTTAAGATTATTTCGGATAATAATCGCAATAGAGGGATATCTTTGAAGAAAGGGTATATCTAGTAATGTTCTAGCTAGCGGCCGCCCTTGAATAGGAACTTTGGCGCTAAGCTGACACCTGTTTTAATATACCCCACTTTATAGATATTAATAGTTTCTAGACGGTTTTGAAGCCGGGAATTAGTTTAGACGGGGGGTAGTATTATAAGTATTGCCTACTCCTTATAAATAAATAGGGGTGCTATATTATATTAGTATAACTAGTTGAGTACAGTTATTTAAGTATAATATAGCTATAGTACCGCCCTATAGATCTATAGCTACCTATAGTCATAGGGCTCCACACTATGCCCTACATAGTTCTCGTGTGCGTACAGGTTCTTCTTCTAGTTCCTCGCACAACAATCAACATTTTACCTTAGTGCTTGCTCGCGCCCTATGATAGTAAAAATCTAACGCAAAATAATATAAACGACCTAGAAAATATAATCCGCGAAAGTTCGTTAATAATCTAAAAGCCTAAAGGGAATAATATTACCGTTTATTTAATTATAGAATATTATTACTATTAAAATAATTTCTTTTTTTTTTATTAAATATAAATCTTTCGTAATTAATTCTTTGTTTTTTTTTTTACCAAATATAAATCTTATCAAATCTAAAGCCGATAAAAAAGATAGGAGCTGCCCGTATACCTATAATATTAGCGACGACGAATTTTAATAATTAAAAGAAACGAATATATCCTAGGGGAGGGGGGTGGATAAAATAGGAGATTATCCTTAATTATAACATTTTACTATTCTTACCTTTAGAAATTTCTAATATAGAATATTGAAATTATTTCTACTAATTATACTACAATAATTTTCCATTATTTTTTTTACCTCTAGAACTTATAAGCAGATTATATAAAAGGAAGGGTTTAAAATAACGAAATATTCTATTTAGGCTAGCGTAATAAAATATTTTATAATAGAAAAATATAAATCAATTTCTCTACTATCTTTACTTCTATTTATTTATACCCTATATATTATACTCCCGGCTCCCATTTCTAATTACTCTCCAATAATATTTATTATAAATATTATTTATTTATATCTAATATTAACAAATAATATTATAGTTTTATATATACTACTAACGCTACCCTATTTATATATTCTATAATAGAAAATATATAAATAAATACGAAATTAATAGAAAATAACTATAAATTTTTAATTTAAAAATATTTAGAAAAAACGGGAATTAATCTAATTAAATATTATCTACGCATCCTATCGGACTAGGAAAAATAATGAACGGCCTAAGCGGGGATATAAAGTAAGGCGGGGTACCGTAATAAGAAGATCTTAAATGACTTATTCCGTATTAACGATTAATATATATCGAAGGAATATAAATATTAATAAGCGATATTATATTTTTAATTCGTTATTCTATTAAAAATAATATATATATTTATATTAATTGAAGTTAAAGATAAAAGTATTAATAAAATTAGAGCCGACTCCCACTCCTACGCCTATCGCAATCCCCATGAGAAGTAGACCTCCGCCGGCGAGTAGAATGAGAAAAAGAGTCCTTTTTATGCCGTAGATTCTCTGGTTTTTCTTGTTTGGGGGGCCCGTAGAACGTCCAGCCTGCGACGGAGGATAACTCATCTGCGACCCGCCGTACACCTCCGGCGACTCCCCATATTGGCCCGGTTGAAGATATGCTGGCGGGTAAAATAATGGTTGGCTTTCGGGCGGCGCCGGTGACGGTGAGGGTGAGTGATAATACCCGTAGGGTACGGCTGCTACGCCAACGGGCGATTTCTCGGCATAGGTCGTTAACGGCACTACTTCAGGTGCCGACCCCGGAACCACTTCCGGTGCGTCGCCTCTCATGTAAACCACCTCGGGCGCATCTTCTCCGGGCCGTTTGTTCCCCACAACTCGAAGACCGTCCATCCCGATGCCGCTCCTGTTGGTTACAATGACTGTCGGACACGCTTCTGCAGGCAGGTGGTCGATCCGGCACTATCGAGTCTCCGGGGTTCACGGTCAACGGCACGTAGACGAGTTTATCACATGACAATGATGGTGTTGGTCAGATGCACGCTCCTTGGAGCGGACTCAAAGAGTCGACCCAGCAACGTTCCCGGTGGATCTGGCACCGTTGCACATGTACGACGGGCGCTATCTACGTCGTCTGCGCGCACCAGGGGTAAAAAGCTGAATACCTTATGATAGGAGTCGCCCTGTAATCTTCCAGCGCCTTGTTTATTGCGTATAGCCGGAGTCGTAGTCAGCACCAACCCAATTCTGGCAGACATGGGCCGATCCAGGACAGTTTTTAGGCACCCTTCTCGCCATGCTTGAGCCCTTGATTGTTCACCGTCGGTGTTGCTTGACTGTGATTGCACGTTGATGCGAAATCAAAGAGGTCCGCACTTGCGGATGATGAAGACGACATGTTCTGAGCGGACAAGGTTCAAGGTTACCATGCGAAATTGTACCTGGTCCTCGGTAGGACGTATTCGGGTTCAGGGTCGTGAGACTCGAGGCAGCGGCCGCAGCGGAGATGTTGGGGTAAAGTATGACGTCCATATTGAACTTCTTCAGAAAATGAGGCTCTTCATGAGGCACGTTTAAGATGGGGCGGGACCGGGACCGGCGCCGGCCGGAGACACGTGGATACCATGAGCGGTAGTCGAGCAGTTTTCCGGCCAGAGCAGCTCATGGAGTCGGCAGCGTCTCCGATGTAGGTAGTAATGGGGGTTTTCGGGGGACCGTGACAGAGCCTCTCCACCGTGAAGAATCAAAGTGGCCAGGCCATGTCAAGATCCGGAGTCTGCTCGCGTTGGCTTCCTACGCACGACATGGCGGGAGTGGCGCTTCCGCATCTTGGGTAAACTGACAGACACCTGCGGGCCAACCCGACGGTGTATGGTTCACAACCGTGCTGGAAGCCAACGGCCGAGACGGTGTTGATGATGTTCCTTTGCTCTTCCCACCAACCAAGCAACCAATGTCGTTGAACCGGCACGCCGCTACATTACAACCAGGAAGGGTTGCAGCTGAGCATCGGGCAGGAGTTTGACAGACGAGGAGAAGTCGCAGCAACTGTCGTGGAGGGTAATCCATGATTTCTATTGGCCAGGCTGGGGGAAGCAGACACTCAGCCACCGCAGTCTGGCTTGATACCACCAACAGCGAATGAATTGTTTGTGACTTTTTGGGAGCCGCTTCGACTGCAAAAAGTCCTACGAGGACTTAAGTCCTACCCAGGCTTGACCAGTTTGGGTCTAGGTCAGGCACAGCCAAGTGACGCCATTCACGCTTCAGGGCGTGCGAGTTGAGAGAAGTTGAACTAAAAAGTTATCATGTGGAAGGAATAGGGATTTGATATCCAGTTGTGAATGGTTAAAGGCCATCCAAGAAATATGCGTTGTATCAAATTGAAGGTCCCTGAAAATGAATTGATCAAAAAGTACAGATTGGGGGAATGAAAGGCTCCCTCACGAGCAAACAAAGAGAGATGGACTTTATTGGAAGTGGCGTTCCATGTGTTACCTTATCATTATCAATCTTCCACTAGGCGCGGTCTTGGCAGTGCCGTGACGGGAGCATCTCTCACACCAACCTAACGGCTCCAAGCCGCCCCACTTTGGAGATACGGGTTGGAAAATGACCATGAGGAGGAGGTTCAAGGTGATGCAGTAAAAACACGATTTTGAATCGTGCTTCAAGCTCTGAATAGGTACCAAGAAAGAATGGTTTTTCTCTCTCTTCCCTTTGAGATCAATGTCTAAGGTTGGTAGTAATATACCAAACAACCTGAAATCACAGACTTTCCCTGCTATCACGTACCTACGGAAGTATGATAGCCACCTACGTACACAGTGAGAAGTTCAACGATACAGGTTCGTCCCATCACATACCCGAACTGCATTGAATTTCCGACTGTCTGAATTTTCCGGAATTAACCCACATGGATGCTGTTTCAACTCGAGCTTTCACAATACGGACGGCAACAAAACATAAATTGCAGTATCCTAGGGCGGAGAGTTCAAGCTTCATCCAGTCGGCCTGCTTTAGCTGTTAAACTTCCCAATCAGACTTGGAGTAGGACACACGGACCTAGGTCAATACCAACTGACCAAGCACCATCTCATGGCACATCTAGCTGTCGATCTCCTACCCCTTAGAGTTCATCCGTTCATGATGTTGGGTGTGAGAACCCGTTGACTTTGGTTGGCATCGGTGGGTTCCACCCCTCAACTTACAACCCGCTACAAAATCAACACCAAAACCTGGTGGTTGACAGCTCGGGATTTTGATATTTGTTGTAGCCGGAGCTCAGCCTTACACTCCCACCCAGCATCCTGGTTCATTGCTAGCGCCTCAGCTGCAGGCTGTTGGAGGAAGGATCCGACACCCCACCTGTCCGTCCACTCTGGTCGCTGCCCTGGGAGGTGCCCGCCCACCACCGCTCGTCCTTGTCCGCGCTGCCCGTCCAGGCATTGAGATCCCGGCCACACCTCCCACCCGCGCGTGCTGCCAGGTCACTGTGTTTTGAAGTCCTTCCGTCTCACGGCAGCAGCCCAACGGAGGAGTCCTTTGACTTTGTGACTTGCACTTCCCCTGACACCTGGACTCACAGGCGCCCGACTCACATTCAATCAATTGATCATCGCCTCCATCTCCAGCTTTGTGCCTGTTAGTTGCAAAGGACTCTTTCACTTCCATGTATACTATCTGCACCGAGTTCCTCCAAATCATATCTTGTACAAAGTCACGAACACGGGAGTACGGATTACTCGCCCAGACGGAGTCGCAGGCAGGCCCAGCCAGAGACAAGACAACAACAAGCCAGCGCAGTTGCAGGCCCCTCTTCCACAAAGCCACCCGACTGCAACCTGACACCCTGCCTCTTGTGTCCTAGGTACCTTCAAGTTAATTTCTCACTCCCGCCCGCCTCTGCCTCTGCCTCTCGCAGTCAGTCAGTCTCGCTCCCTCCAGTCCTCCAGTCGCCCACTCATTCAGCTTTGCGGTCCTCGTTCCCGTCCCCGTCCATTCTTTGCACTTTGCTGCTTGCGCCTCTTCGAGCTAGAGCCCGGCCGTCCATCCATCCATCCCACCCTTCGGTCGCCTGCTTGCTTGCTTTGCTTGCTTGCAGTCCTTCTCCTTCCCTCGTGTCCTTTCTCCTTCCTAATCCTAATATCCTCGGCGGTCCTCCCTTATGAGTTCTATGAACTCTCGCCTGAAAGGCTTTGGTTTTGGCAAACGCAAATCGACCGCCAGCATCCAGCCGAATCGTGAACAGCAACAGTCGCCCACCCCGCCCTCCGGAGCAGCCCCTCAATTACCTCAGCTCTTCCAGTCTCGCCCGGGTCCTGCGCCCTCCGTTACGTCCAACTCGTCCCAGCAGAGTCTCCCTCAAATGAATCATCCAGGTGCCGGACCACGGCCGCCCAGTTACTCCGCAAACTACCCTCCAGGCCCTCCCGGTCCCGTTGGCCGGACCAGCCCTTTGACGAACCAAGGCCCGACCCGCACGCCGCCGTCGCAAATGGTCGGCGGTCCCCCGCCCATCAACACCGGGGCTCCCCCTGTCTCCGGCTATCCGCCGCCCGTCATGGGAGGTGGTCCTCCTCCTCTGCAGGGAGGCCCGCCGGGATATGCTGGTGCTCAAGGATATCCTCCGCCGCCCCAGCCCACTGGTCCCGTTGCTCCCTATCGCGGGAATCCTGCTGCCGAGGTGGAGGGCAACAGCCGTAGCAAGGCTCAGCTCATCGTTGGTATCGATTTTGTAAGTCTTACGGACCCAGACCCAGACTACTCTCCTCTCGTGCTGGTAGCTAACCTAGTAATCATAGGGCACCACTTTCTCCGGCGTCGCTTTCGCTTTTGCTACCAACAATGAGGCCAAGGAGGACATTATCACAGAGTGGCCCGGCGCTGGCTCATACACAAAGCAAAAGGTTCGCTGACTTCCCATTGTTATGGTGCCTTCAGCACGGACCATGAAACTAACATACTCTTCCCTAGATTCCTACTGTTCTCTACTATGATCAATACCAGAAGGTTGTTGGATGGGGCCCCGATATCGCCGATGCCCTAGCACCGACTGGTTACCCAAAGCCTGGCGTACAAAAGGTGGAGTGGTTCAAGCTCCAGCTCATGTTGTCTGGCAACACATATATCGATCCTATCAACTTGCCACCCCTTCCCCCTGGAAAGTCGGAAATCGATGTTGCGGCCGACTATCTCTTCAAGCTCCGCCAGGCCATGCGCGCCGCGCTCCAGAAGACTTTGGGTGAAGTCTTTAACCGTGAAGAGAGGAACATCCGCTATTATCTTACGGTACCTGCTATTTGGAACGACGCTGGAAAGGCCGCGACCCGCGCTGCCGCCATTCAGGCAGGCTTTCTCCGGGATGAGAACGACAATCGTCTAACGCTTGTCAGTGAGCCCGAAGCCGCAGCGCTCTTCTGCTCCAAGACAGGCCTCCTCAACCTCAAGGTACACGATGCGGTTCTCATTGTTGATTGCGGTGGTGGAACGGTGGATTTGATCGCATATGAAGTCGAGGATGAGAATCCGTTCACTGTGGCAGAATGCACTGCTGGCTCTGGTGATTCGTGCGGTTCGACTGCTCTCAACCGAAACTTCAGTAACATTCTGCGGACCAAGATCAGAAAGATGAAGCTTCCTGATGGATCCAAGACTGCCGGCCGCGTCTATGCCAAGTGCATCATGGACTTCGAAAACCGAATTAAGGCCGACTTCCGGAATAACGGTCAGAAGTGGGCTGTCGATGTTGGTATCGAAGCTGAATTTCCTGAAGCAGGCATCGAAGAAGGCTACATGACGTTCACAAACGAGGAGATTCTGCAATGCTTCGAACCGGTAGTAAACCGCATCTTGGAGCTTGTCAGGAACCAGATCATCGCCATTCAGGCACAGAACCGCACACTGCAGAATATTCTCGTTGTTGGTGGTTTCGGTGCTTCGGAATACCTCTTCCAGCAGATCAAGCTCCACGTTCCGCCGCAATTCCAGTCCAAGGTTGTCCGCCCCATGGACTCGGTTGCCGCTATCGTCAAGGGTGCCGTCACGGCTGGTATTACGGAAAGAGTCATCACTCACCGTGTTGCTCGTCGCCACTACCTCATGGCTACCCTCCAACCTTTCAAGGAGGGTTACCATCCTGAGGCATACCGTGTTCCCTCGCTAGATGGCAAGGATCGTTGCAAGTTCACACGACAGATCTTTGTTCAGAAGGGACAAAAGGTTAAGATTGGCGAGCCGGTTAAGGTATCCTTCTTCCGTCAGGTGGCACCTGGTGCTACTCTCATGTACGAAGATATCTTGTATGCCTGCGATGATGATGTCTGCCCGGAGTATACCAAGGATCCAAGTGAGTTATCCGTGGAACTGTTTGATTATGGCTGAATACTGACGTTGTCAAAACAGGGATCAAGGAAGTGGTTACGCTCACATCGGATCTGTCGCGCAAGAACCTCGAGAAGGATTTCGAACGTATGGACACACCACAGGGTACCTTCTACCGTGTCTATTTCGATATTTATCTCACTTTGGACGGTTCCGAATTCAGCGCTGAGCTGGTGTGCCAAGGAGAGGTCATGGGCCGCTGCCGCGCGAGGTTCAGATAAAAGGGGAGTCGTATCTGGGTAGATGGAGTGACTGTTTTTTTTTCTCTTAACTTTTTCATGTCGGATCTTGAATGATACCTTTTAACGTAGCATGACAGCGGATTGTCAAGCAGCAGGCGAGTTGACCACCATTTCAACCAAGGAAGAGTTGTTGAGAAAAAGATAGGGACTGATTGGATGCCCGAGGGAAATACGAGTGAATAGGGGGGCAATCTATACGGGCTGAAACAGATACTATCTAATTCTTCCTTCAGAAAGTGTATATGTCTTCATTTTCTCAACCGACGAAGCAGAGCTCTTGCGCCGGTCAACAGTCAAGACATCAGCACGTGAAAATGCCCTAATAGTGGAACCGGACATCGTCAAACCCCCACCAAACGGTCCCTGTGCCTGTCCCACCCACTTGGAAAATCTGGGGTTTGCGAGTGGCACTCTGGGGGAATATGAAATCTGGATGAGGTCCGTGCGACGCAGGCCAGTGTGCCAAGGGTACTTCTATCATAAGTAGCACATGAATGGCACATGGGATGGTACCGGTCACGATGAAGGAAGGGTCCAAGCCTTTAACCGTCCCTGCGTCATTGTGTTTATCAACCTGGCAATGACTTCCTCTTCAACTTTCTAATTCGACGTTTGTGAGGAAGGAGGGTGGCCACCACACAGAACAATGGCGAATCATGAGTCGCTACTTCCTAACAACTTCCTCAGCTCAAGTCGCTCTTGCCTTCAGTTCACTTGGAAGAAGTTGGTGGGTATCAAGATTTGGTCAACTTGAACATGAAGTCAAGTTGGAAACCTGACGAAGGCCCCCAACGCCTTGTCTCTCTTTTTAGTCGCCAATCTCCAACCTACCCAAATTCATGATCACTACGAATCGTACACCTCACAGCAATTCTCTAGGTCCACGCAATAGCCCTATTCCCTTCATGCCTCGTCGGTCGTTTTAACGCCTCCCTTCTTTCTTTCATCCGGTGTGGTTTTTTTTTTTTTTTTGGTTTCTTCTGCCAGGGAAAATTTGGGTACCCTTTTGCTTCATCACCAAAGGCGCCTTACTAGCAAGTACTCACACAGACAGGGCAGTGTATTATCCTGCCTATTTTACCCTCGATTCCTATTCAATCTTCTCTTGGTGACCGCTCGAGAAGACGGACACCATCATGGTCACCGAAAAGTCATCCACCATCATTGCGCCTGGTCAGAATGGTATCCGAAAACCGAAACCGAATACCGAAGGCCACCCGTCCAAAACCTACAAACAACACCATGGGGGCAGTCTCGGGAGCTACATGAGAGGATCTCTGGGCTTTCTACTTATCCTCCATGGGCAAACCACCGGCGTGGCAGCCCAAAGCTTCAACTCGACTCTTCTCCCTACAACATTCGTCTCGAAGGCTCCTGTGGTGAGTCCCACTTCGAAGCCTCCACCCGCTGTCAGTCATACATCAACCGCTTCCTCTGTACCTATACCCCCTAGCTCTACGATCAAGGGCACTTCACATCCTACCTCGACCCCGCCAAACCCGACGCCTATACCGATCGTCATCACCAACAGCTGCCCTGATACGATATGGCCCGGGATTGGTACGCAGAATGGTATCGGGCCTGGAGTTGGTGGCTTCGAGCTTGCTCCTGGCGAAACGAGGCCACTGTTCGTCAGTCCTGACTGGCAAGGCAGGGTATGGGGACGGACCAACTGCTCGTTCAACGACGAGGGAACGGGACCAAGCAACCTCAATGGCGTGAATGGGAATGGCGCGGCGTGCATGACAGGAGACTGCTTTGGCAGGCTTGACTGCGAGTTTACGGTATGTTTCCTTTCAGTTCACTTCTTCTTTACCACCATTACTGAGTATTACCCACAAAAACTGTATTACAACAGGGCCAAGTCCCCGTAACCCTCGCCGAATTCAACCTAATCGGTGGCATGAACTCCGATCAGACCTTCTACGACATCTCTCTTGTCGACGGCTACAACCTGCCCATCGGAATCATCTACATCCCCGCCGCCAACACGACCTGGATCCCTCCGAACCTGACCAACTGCGTCTGCATCGCCTCAGCCGGATTTCTCGACCCGCCCTCTAGGGCAGGGCTCTACTACACCAACAAGACCTTCCCCATCCCCTGGGAACCGGACCAAACTAACCCCACCGTCGGCGGCTGGTGTCCCTGGGACCTGCAAGAATACCCGCCCTCTAAACCAGGAGACGGCATCTACCCGTACCCGGACGACTCGATCCAGCGCCCCGTCTTCGACCCGTGTCTGTCGGCCTGCGCGGCGACGGGGAACCCCGAGGATTGCTGCACGGGCAAGTACGATAATCCGAACGTTTGTACCCCGAGTTTGTACAGCGAGAACGCGAAGACGGTCTGCCCGGACGCGTACAGCTATGCGTTTGATGACCAGACCAGCACGTTCATTATTCCCAATGGAGGCGGGTGGGAGGTGGTGTTTTGTCCGAGGGGCAGGAGCACGAATATTCTGAGGATCTTTGGCGAGGAGTTGAGGACGATAGCGAGTGGCGGGGGGCTGACAAGGGAGATTTTGGAGAGGGTGCAGAATCGGACGTATATTGAGAGTGTTGATCCGAAGGGGTCGAGTTCAGCGATGACTTTCCGGCCATGTCTGGGAATTTTGGCGGCTGTGGCTGTTCTTTGCACGGTTATGGTTGTGCCTGGATGAGTAGTTGGAGAGTGTCCTAGAGGTTGAAAGTCCTTTGTTGACTTTGATATTATACCCCTATTTCTTTTGGCTTGGCGTTAGACCACTCTTTCGTTTTTTTTCTTTTTAGCTTTGGCTATCACCTGCTTGGACCTGTTGAGTTCTATACTGCATGCTGGATCGAATCAGTTTGGTAAAGAGGGCGTGTAGAGGTTGATAGATGTTGTTTTGTACTACCTACCTATTCTTATACCCTATGACACTTTCTTCCCAGCCAGAATTTACCTTCCCTGATGCCTCTTGTAGAGAAAATGAACGGTACTTAGCAATAGACCCCTGTCTTCGCTCTATCAAGTCAACTGAGGTCAGGTATGTGTTGACAAGTATTCATCTGATATTTCCAAACTCTCCCCTATCTGTATCGAGAACACTTGCTCCGGTCTAGAATCTAGTGATATCGCCTGCTTTACATGCTGCAATAAGCGCAAAGCATAAATCCAACCGTTGTGGGGCCAGATATCATGCTAGCCTTATATATTAGGGCCGTAAGAAGACCCAGATATCAATGGCGCTGCCGATCCGCGGCTCCAGACAGCTGTCGCAGTGTATGGATACTCTGGTGTCCCTTCGGGTATATAGACATGGCTCAGAAAGAAGTCTCGTCAAACCCCTTTGTCATCCTTCAACAAGAACTTTGAGCCCTTCACTTCCTCGCCGCCCTCCTCCTCTCCCATTCCGCTCTTTCCTCATCATCACTCCCACTGAACTCCGCATCCTCATCGTCATCGTCCACATCCAAAACCGCCTGCTGTGGCTTAACATCCTCCGCACTGACAAAGTCTCCCGCGTTCAACAACGCATACTCATGCTTCTGTATCAGCTCCCTCAGCTCTTTGTTGCGTGGATCAACCAGCTGCAGCGCCGTCAGCCCGCCCTTATTCTTCACCCGCGGGTTCGACCCAGCCTCCAGCATCATGTCCACCAGCGCATTACCGAACTCGCGCTGCGCCTCGGGTTCGCTGTTGATCCATCTGATGGCGGAGTGTAGGGGTGTATCCCCCTCGATTCGGTTGACGGGGTCGCATTCGAAACCGGGTTGGTCCAGCAGCATGTCGATTATCTCGTAGTTACCCCGCAGCGCGGCTTCGTGGTAGAGGTGGTTGCCCATTACTGTGGTGGTGTCGTTCAGGAGGGAGGAGATTTCTTCGTCGGACTTGGAGGAGAGGATCTCCGAGAGGAGGTCGGTGTTGTTGCGGCGGCAGGCTTCGATGAGCTGCTCGCCGACGGAGGCGCCCTGGGTTTTGAACTTGTGGTCAGCTTGGGTTGTCTGTAGTTTAGTTATTTCGCGCGGAGGAGCGGAGGGAAAGGGAGTGCAAAGAGGGTATGGGGTACGAACCTCGTGTTCTTCGTCCTGGTGCTTTCCGGCCATGGTTGGTTACTGGTTGGTGTTTGTTCACTTGTCGGTATCTCGGAAACGGCGGGTGATGGGTGATTCTTGGTTGTTGCAAGGAGGAAGCACAAGTAGGTAGTAGTACTGAAAGCGACGGTTGCAAAACAAAGAGGGATGACGGCGAGAGAGTTGTCAAGAGTAAGATTGGCGTTGGAATCGCTTAATTACGAGCGGGAATCGTGGAAATGGGTCGGCGGGGAGAAGTGGATGTACGGTACGGATGTGGCCGGGCTGTCGAATCAGGTTTCGGGGGAAAGGATTCGGGATCGCGTAACCCTCAAGGGGAGATCGTCAAGGTGAATAGACGGCGACAATGTATTGTTTGTGTGTGTTTAGGAGATATCGCCAGTCGTGGTGGTTTGCCCCTGTGTATGAAGCATTTAGACCTACCTAACGGACTGGTTAGGAGGTGGCAGTAGCAGTGTCCTTGGTGTCACAGAGTGGTCGGTTCCTGCGGGGATCAGGACGCTGGCATCCATGGCATGCGCTGGGGCCCAGGCAACAACAGGGCAGCTGGGTCCAGGCACCGCTTGACCAGAAAGGTGGGGCAGCTGGTGCTACAGATTTGACCAATGAAAATTCGAGCACTACATTTAAGGTTTATGGAAGTAATGGACCGCATCGATCTGTAACACTTTTTTCGGACCTTCCTCGCCGTTGACTGTTTACAATTTGAGGATCTGTATCACGACCACAAAACCCAGCAAGTGGTAGCAATTCACTGGTTTTGGGTCATTGTTATTCCAAAGTGATCAAACTTTACCCCACCACTTCTCATCAAAATTGTCAACAAAAACTTTGGCAATACTCTCGACAACTCATCTCACTCGTCATCCGTAACGGACTATAACACCCAGCAAGCTCATTCCTTTCATCAATAAGCAAACATGCCTATCGTTTGTAAGTGTAAATGCACACACACAGAGTAGGACACCAGAACTAACGCCAACCACAGTCTGCCCATTCTGCGCCAATCTCCTCATCCTGTCCCGAGCGGACACGGGTGGCAACCGGCTCGAGTGCAGAACCTGCCCTTACGAGCATCCCATCGACAAGCCCATCTACTCGCGCAAGAACTTCCCGCGCAAGGAGAAGGAAGACGTGTTTGGTGGTCCAGGCGCTTGGGACAATGCACAAAAGGGCAAGGTCCAGTGTGACAGCGGAACCTGCAATGGAAACGAGGCGGCCTTCTTCCAGGTTCAGATTCGTAGTGCTGATGAGCCGATGACGACGTTCTACAAGGTAAGATTACTGAAATCATGGACATTTGGGAAAGGAGTGAAAGAAGCTAACATGGTCTTGCAGTGTATGACTTGCGGACATAGGTGGAGAGACAACAACTAGAAGAAGACAAATTCATGAGGACAGGTCTAGTCGGACCATCAATACATGGTATTGGGGGCATTGCTTGGCGTTGGGGCATGTTTATTTGTTTTCGTGTTATTGCTTGTGAGGTATCCTACCTACATCAAAATGAACTTGTGTGATACTGGTTGCTCAAAGGCTGTTTCCTACCCATTTCTGTCCATAATATTCTTCTAACCGCGCAAGCTATGCCGTGCTTGGAAAACTCTCCTTGTGCCAGTCGATACCGGCCTTCATGCCCTCCATCCTAAGACGCTCGACCAAGTCTGGGCTGATGATATCCTGCCTGAACTTTTCCTGCTGTAGCAACTGAAGGTTCTTCAAGGTAGGCCCAGGGTAGGTGAGATACTTGAGGTAAGGTGGGCGGCTCCAGTACTGGAGATAATCGAGGTAGGCGACAAAGGCAGGATTGCTGAGTAGCTTCCTGGAAGCAAGATGGTTCAGATACAGCGGGTTGCCAAGTGCTTGAACAAACTGAGAACTTTGTTAGCATCATGTACGTGAGATCGTGGAGTTCATGAAGCATACCTCCAGTTCAAGTTCGAAACGTGTGTATCCTCCAAACTTGGGCTCGTCTGCCCCTGACCCCGGAGGCGCAGGTGGCTCCCTTGCTGAACTGTTTACTGACATGGGATCGGACGCCATTGTATGAAAAAAGTGATGTCTGGACTGCGTTCTAAGCTGTGTATGAGCTAAATAAGGACGTGTCTGGATATTCGTGCGCCTCTTCGTCAAGTGAATGTCAAGGGTAGTATAAATGGAGGTGAGCAGTGAATGCGTACGGTACCCGATGTAATGATGGTCTTTGGGTTGGATGAATAGACTCGACAGTGAGTGAAGCCCAGGGAAGCGAGACTCTTGCTGTATGTACTAACAATTTCTGGAGAACCGCCCGGACGTGACAAAATAGCGGGGCAAACAAATCAGAGATGGCTCTTTCCCTGCAGAGAAACTAGCTTGTAACCACTATAAATACCCATTTCAGCCCTGTAACTTAACAGTCCAGCAACAACATGGAAACTGTGGGACCCTGAGGCCGCTTCCGTCATTCCAGGTTGGACACGCAGCTTCACCTCAACACCAACCCAGCATCCCACGTCGAAGAAGTCATCATCTCATCTTTCTCGCTCCTACAAAAACAGCCGAAGCTCGGTGCCAGTATTTACGAATTCGCAACGGATTCCAACAAATAAAGGCACATGATTATCGCGAGTCGACTTGGATATCACCATGGCTTCTCCTGATGCTTCGGCCGTCAACGCGACGGGAACTACCCCAACAACGGTCCCAGATACCAAACCATATACTTTCCACTGGGACATGTTCCTCAGGCCAGAAGTCCTCTTGTTTGACGCTCAGGTTATCTTCGGCGCCTTGACCATAATCTGGCTTGGTGCTCATGGTTCCATCCGCCGGCCTCCTTCCGCTGCCCCAGCAGAGTCCGAAGACAAGGACAAGAAGAAGAAATCAAAGGAAGACGAGCAGTTCACTGAAGGATTGACAGCCTCCGATGCCATCATGTTTCCCATTCTGGCCGGCGCTGTTCTCATTGGGCTCTACTATCTGTTAGAGTGGCTCAAGGACCCCGACCTGCTGAACAAGATCCTACGAGGTTACATGTCCATCGCTGGCATTGCCGGCCTCGGCAAGCTGTCTGGGGACGCCTTGGAGATTATTACCAGCTTCATCTTCCCAAGCGTATGGTCAGATCGCAGCAACAGACTCTATTATGTCGATCCAGAACGCCGCTCTCAGGTACTGGTCGACCCCGCGACGGACCAGGCTATGATCACGGAGAAGAAGTCGCCTTTCCCTGGTATCGTTTCCAGTGTGCCACTGCCTACCGGTATCAACAGACTTGCGTGGGAGATCCGGCACCTGTTCACGGAAAAGTGGACCGTCCGTCTTGCAGCTCATGGCTTCGGCTCTTTCAAGTCCCAGATCAAGTTCAACCATATCCTGGGATTCTTGGTCTCGATCGCAATAACTACTGCTTATCACCTTATGGAGTGGCATGTCCTTTCAAACATTCTTGGATCTGCCATGTGTTACGCTGCTTTCGGCATGCTCTCCCCCACGTCTTTCGGTATAGGTAGCGCTGTTCTTTGGGGTCTCTTTTTCTATGACATCGTCATGGTGTTCTACACGTATGCTCCCATCCTTCAGCCAAGACAGTTGACCAGTTACTAACCCGCGCTCTGCAGTCCATTCATGATCACCGTTGCCAAAAAGGTTGACGCCCCGATCAAGCTCGTCTTCAAGAGCTCTTCCGGTTTTAGCATGCTCGGACTTGGAGACATCGTTGTACCTGGGTTGCTCATGGCGCTTGCCCTTCGCTTCGACCTGTACATGTTCTACAAGAGGCAGATCCAATATCAGCCTATCGATGTCTCACCTAAGCAGACCTCATCCACGGATAAGGCGGTTACTACCACGACCGAAATGCAGTTCCGACGAACCAAGACACCATTCGTGGAGTCCGAAGGTCAATGGGGCAACCGCTTCTGGACCACCAAACTGGGCAACCTGATGCCAAACCCAGCATGTGGCGCGGTCAGAGCTGCAACCGCTTTCCCCAAGCCCTACTTTTACGCTTCGGTAACAGGTTATGCCTTGGGCATGGTTCTCACCTTGACGATGCTTCAGGTGTTCAACCACGGACAGCCCGCATTGCTATACCTAGTACCCTGCGTCACCGGGTCCGTCTGGCTGACTGGTCTGGTTCGTAGGGAGCTTAAAGATGTGTGGGGTTATACCGAGGATGGGAGCTTGGACACAAAGGACGTCGTTGTTACCTTGGATGCCAATGGTGATGAGGTCAGAAAGCCAGTCGCGGACAAGGATGAGAAGGAGTCTAAGGATGGTGCTAAGAGCGAGAAGGAGGCCGAGAAGAAGGAAGAGGAGACATCAGGCGAGTACGATGTCGTGCTATTCTCTATCAAGGCTCCGAGACCTAGGCCTCCGAAGACAGATTAGCTGTCGAGGTGTACAGGACTTCAGGACGCATCGGAAAGTATGTGGTTCGTTTGAGCTTACGGAGTTTGCGTCGTGAAATAAATAAAAGGTAGAAGTTGCGTGCAACTTGGCGTCGTCATCATTGATATAGCGTTTTACATTTATTCTCATAGTAGCTATCAAGATCATACATTGTTGGACACATGAGAAAATCAACTTCGACAGCATCAAGACGAAAAAAGGAAAAATGAATTAAGAAAGAGAAAGTTGGGAAGGAGCGGGCGGTACAAGTAGATGCGGGTGTCTGAGTTAATGGGATGAAAGGTTACAGGTAGGCTAGTGTTTGTTGGTTACGGTACCCTGTCAGTCAGTGCTGCAATTGGGCGTTTCTGGAGAAGTTTCTGTTGTGAGAGACGGGAGTTGACCATGATGTACCAAGTAGTTGTATGTTTCTGTAATCAGGGGTTTATCTGTAAGTTCATAACTGTCTGTTAGATATCACTTGTACACATCGCATCATAGAAGTATCTACCCATGTTTCTGCGTCCTCTACTCAAGTTGCTCAATATGATACTTCTGCACCCTCTACCTCGCTATATAAGGCACTAACTATTCTTGTCCGAACACCCATCCGTTAGAGCCAAACTTCTACATACGACCATAGGCACTTGGAAAACTCGGGATCACGTCTAATCTCCCATCGATAAGCCAGGGACCGCCAGGCCTAGTAGTCGGATCGGTGACGATCGGCGAATAACCTGGTGTTGTATGGTTTTTTTTTGGTTATTACTTCGTTCCTTCTCTTTCGGAAGGTCTGTTTGTCGCTCCTTCCCTCGGAGGGAAGTGTCATTGTGGGGTTGGAGAGAACCATTATGTGTACCTACCAACCTGGACAAAAGACCCACAAACCCACAAGCCGAAAAGCCTAGGTAATCTTGACTCTTTGGGAAACCACCACGAGGTTCATGGAGATTTTCATGGTTGGATATCTCCACGATGATCCCAGCGGTAAAGTGGATGGCGGATGGTGGACGTTTTCACCTGTTTATGTTTGTGGTATTGGTTAGCATGCGAAGACCTCTTATCGTCGACCCCCGTGGATCCAGGAAAATAAAGGTAGGATGGGCATTTGATAGAAGACCTTCTAGAACGCCATAATTTGATTTCACAGTATTGTCCGAATCCGAACCCATCGATTGCTTTTAACCGCTGTCGTTCAACCGTTGAAGTCCGTTGAAGGTGACATGTCGTTCGCGTCCCTTCAGAAGCGAATCGATAGCGCCAATATGTCGATCTGCCGAAGAGCCTATTCCGGAGCAGCCAAAAGTGACTGAACGCGAAGCCCCCGGTAGGGTAGCAACCTTATTCTGGGGTCGCTGTTCGTTACGGGACTAGTATCAGAGCTGAGGGAAGAGGCTGTGTGCCGTGTGCGATAGTTTCGGGCTCCGTGTGGTGCGTTTTGAGTTCTAGACCTCGGAGGCCGCTGGTAGGATTCACATCGTAGTGGATGGACCGTCCGGGCGATGACCGGGAGATGGATAGAAGGAAGGAGGCCTAGGAAGGCATCAGGGCCGAGGAAAAGGTTATAAAGCGACCACCTACCTCGGGACCATATCGTCCGGAACCGTCCGGTATTGAGCGGCTGGAGTGAAGCTCAGGCGTGGGTGGGGTTTCCCTTGAAGGAAATAAAGGCTCACCAGCCTGCCAACTCGGACAGGATACATTATGAACTTCGCTTCTTTATTTTCCAGTAGCAGCAGCAGCAGCCTAATATATACAACGATGCCAGGCCAGCCACACCTTTCATCATAAACCGGGGGTAGATAACAACAATGTTGGGCGCAAAAACAAGCAAGGGAATCAAATCCAGTTTTCGACAATGCCCAGCTAAAACTCCGTATGAACCGCATATAAACCAAAGGTGAAAAGATAGAACTGTATATGTGAGGAAACGTTGACCAATCATGAACCCCAAAAAATTTCGCTAAAATTGGGAAAACCTTTGGGGGGAAAAACGAGCGACAAGTGTCACTCGCGGCAGACAATACTTAGGGGTATCATCAGACCCGACAAGGCTTGCTCATTTACATGGTGGGAATACCCTCGTACTCGGCGTAGCCAAGAGCAAGGTTCATGTTCTCTGTTGGTCTGGTTAGCAGAGATACTCTTGAACTGAGAAGTGTAGTAAACTTACGCAGGCACTGGGTAGCGGCACCCTTGAGAAGGTTGTCGATGGTAGCGCAGATAACAACGCGACGGCCGGACTTGTCAACCTCGAAGCCACCGATCTCAACACCGTGCTTGCCGCCAATGTTTTTAACGGAGGGAGCCTCGCCAACGACCTTGACGAGCTTCTCACCAGCATAACGGTCCTGGTAGAGCTGACGGATGTCACGGGAAGTCATGCTCTTGTTGAGGGGGATGGATATGGTTTGGTGGATACCACGGAACCAGACAGCGACGTGGGGCATGAAGGCAATCTCAGCACCGAGCTGAGCGCTAACCTCACGCTCGTGAATGTGGCCAGTCAAGCTGTAGGGGATGATGTTGTTGGTGAGGTTCTCAACATCGTTCTTGGGAGAAGGCTTGGTGCCAGCACCAGAGTAGCCAGAGACACCGAAGACGTGGGGCATGCCACCGAGGTGGGGAACCAGGGGAGAGATACCGAGCTGGGCGGCAGTAGCGTAGCAGCCCGGGTTGGCGATCTGAGTAGCCTGGGTGATGTTGCTGCGCTGGACAAGCTCAGGAAGACCGTAGGTCCACTTGTTGTCAAAGCGGTAATCGGCAGAGAGATCGATAATGACGCTCTTGTGGCCGGAGGCCTTGCGACCCTCCCAGACGGCCTCGACGAAGGGCTTGCAGACACCGTTGGGCAGAGCCATGACCCAGCAGTCAATCTCGCCACGCTTCTCCATGTCACGGACATCCTCAGGGCTGAGGTTCTCGTAGATAACTTCCTGCTTGTTGTAGCCCTCGAGCTTCTTGCCAGCGAGCTCACGAGAAGAGACGTGGTGGAGCTCCATGTTGGGGTGGGAGTCGATGAGGCGGATCAGCTCCTGGCCGGTGTAACCACGAGCACCGATGAGGGCCACGCGGGCGGGACGGTCCATGGAGGCGTTCTGCTTGCCAACAGGGGGGTTGGGGTTGGTCTGGGTAAGGTAGCCCCTGCGGTTGGAAATGCTGAACTTGGGAAGGGCAGGGCGGCGAGCGAGAGTGGAATAGCTGCGAACCTGCTGGCCAGCGGGCTTGCTAGCAGCCTGGCGAAGACGAGACTCGAGGTTGGAGTTGCCAAGCATGGCGCGGCCGTTCTGGGTGAAGTCCTTCATGAGCTTGACGATCTCGTCGCCGTTCTCAATGCCATACCAGAACATGACATCACCCTGGCGGGTGATGCTGCCGTCAGCCTTGTCGAAGAACCAGCCAAGGTTCTCATCGTCCTCCTTGACGGTCCAGACGAGGGAGGGGTGCTCCTTCTTGAGGGTAGTGAAGATGTTGTCAGCGATGTTGGTCAACCAGCCAGACTTGGTGATAGTAAGAGTGGCAAGAGTGGCCTGACGACCCTCGCTGGCGGGAAGGACGATGGCAAGAGCGTTCATGGAGCTGTCGAAGTAGGCCTTGAAGGGGTTCTCCTTGAGGAAGTCAAGGTACTTCTCAACAGTCTCCTTGGCATCGGGGGTCTCGCGATCGCGGATGAGCACGTTCTTGAGAGCATCAAGGTCCTTGAACTCGGAGAGGCTGGTGACGGCCTGGAGCTTGCTGCCACGGCGGACAAGGGTACCGGCACCGGAGTCGGTGAAAAGCTCCTTCTGGAGCTCCTCAGGGTGGATGATGGCAACGGAGGTGGTGCGGGGAAGAGTGTCGAGGAGGTCCTTGATCTCCTTGATCTTAAGGCGAGTGCCATACTTGACCCAGGCCTGGGACATGAGGTGCTCGTACTCCTCGTCGAGGTTGATGGCCGAGATCTTCTGGCCACCAGCATCGAAGAGACCACCCTTCTCGGAGAGGTAGACAACCTTGAGGGGCTCAAGGGCACGGGCAAGCTCGGCAGCGGCGACATCAGCGTTGACGTTAAGAATCTGGCCATCATCGGTCTCAGCCATGGAGGTGAGGATGGGGAGATAGCCGTTGCTAATGGCAGTCTCGATAGCCTGCTTGTTAACGCCGGTGACCTTGCCGACAAGACCCCACTTCTCCTTGTTCAGATAGTCGGCGCGGAACATGCCAGTGGTAAGGGGCTGAGCGTGGACACCCATCTCCTCGAGCTTGTTGACGAGCTTGAGGTTCTCCTGGAGGAAGAGATCGCGGGCAACACGGAGGGTCTTGGCATCGGTCACACGGATACCCTCCTCGAACTGGGGCTCAACACCGGCATCCTCGAGGAGCCTGTTGAGCTGGGGACCAGCACCATGGACAATGACGGGGTAGAGACCGACAGTGTAGAGGAACTTGAGGGAGGCGCAAAGCTCGTCGAGGTAGTCGGTCAAGATGGCGCCGCCGACCTTGATAACGGCGAAACGCTGGGAGGAGACCGAGGTGAAGAGGGAGAGGTACTGCTGGACCTCGCGCTTGGAACCGACCGAGGACAGGGTCTGGACGATCATGCCCCGGGTGGTAAGATCGGTCGAGCGAGCGGCCGAGGTAGACATCTGACGGCGAGCGGCGACAGCGCGGGGGAGGGCACGAGCACTCTTGGGAACCCGGCGAACAACGCGACGGGCTCCGGCCCGGAGGGCAACAGCACAAGCGGAGTACATGTTGTTGAAGTATTTGTTTGTTTCGGAGGCTCGTTAACTCGAGGAGACTATCGAAGGGATCGCTCGACCGGTAATGCGCTCGTCGGGGGGTATGACGGGCGGGTTGGCGACTCGGGATGGTGTTGTACCAAAGAGTGACTAATAGGCTGCTGGCTGCTCTGGATCGCAACTAGAAAAAAAAAAGAAGGAAAAAGAACTCAATTGTCTGTGCTAATTGGTGCGCAAATCACCAACCATTGACAGGCAAGGAATTGAAGAAAACTACGGAGAGGAGAGGAGAGGACCCTAAGCTGACTCCCGAATCCCTTGCCAAAGATTAATGGGTACCTTGGTATGATGATCTGTGTTCGGGAAGAAGGAGCCAGCGTTGGGGGTGTTCAGTGTTTTTTTCTATTTTGCAACTGCCTAGGTGGCTGCAGTCGGCCCAATTTCCACATGCGCTCGGGCCTGGCTGGTTGAGGGCTGCCCTGGCATCTTGGCCAAATCCAGTCCCGTCAAGTGTGGAGGAGGGGCAACTGAAAAAAATTGCAAGCACAACCGAAACCGCTCAGGGGGGCTGGTGAGGGGATCATGCGTGGTACGTACCCGTAGATCGAGATGTTCATCACATCAACTGTCAACAACTTTGGGGTTGAAGTGAAGAAGAACATGAAGACAAGTAGCACCGAGGACAACCCCGGCAGCCCCCTGGTTTTCTTCTACAACTCGGCAGGCTGACTGCCGTTGACATGATCTTATCAGATGGAAAGATATGGCCGCTCGTCATTTTGTTTTACCCCATCTCTCCTCCACATGTTGGTCGCCGAAACCGCAGTGTCTCCAGCGTCACAAAGTTGGACCGCCAAGAGATGTCAAGAGAAGAAGACATTGGATGCAGGTGACACATTTGCACAGAAACAAATGACACTTTGACATGAAGCATCACGGGATACAATAACCTACTTTTTGTTGCCGCTCTCTCCCTCCCAACAGAATGCAGAAAATAACTCTCAAGGTGCCCACGATTCGGAGTCACACCGAGGGCATTTCAGGCATTTCACAGTCCATGCCATGGCCCGGGTGCAAAGGAGTGGACCTGCATGGCATACACTACCCTGTTAAAGTGAGTAATGGGAAATGGTAGAATTACTATTAGTAGGTGGATGGGTCATGATACCGTCTTGATTAGCCGTTCAAGAGTTGTTGAGAAAAAGAAGAACGCCTCCTCGCCTTTCATCTCGTAGATACAGGGTGTGTGTGGTATAAGCAACGAACCTTCCCGCGCCGCCGCCTCTAACAGGTCGTGTTGTTTCCGGGCATCAGTCGAAGAAGTCGTCACCAAGACCAAAGCCAGAGCCATCTCAACCAGCGAGGAGACCATGATAAAACCGCGGCGATAAAAAGTAAGAAAAAAAGCAACCCAAATACTCAGATCCCAGTGGAGCCCTTATTTCCGGTCCCTGCGAATGCTGAAAGCAAGCCAAATCCAGCTTCGTGCACTTCTTGACAACGTTTCTGTTTCACTCATCATAACCAAATCATTCGCGAAGCAGCTTAGCGCGTAGCAACGACTAGAATTGAGCCATGTCAGCAGACTATTCTCAGTGCAGAGGTTTACGGGTCGAACTTGAACATACCTGCTGGCACAATGATGATTACGAGCAAGATAATGATGCCCACAATCAGGCAGATGCGCATCTTCATGTCCTGTTGCAATCAGTTAGCCATCAAACAGTCCCTTCCGTATAACGCAAGCAGAGAATAGTCCATACCTTCCACCACATCTTCTTGCGGACCTGGTTGGCACCGCGACGGAAACCCTGTGCACTAATGGCGAGGTCATCGGTCTTGGTTTGAAGAGCATCGATCCTCTCACCACGCTGAGAGACCTTGTTGATGTTCTCGCGCATCACTCCGACGGTATCATCGATTTGCTAGGATTCTGTCAGCAAAGATCCTAGAAAAGGCCGCAGTATGGCACATAGGCACAACGGTCCAACTATAATGCCATGCAATCCGCATCCATCTGCTTGTCCCAAAATGCCGAATTCTCCATGTAATAGTCGGGTGCGGTCCATCGCCAAACATTTCCGGAGCTTTGTGCTTTGACCGCCATATCCGACGGAGACCGGAGGCGCAACCAGTCTTCCACAAAATCTTGTCCGGATGTTGGGAGCAAGCCGGTCGCGTGTTCATGCCATGCAATCCATCAGAAATCCATCACAAATCCATCAGATCCATCGATCCCGCACACATGCACCACTTTGGCCACCAATTTCCCTCCCCGAGACGACTGTCAAAGCTAGGCGCGGTGTTGTTGACGAAATCTTGCGATTGTTTGACCTCGCGGGGATCAAGCAGACAGACGGACCCAGCATTCCAGGGGTATCGTTTCGTTTCCACATTGCCATAACAAAAAGTGCCATTTTAAAGGGGGAAACAACCCACCTGTTGAAGTCTGGCGGTTCCCGAGTTGTTGCCAGCACCTTGTTGCCCAGCGGCGGCGCCCTGCTGGCCGCTGGGGATATAAGGGTCGTACGGAGCGTCGGACATTTTGTGTGTGTTGGAGGGTGGCTGGATACGAAATAGATTCAGTTGTTGTCGATTGAGCTTTATGCGCGAGCTCAGAAAAAGGAGGATGTGATTGTGTTGTTGGTTTGTCGCGGGTTACGTTGCGAAAAGGATCGTGATTTCGCAGGACGTTGTTGTAGGAGGGGAGGTCGGGTTGTTGGAATGCAGAAGGTTGGCAATCGGGAAGGCTGGCGAGGTGGTCTGAAGGTTGCAAGACGACGTCTGGGTTTGCGGAGGAGGGCGCAGGAACGAGGTCAGAGGGCAGTCGGGCGGTTTGGACGCAAGTGATTGCGTTGCCGGCAGCAAAGAAGAGGGCCAAGGTACGGCTAAGGTACGAAAGTGACTAGCGGGATTCGTCACGAACTTTGGGCACTCTTGTTAAGACTCATGGTACAGAAGCACGAGCCACAATCCCTTTCATCGCTTCCAACGAAGCCCCACCGACAACCACCTCAGGAACCCAGGCACGGCCTGGTGGGATCAGGATTGACCTACGCCAACAAATGTTTCCCATGCGAACCTCTTGTTATCAAGGGGTTTGGCCTACGTTCGAGGATTTTGCGCTTTGTTCTTCATAGGTTCCATTGAGACGCAAAAAGAGACTTGGCTCGGTACCTAGCTACCGCTTTGTGTTAAGGTACGTCTTTAGGTTATGTTTAGAGCAAGTTGTGATATCCGGGCCATTCTCTTTCAACCTAACTCAGCTGTTGAAGCTGACGACGGTCCGGAACAGTGAACTGCCCGCCACCACTCAGCCAGCCCCCCATCAGCTTCACCCCTCAGTGGCTATGCAACTTTTGGTGAGGGTGCAGTGAGAAAAGCCGGTCATCCGTCCATCTGAAAACCTGGAAGTCGCACGTGAAAACGCACTAGCTGCAAATTTGTGATTTGCAACATGCACAAGAAAGGTCTCGAAGAGACTCAACTTTCTATCGGCTCACAGTCTACGGACCTACACCCGAGAGACAAGCAAGAGTTGACCTCGCTAATAAGGTGATATCACGGTGAAGAGCCTGTCTTTCCCCTGAGTTCTCCTGACTACGACACTTCACCGACTGGGTAGAGCTCACACCTAACCGCATCTGCACGGTATCTTCTCCTTTGTTCGGGTCAGTTGTGTCGTTTCATCGACCATCTCTACATTCCTCACGATACTACATATCTCGTACCTGGCCCCTCATTCTGAACGGTCCAAGATGACCGACATCACCGGCATGAGCATCTATGGCATGCGGATGCCACGGCACTGCTCTCCAGTCTCCGGTCCACTTGACGAATGACCGGGACGGGGCTGTTGACCGAAGCGAATGCCGTCAACCAAATACAGATTTGACACTGTTTCTATAGAAACAGACAAAATGATATAAGCTGTTTGCCGTCCCGGATCCTCACCACTAACACCCAGTTTAGTGTAGCAAGATGTTGAAACAAATCGGGAAGGATTATCTGCAAGTCAGTCAGTCGGCTGCTTCCAGACTCCCACGAGAAACAACATGGGGTGAACTGCTGGACTCCAAAAGGGTTCACAAAATGGAGTCATTGTCGCCAGCACAAGCAATGGGGGTCCCGGTCTTGCCAGCTCAAGCGCGGCCCCTAATAATGCGCCGCGGCAGCTGGCCGGTATGATCGGCGTTACGTAACCGGACATGGGCGGCGTGGGCCACTAAAAATCTCTCCAGGCTCCAAATCGGCCGGTGCACCTGGGGGCCGAACTTTTTGTCTCCATTGCTCCCCAGTCACTCATCCACCATCATCCGCAACCGCCACCCAAGATCCCCCGGCTTGTACTGGTAGGGTTCCGGCAAGCTCAACACCAAGACTTAGGTTATCACACATCATGGCTTCACCGGCCCCGATCCAGCGTCTCCAGGCGCCTTTGCGGAGGTCTCTTGCGCGCGCTGCCGCCCTGTCGACTCGCTCATACGCCACCATCCCATCTGCCCCATCCAGCCAGCCGACATCGCAAGAGTCATCGCCAGCCGCAGCCGCATCCGCATCCGCGCCCGCAACCAAGCCGCGCCCGACCTACTTCAAGGACACCACTCTCGCTTCCCTCGACGACTTCATCGCCAACCAATCGTCCGCCGCTCCTCTCGCGCCCAGTGAAGCCTACACCCTGCGCACAGCCCAGGTCGGACCCGCCGGCAAGAAGCGTACCATCACCCGCCTGCCCGAATGGCTCAAGACGCCCATCCCCAGCGCCGGTGCGAACCCAGAATTTGCCAAGATCAAGGCCGACCTGCGCGGTCTCAACCTTCACACAGTATGCGAGGAGGCTAGGTGTCCCAACATTGGCGAGTGCTGGGGCGGCTCCAACAAGGCCGCCGCGACAGCCACCATCATGCTCATGGGCGACACCTGCACCCGTGGCTGCCGCTTCTGCAGCGTCAAGACAAGCCGCAAGCCGCCTCCGCTGGATCCCCACGAGCCTGAGAACACCGCTGAGGCTTTGGCCCGCTGGGGTCTCGGTTATGTTGTGCTGACGAGCGTCGACCGTGACGATCTGGCCGATGGTGGTGCCAGGCACTTTGCGGAAACGATTCGCCGGATCAAGCAGAAGAAGCCGACTCTTCTTGTCGAGGCCTTGACCGGTGACTTTATGGGCGATTTGGACATGGTCAAGATTGTGGCGGAGAGTGGATTGGATGTGTATGCGCATAACGTTGAGACTGTCGAGAACCTGACGCCTTACGTGCGTGATCGCCGTGCCACATTCCGTCAGAGTTTGAAGGTGTTGGAACACGTCAAGAAGGTCCGGGGCAATGAGGGCATTATCACCAAGACCAGTATCATGCTTGGTTTGGGCGAGACCGAGGAAGAGCTCTGGGACGCTTTGAGGGGTGAGTCATACCTATACGAGTTGCCCTTGCCCGATTGACTCGAGCTAACCACAATGTTGCTCTATAGAACTGAGGAAGGTCGATGTTGATGTCGTCACCTTTGGACAGTACATGCGCCCAACCAAGAGACATCTCGCGGTGGAGAAGTACATCACTCCCGATGAGTTCGAGCTCTGGAGGCAGCGTGCCATGGACATGGGCTTCCTGTACTGCGCCAGCGGTCCTCTGGTCCGTTCCTCGTACAAGGCCGGCGAGGCTTTTATCGAGAATGTCTTGAAGAAGCGTGCCAGCGAGCGTGTTGTCTCCGAGGCTCTTGGTCAGGCGGTGGCCGCCGAGGAGGCGACTAGCGCCAAGTCCGCTTAAAACAGATATGTGTTAGATGAGGTTTTCCGGAGCGTACTTCAACATTTATAATCGGGATTTAGCGTTTTCACAGCTATCCCATGGCGGGTAAAAGAACATATAGACAGATGACGGATTGGTTATTCAGCACCTTGGGGGGTCGCATGCGTTTTGGCGTTTTGGGAGAATCGTTCTTTTTTGGTCAACTTTAAAAAGACATTCATTCATTTGCTGTGTCTGAGTATAATATTGTAACAACAGTAGTACACAGCGGGCATCGGGAAATTGAGCGATCCCCAGTCCAAAGAGGATGCATTGTACAAACTCTCCCTCTGCCCACCAAAAAAGCTTTTGAAGCCACTCTTCATCGTGTGCGGTCACTCACACACGGTTGTATCTCTTCAACCCTGCGTAACACTTCCGTCCTTACCAACACGATGAACCCGAGCCCATCTGGGTTTTGAAAAAGAGTTTATTCGCCTCTGGGCGTACCGATACCACCATCTCCACCACCACAACAAATCTCCTCCGGGTTCCTTGTTGTAGCCATGCCCTCTTCTTTTACCAAGAGGCCTTCTTGACACCGGGGAGGTTACCCATCAGGGCGTTCATACGGAAATTGTACTGTTTGCGTGATTCAACAATGTTAGCAAGCCGCGTCTCCTTTGCAAAGCTCCCTCATCCATCCATCCATCCACCTGGAGCTCAAACTCGTAGCCCATCCACCACCCCTCCTGTTGTTTGGGACATTCGATAGCGGATGCGGACGTACTCTTGTCATCTTGAAGTCCCTCAAGACACCTCGACTCTTTCCACCAAAGGTACAGCGGTTCCGGATCTGCGTCGGCCTGGTGTAGGCATGCATCTGGGTGAGCTGGAGCTGGGCGACGGCCCTGGTACGGGCAGGGAGGGTGGTGTTGCGGATGACGTAGCGCAGGGCTTGTCTAATACAGAGGATTTGTTAGATCATCTGTTCTATCCGTAGTCGCAAATGAGGATCGGAGGGTGTAGGTACCTCTCCGGCTCGGCCTCCACAAAGGCCTTGCGCTTGGCGTGGTCACGAAGGACCCGGATGTTGGTGAAGCACCCGAGGTCGAGCTTTTTGGCACGGAACATGGACATTTTGGCGGCGGGTTTGGGTGGTGATATAAACTGGCAATGTCGATAACGGCGGATCGAGGCGCGAATTCGATAGAGGTATCACAAGCGGTTGCTTGTCTTCCGCGTCGTTGCCCGCTAGCGAGCCGCAGTCACTGTCCCCGGCTCCCCACGGCGGCAGCCAGTGGCTTGTGCGCCGCTTGCCGTCCAGCCCGCCGCGGCGCGCTAAAACGGGCAGATATTCTGCCGGGCGGTGTCATTGTTCTCACAGGTTTGCCAAGCGAAAGAGTGAAGCACATTGCTGCCCGGTTGCCGCGCCTGTCAGACGTGCAACCAGCTGCCAGGCACTTTGTGCAGGACTCCACCCAGATTCTCCAGCTTGCACACGTGCACAGGCCACATCCCAACACCTATTTAACATCGTCCTCCCCTCCCAGCTTTTACCTGGTTTTCTTCTCCTTTTCTTCTTTAGCTCTCTTTGCCTTTTGGCTTAGATCAAGTGTAGTATCTGTTCTTTTCAGTTTAATCTCTGAAAGTGCTCTACGGAGTACAATCGTGATTATTCTAATTTTTGCAACTCGGTCGGTTTTCCTCTAGGCTTGCCTATGATTACTGGCCACTGTGTCCCTGGTATTACACTGTCTCCAGGTGACGCGAACTACATCTTGCCTTGTGCTCAACCTTTTCATTGCAATCCTGGGCTACGTGCTTGGGGTGTGAGGAAGATAACTAATCATCGGGTCATCGTTTCGATCATGCTTTTGATCGTGCTTGGTGACGATGGAGTGTCCGTTGTCGCGCGAAATAAGAGTGTTGGGTGGGTTCAACCACACCGATGACGCTGATCACGGTCTGGAGAAGTTGATGCCTGCTGTTTGCATGAGACCGCGCCTGCCGACCTTCCATATGTTCGACGACTCCCTTCACCATGCCTTCGATCGCTGATCTTTCGCGGTCTCCATTCCGTCAGATCTTCTAAACCTACGATCGTTTGCAGCAACCTTTATCCTATCCAAGGAAACACATCCATGTCAGAGCGGCTGTCAGCTTGAGTTTGGTTGCCTGTAAACATCGTCATGTTTGTCAAGCAAGTTGTATGTGTGATGGGATGCGGCAAGGCTGGATGAGCGATGGAACGAATACAGCATGTCAAAATCTATCGACTTCACGACTACAACGTCGTAACAGTTGGGCCATTCATCTGAAGCAGTCGAGTGTCTTAACGGTTGCCTTCTCATCTTCGTTAGTTCGTTCGTTATCATCGTATCCCGTTCTTACCTATGAAGGAAAGAACCACTGTTGGGCTCCTTCCGTCCCATCTTCAAACCGATTCGGCAGCCTTCGACTTTCTTCGCGAGCCTCAAAGCACGAGATTCAAATACCCCTCGACGCGGTTCACGATCTTTCCTTCCTCACGCTTACAACCAACCAGCTCGATCAACGGCAACCCAACCAGGACACTCGACGATCTCCCAGCAGAAAAGATGTTTCGTCGCCGCTGGTCAGGCCTTCCGGCTGAGCCAAAGTTCACTCCGGATCTTAAGAAGCTTGAGTTCGTGATAATCCAACAAGTCATCATCAACAGGACGATCACGCTGACATATCATGTGCGTATAGCTACTTTATCAACGAGGAAGATGAAATTCGCTACTTGCACAACCCCGACTTCTACTTCAAGTATTTCTTGACCAAGAACGTGAGATACAACGACTGCCAGCGCTTCGCCTTCAACGGTATGTAACGAACTCCCCAGTTCTGACAACCATCTGAGCCGATATTAACAAATTCATTGACATCCAACAGAGGCAGTCAAAGATATCATCGACTCACGCCTCGAAGCCGAAGGCTTGAAGGAAGTCCTCCTCCCGCTCGGCGTTACCAGCAAAGATGAGCGTCACGTCAAGATCCGTCTCAGCGAGGACATTTCCAGCAAGTCGCGCGTCGTAATCATCTTCGGCCAGTCCAGCCAGGACTTTGGTATTCTGGCCCACCGCGTAGCCAGCGGACCGGGCGGTCTCAACAAGGGCTCGATGGTGAACATGGTCAAGGCTCTCAAGCAGCAGAAGTCTTCCGCTACCGACGACGCTGCCCCTGGCATCATCCTCGGCAACCCCGGCAACCTCTGGTGGTGGCCCGAGGGCAAGAAGGCGCTGAGCGAGTTTGCGCGCCACCAGATTCCGGGTAGCAGTCTGGTTCACTGGGGCTGGTACCACGATCCGGAGAGGAACACCATCCCGGAGAATGTCAATCAGACGGAGCACGTCAAGCATATCTTTGAGAAGGTGGTGCCGCAGTTCGTCAACGACAAGGCCAAGATCGATGTCATCGCGCTTGGTGACATGTCGGACGAGGTGGAACAGTACCTTGACAACGACGATGTCTGGGCGAAGGTTGGACACAGGCTGAACGCTCTTGTGGTTCTGGGTGGCTTTTACGATATGCGTGAGGCAGTGTGCCAGGGCTTCAAGAAGTTCATGGATCAGGTAAGTTGCCTCTTCTCGTTCCATTCCTGCGACTAAACACCACGGGTCATTCAGTTAACAAACATTCTCTCACACAGCGTGGACGCGCCTACATCATGAACCAAGATCCCCTCGACACCCTTATCGCCGGCCCCGAGGGCGGTAGCCGCGCCGTCACTGGCTACGTCGGCTACGGCTGCCCTACCTACAGCGTTGGCCCCGACGCCAACATGGTGGAGCTCATACTCGTCGAGGCCGGTTCCGCGGTCTTGAAGTGGCTGCAGGAGGTCGCTCTGGATAAGGACTACGTCAATCCGCGGGTTCACATCTTCTTCCCCGAGGAAGAGGAGGATGACGGTAAATGGCCAGGATGGGATAAGATGGACGATGAGTCCAAGGTGGAGGAGGCCAAGAAAGAGAGAGATGAGGAAAAGGATCACGAAGAGGAGGCAAAGAAGGTTCAAGTCAGGATTCAGAGAGACGGCACCCAGCCTTCTTCTAAGGATGAACTCGAGGGTATCGACGAGGAGTTGGCCAGGGACATGGCTAAGAGAGGAATGATGGCGGATGGCGATGTCAACTCAGAGGATGAGTCCTAAGGGGTATCCAGGTGGTCCAGCACCGGTGGTTCCTCGCAGTGGGAGCGGCTCAGTGTAGTGGTTGATGGCTATTTCCCGTATTAGAAGACGAGTGGGACTGGGAAAGTCATTCGAATACGGAGCTGGGAGAAGCACTTTGGGTTGTCCCTCGACAGGTAGTGCCCGTTGAGACGTACGAGGGCAATCTTCTACCATGATTTCTGATAATCTCTAGTTAGTCTGGAGAGGTGGTTTAGTCAATACCATCTACTACTATCTCAAAGGTAGCTTGGTGAGTCTTGGGGAACTCAAATTGGTAGATAATGATAATGACATAATCTGTGAGCCGTGGATTTAACGGAATTTCCGTTTGATTCTGTTCAATCATTAGACGGTAGACCCACTCAGTACAGCAGGCAGCAAAGCAAAGTTTTTGGGCTTAGCTGTAATCCCACAGGTAGATGTCTCTCCAGTTAATAATGGTCGCATGTAAGATTTGTTTGGTTGTGGCGGAGGGAATAGATGTTTGCACACCACCAGTGCTTTATATAGGGAGGTAGGTACAAGATCAGATCAGGTAGTATTTACTGTGTTGATTACATTACCCAATGAAGAGCACAGCAGGAGACTCACAATGTGATACCTGATGGGGTTGTGCAGCATAGTTCGGTTGGCGTAGTGGTCAGCAGCACGTCCGCCGGAAGAATGAGGCAAATTTCCGAGCTTAACATAGGGGGAGTAGTGATCTTGATGGTCTCCAGGATTTCCGATATTGCTGGTTAGTCTGGAGAGGTGGTTTACCTTGGTCAAGACCATCCATTTGCTGATATCTCACAGGTAGTAGCCTGGTGAGTCTTGGGGAATTCAAACCCGGCAGATAATGATATTCATATAATCTCCTAGCTACTAGTTGGCAAGGAGTGCTGTGGCCTCCTTGATTCTTAACCTAAGCTCCTATGATACGTACAATGCTTGAAGCAAAACTACTAAACATACAAACATACATATACTACAACGCTTCATAACAAAGTAGGTAGTGTTCTGTGCCCCTTTGTCCTGTGCTCCTTTTCACCGATACATTTTGTGACGTTTCGGTTCCCAACCTCCCCCCAAGCAGCCCAGCAGCCCACCAACCTCCCTTTCCTGCTTCAGCAAAAAACCAACCTGGCCACATCAAACCCCCCCACAACCTTCCCAACCGGGCACCCAATCTAAGCCTGCAAGAAGGACAAAAACCCCCTACTACCCGTCGGCAACTCCTCCAACAAATCCGCCGCCCTCCTCTGCCTCTCCGCAATAACCTTCTCCTCTGCGGCCCACCTATCCAGATCCTCCTGTTTATGTTCCCCTTGACCCCAGAAACTCCACCAGCTCGTCTTTTTCGGGTTCGAAAGGTCCGGATTCCTTTCCAGCTCTTCTTTGCGCGCCTTCTCCTCCCTCGCCAGCCTCGAGACCATCATCGTCCAGTTCTCCAACCCCGCAGCCAGACACTCGCGGCAGGTTAAGCGGGCGGACATGGCGGAGGACTTGTTGCTTAGACCGCGGAGTTGTTCCTCGGCGATGTCGACTGCTTCGCGGGTCCAGCCTAGGCCTTCTTCGCGGTGATGAGCGGCCCCGGGTGTGTTGGACTTGGCAGTGTACATGATCTCGCCAATATGCAAACTCAGCGCAGCCTCTTCGCAGCGTTCCTTGGCGTCGCGAAGCGGAGGGAGGGTACCGTCCTCGGGCGGATCGGGATAAGGCGGTTCCTTGAGGAGAGCTAGAGCGGCGCCGGCCCAGGTTCGTTTCTTTTGTGGTAAAGGCGGGATGCGGCGCGGGTCCGTAGAGGGGAGGGTCCTGCGCGCTTGGAGGATAGAGACGAGCATGGGAAGCGCGGAGGAGACGTCGCCGTTGCGGGCGCGGAAGGTGGCGAGGGCGGTGAGGGATTCCAGGAGGTTGGAGGAGGGATGATGGTGGCCGGCGCCGGCGGTGTCGTTGATAAGGGTGTAAGTTTTGGTGTCTAGTGGGGATTGGCCGCCGCCGGTGAGGAGGGCTTGCTCGGTCGCGGCGAGGTCGACGGCGTTTTCGAGGATGATATTAGCTGGACCGGTGATTTGCTTGAATTCGAGCCAGGTGGCGTAGGCGAGGCCGGCTTCTATGCGCTGGCGGTTGGTGAGGCCTGGGGTGGAGAGGATGCGCATGTAGATCTCGTTGGGCGATTCGAAGGTTGGCACGCAGTCGTCCTCTTGCGGCGGTCGGTAGTTCTCGTTGGGAAAGGGGCGCGGGTTGGGGTTGGAGGGGCCGATCACGTAGTCATTCGGGACGGTGAGGTTTTGCGTCTTGTCGGTTACCCAGTTCTCGACGTTCTCGGCGGCCTTTGCGTACAACATCATGGCTTCGTAGTAGCCCCGGCGCCAGTTCTCGGACATGGTGCTGATGTCCTTGGTGCCTGTTGGTCGGTCGGAGGGCGCATCGTGCAGTCCCTTGCCGTCAATGCTGGGATCCTCCAACCGGTCTACCACGCCCTTGATCCAATTCGTTACATGAACCCAGTCGGTTGTGCGGGACGGGTCGGTCTGGTCTCGCTCGCAGAAGGCTCCGCGGAAGAAGATTCGACTTAGCATGCTCCATTCGTGTGGTGTTGGATATCGGGCTTCGAGTGTTTCTTGGACAAGGACGAATGCGATGGCGAAACAGCAAGCGCCAGCCATCCAGAGAAACGAGGTAATCTTGATTCCCTGCTTAATGTCTTGCTTGAGTCTCGCCTTGCGCTCGGTGGTCAGGTAACGGTATTGTTGGGTGGTTACAGGCACATTGAGGAAGCCAAGTTGGGGTCTTGTTCGGATTCCCACGCAAACTGATGCGCTCTGTGTAAAGAATCGGGTGGTCGTCGAGTGAATCGCCGGGGAGCAGGGCCGGGCCAGGTCCCCGCGGGGGAGAAGGAGTCGCGGGCGCATTGCGAGGCTAGAGCTCAGGAGGAGAGGCGGAGGAGGAGGTTCGGAAGTTGCAACGTCAAGGACGGCAATTTGGATGATCTACTGGTATATCTTGAGGTCAGTTCACATCAGCATGTGTTGTCCATAATGGCGTGGTCTGGCACTGCTGTGATGCCGTCAATCGGCTTTTTTTCGAGACAAGATTGAAGAGTGACGATTCTAAAATGGCCGTCTTGTCGTTGGCCGGCTCCCGCCCCTTGTTCAGTGGGGCCTCCCCCGCATGGCACGGTGGGCACAGCCCAGGTCAGGTGCTGGACGAAGCATCCATGGCGGGGAGCTTGGAGCTTGGGCCCACCGTAGATTATGGGTCCACTTTTCCCTGAGTGTCTTCTTAAAGAAAAAGAGGGTGTGAATGTTTCGCTTCATCACAAGACTCACTGACAATGTGAGCTTTGCAATTTCCAACGTTCCTCTCGGACTTGTGAGAAAACGCCCACAGGTACTCGTACCGTTACACCAAGGGCTATCTCTGCCATCATGTGGGTTTCTGCGAAAGGGACAAGGGTGGGCATCCAGCTGAACATCCAACGAAGCCTCCAAGATGGCGCTTCTTCACCTCATAGGCTGCCTTGGGGCAGGGTTTGCTAGGTAGGCAGTTTTGGGGCTTTTTGCTCTAATGTACCACGGTGAAGTCTCACAGTTCGGGACGGTATTTCTGTTCCTTTATCGCCCCTTCCCCTGCGTGCAACATTTCATCACGGGGGTACGGCTTCCTTCTCGAGTCAAGGAGTGACTGCTCGGTTTCAAGTCACTCGGGAGCCTAGGTCGACACCTTTTCGAGACTCCATTGCCTTTCAACCACATAGACAGCCCTAATCAACAGCGGAGACAAGTTCGGTGGAGTAAACCATCACAGCCGGGATCCCCGATCCAGACCTCGGTACATATCTCCGGATCCGCACACGACCATGGTCTCCTTCCCGGAGTGGACCACCCACCCCATCCCCGGCGTCTCGCTCTCCGCCGGCGGTCTCCTGGCCCTTGCCGACCTCAGCACTGTTGCCCAACGCACCGCCATCACCGGCGGCTCCAGCTGGCTCGATAGCCTTCTCCTCGCTCCAGGTCTGCATTACCAGCAAGCTGCCGATGAACTCACCAAGTGGTCCGCATCCAGCGCTACCGCCGTGGTTGATGCCAGCACCGGGCCGAGACGACATGGCAGCGGGCAAAATGGGGATCCGAGACAGACGACCTTCCGCATCAATAATGCTGCCACGATACTGTACCTCCAAAAGATTGCTCGCCCAGGACAAACGGTCACTTTGGACGTGGGCACTACCTCCGTTATCAGACAGCGGTTGCGCATAAGGAGGTCGGAGAGCGGCTTGCATGCCACGGTGTGGGCGGTGGATGGCTTGCCGGATCTGGGGTGGTTGTCGCATGTTTTATATCTGATCAGTCCGCTGTTGACGATAGCGGCTATCGTGCTGGTTATTCTGTTTCAGGATTGTAAGTCTTCGTTTGTCCTGTAACCGGCAACCCAGACCGTATACTTACACCCATCAAAATAGGGTGGACCCTAGCCTCCCTCCTAGCCCTCATGCTCTCCCGCATCCTCAACATCTACATAATCAAACAACGCTCCAAACCGCGTCCCCTTCCTTCTCCACCATTCCCCTTCCCCTCCTCCTCATCATCCCCACAAGATCATCGCAAACCCAACCCCAACCCCATAACCTCCCTCCTCATCTCCCTCTCCGGCGACAGCCACCCGTGCTCCATCCGCCTCCGCGGCCTCTCGGAAGATCTCTACGCCATAACCGCCACCGCCTGGCTTCGTTCAAAGACCCATGTGGAGGGATACCTCGAAGCGACGGCAAAGCTGCTGGTGTACATGGTCGCTGCTTTTAGTGGGAACATGACGCAGGTGGGGGCCATGATCATGATGGTCTTGTTGCTGGCTACGGCGGGATTGTTGGCGTTAAGTAATGCAAATGCGAAGATGTTTAGGGTTAATGGGCGGGTCGTGGTGGGGGAGGGGGAGAGAGTGTTTTTGGGGGAGGAGGGAGCCGCTGATGGGAATGGGATGGGCATGATGGCTGGTGAAGTGTCGCAACGACCACGGCGGAGGACGGGAGGGTTGGGGCAGGGGGTGTATCCTGTTGCGGGTGGAGGAGATGGCGGTGTTGGCTATGGGAATGGGAACGGGTCTGGGAACGGTAATGTGATTGATGTGTGGCCAAGCGCAAGTGACACGGAAGGAGTAAGAGGTTATGCTCCTTCGGATACTAATTGGGCTGAGAAGGGACAGGCTGGTGGTGGTGGTGACTATGGTGGCATGTGACTTATTCCCGGTGAGACCTGCGCGTTTCATCATGAGGACTGTTTATATTTGTTAAAAGTGACGTTTTGGTGGAAGGCATGTGGAAGGTGAATGTTGATTGCCCTTAGATGAAAGGTAAGGCGTCATAATATAGACTCATCTTCTAGAGTCACTGATTCCCTGCAGAATTGTAATAGTGGTTCCTCGTTTGTGTGACTGGATTGGTATAACAGTCGGCGCCTTTTGATTTGAATATCTATATCAGGGGTATCTGCGACATATACAGAATGTTTTAGTTATCTATGTACGGGCATGGCGAACTCACCTTGACCATGTCAAGTTCTCCTTTCCCCCAATGAGTTGACCGTAGCCAGACCGTGTTCAGGAAACGATCTCGATCAGCCATGCACGTTGAAATTATTTTCAACGTGTTTTGATGTCTCTCTTCGTGCTGATGTCTTGACTCGGAGAGATTTTCTTCCTCAACTGATCCACTTCCAAACACCATTCATTCCTTCTTCTCAACATCCTTCTCCGCCAAGGCCTGCTGGAATTCCGCAATGGCGTTCTCCAAAGCTTGTTGACTAAAACCCGTCGAGTTGACCAACTCATCAACCCGCGTCTGGCTCCTCAAATCCGCCTCAAGCTGCGTCGTAACCGTATAAGCGCGTTCCACCTGGTTCGGCTTGACAATCGTCGACGTCTTGGTCGCCTCGACCTTGTTCTTCGCAAACGGCGAGACAAACACCAAGTTCGTCACCGCAGCGTTAAGGTTCGTCAACTCCACCGGCGCCTTGTTATCCACCACATCCCACTTCATGATCTGCCCCTTTGGGTGGCCCGTCAAGAGCGTCGTGCCGTCGTAGCTAAACGCCAAGCAAGAAGCTGGCCCAGCACCAGGCTGAGTAGACCCGAAGGGTGAAGAAATCTGCATGACCGTTGCGGAGTCCTCGGACTGAGCGCCCAAAAGGGCCTTGCCGTCGCCGCCCTTGAAGAACTCAGCCATGTAAAGCGACGAGTCCTCGCACCCGACGATGATGGCGCGTGCGGCCGGGTCGAGAGACATGCATAGCGGGAAACTGGGGAAGAGCAAGGTGCGCAAGGCGTCGCCGGTTTGGTAGTTCCAGACGATGCAAGACTTGTCCTTGGATGCCGAGACGGCAAGGTTGGTGTCGTAGGAGACGGAGGCGTTGACGGAGAGGGCGGTGATGGCGGCGCGGTGGTTGGAGAGACTGCGCTCGGGCTCGTGTTCGGCAGATGAGGGCGTGAGTTCCAGAAGGGAGGAGAGGGACCACACGTGGATGTCTGAGTCGTCGGATCCTGTGAGGACGTGGAAGGGCGTGGAGACTACGACGGTGACTGCTTGGACGTGGCGCGCTGGGGTGGAAATTAGGCGGCCGGTTGAGGTCTGGTAGGCAAGGGATTATGTTAGTGTCTGGAAAGGGGCGCAAGTGAGTGTCTCAACAACACTTTTAGTAGTAAACTGCTTACCTCCCAAAGCATGAGCCGACCTTCTGCCGTGCCCAAAACCAGGACGTCACCAGCCAAAGTCAAGCACCGGATCCTCTCAGGGAAAGCCACAAAGGCCTCCTGGTCCCCGCGTATCCTCGAGTAAACGTGGACATAGGCTTTGTTCTCCTGAGCAGCGTAGACATGTGTGTCGCTGACGGCAACGCAGTTTACCGGCGCCGAGCTCTTCTTAAAGTTGTATTTGACAGAGTAGGTAGGGCTCAGAGTGTGGCCGTAGATGCCCACGTCCTTGGCGATGGACGTGTTGGAGCTCAGAGGATGGCCGCAGATGGCTGAGACGAATTCTTCTGACAACATCTTCTTTCTTTTTTGATAATGTGGCTTGCCTATCTTTCCTCCTTCTCTCCTCTTCCGTTCTCTGCCGATCTAGACTTTTCCGACTGACTCTTTTAGGATTTTCTGGAAGCAGCCGCGGAATGCGACAGGCGTGGCAGACGCGTGACCTTTGCTGGAAGTGCAGAGATGTGCTGTGAAGCCTGACGGAAATGCAGGTTGATGAAAGGTGTGTTTCCTCTTCCGTCTTTCTTTAGTGAATAGGGATTGGTACAAGACAAAATTTGATGTTACCGTCCTCACGCCGGTGGAACAGATCCGGACTCCAAAACGAGGATGTTGGCTGGGTTGATCTGATGTAAGGTGTTCCGAAGGGCTTTAGAATGATCCTGCAGGTCTTGGAAAAGAAAAGATATGCTTGAAGTTTCGGATGTCGTTTTCAAGGGCTAATGGTGTTGTCGTCAAGACCTTGCGAGATTCTCATGAAATTTTAATTCTTGTAATGACGGCGTATGGTATGCACGTTGCTGGAGTTGAGAATGCCAAGACCGCCAAGCATCGGAGCAAGAACGGGCCCAAGCAGGAGGAGCTTGGACCCCGATGCGACTTTTTTCAAGCTCCGCAAAACTCACCCCTGCCATCGTCCATCTCCTCCGTCCATCATCCGCTGTCTGTTCGGGTTGTCACCCTGCCTTTTCGTTTACCTACCCTGTTCTACACACTTGTGCATCAAACCTACTCTATCTACCGGTATCCTACCTTCACCTTTCTCAGCCGCAATAAATATCCCATCCATCACGAGATCCCATTGTTTCTCCCTTGTCTTTTTCTCCCCATGCGCGCAGGTCTCGCTGTTGTCCGTCCTTGAGCTACAATGGGCAATCAACCAATTGCTCAACCCTCTTGCTTTTTTCACTCCAGACCCTTCAGTTTCCCCTCTCTCCGCTCCCAACATTTCTTTTTTCTTGGCCATCCTTTCTCCATTGGTCGATGCCCGCAAACAGGAAAATACCCGACTTCTGTTGACTGACGCACATCCACTCAACGTCGACTCTGGAGGATTCAAGACATCTGGACAGGATAAGAACCAACAACATGCCACCATGTCACGGTGAACACGAAATAATGGTCAGGAAATGGCGGCTTCATCCTGAAATCTCCCTCAGCGACACCTATGCCGGGGCGATATGGCTAGCTTTGGTTGAACCGGCGGGTACCCAAGACGCGGTATCTGTGTCTATCCGTCCGTGATTGAGAACTTTTCATGTCTGCCGCCGACGGCCAAGTGGAAGGCAACTCGCGTAAGAGTTCGTCGAGGTGCGCTAGATGCCGGTTCGTGCCACTCAACCTTCACAGTACGCCTAGCTACGCCTATTTCCTTTCTTTTTCCTGCCCAGCTTGCTGTGGCCTCGATATGTCGCTGCGGACAAGACAAGCCACGACGCAAAGGGAACGTTTCTTGTTTATGTCTGAAATGGCCGTAAGGCGGCAACAGCTCCTCCATCAAAGTTCCATATAACAGCAATCTCGTGTCCACGCTCTCACGGAGCACTCGGTGTCTCCGTCATCTATATCACTGTCTCGGCTCTAAGAGACCTTCTCGATCCCTCGCGTGTTGGGATCCAAGGGCGCCATTCCATCCAGTGTCTCACCTGGTCTGCTATTCTACGTCCTGTCGGCTCGACTGTTTTGACAGCGCCGCGTATCACCACACAAAACATAACGTTATATAGTGTAAGTCCACGGTCATGACCCATGCTGCTCGCTACCCAAACATTCTTTCCGCATGACGTTTGTCAGTCGCCGTCTTCCCCAAAGGAAAAGCGACCGCCTTATAGCGTGATATCCGCTTGGTCCGCGACTGCTCACTCTGACCCTCCTTAACCACTCACTTTCTAACTGTCTCTGGTAGGCCACTGTCTAGCTTGTTTCGCTGTTACAGGGCGGGATTGGAACGACTGTTCCAAAACATTACACGGCAGACTTGGTGTTTCGGCATTTCTGTTAGAACCCGGTTTCACCGTCACACTAATCCATTCACTTCCACGGAGTGTCCATTCCGTCCAACACCGTACGCGCTCTTGTACGAGGCAAGCTCCCTTCGCCGTGGCAGGGATATGCCCCGGCCTCTATCAACAGGCGATCAGCGCAGGGATCCATGACCACTTCTCTTAACCCCAACGACCATCTGACTTGACCAACGAGTTGGCCGTCCTGCGTCCTTCCTGCGACCTGCCTCCTGCATCGACAAGTTGGCGGCTTGAAGTGGCAGCTTAGCTTTCTGCCTCTTCCCTTCACACGTTGACCAGCCCCGGTTGACGTCCGGTCCCTTTCAAGGTTCTTTTCGTCCGGTGTCGTCAGAAAAGTCCGCCACCAAACCTATTTCGAGTTCCTTCCCCGGCCCAGCAATCAAAATGGAGGAGATTGAGACTCAGTTCAAAGGCTTCAACTTCCCCGAGCTCCTCGTCCAGAGCTTGGAGGAATCCGAGGTATTCTTCAACAACCAGTCTATGACCGCCGGTTACCCATGCCAAGGTCTTGCAGCAGCGGCCCCTGTGGATGAGGGCTATCCATATCGAACATCAGACCAAATGACAAACCAAAGGCAGGCACCAAGCCATCACCGCCGAACCTCCTCCTGTACTTCATCCCATTTCAAATCTGTGACCCCTCAGAGTGCCCGACACTCCCTTCACTCCCTTCACGAGGGCACGGAGCGCAGATTGGCGGCAGGCATGCCGAGGTACCATGAGCAATTTGGGGCCGCGGACGACTCTTCTGATACCTCCAGTGATTCATCTGTGGAGATAATGCCACCTTCGATCAGAACCCGCCAGCAATCAGTGGTCACAACTACCACCTCGATTTCCGGTCGCAGCTCTTCGCCGTTCTCTAGCAAGCCCCACTCCCCCTCTTCCACTTCGTCGAAACCGACTGCAAACCGCCAAGGAACGTGGTTTGATGATGAGCCAGACCTGATGCCTGGATCAGAAGAACCCGATATGGTTAACGACCGTTATGTTCCCCCTCGGCCGCAAACAGCCCTGGGATTCAACGACACAGTTCTCGCCAAGACTGCACCGTCCTCTCCAACTTCTCCGAGGACGCCGTTCCCGAACGGGATGCCGATGGCACTGCCGATTCACTTGACCGACAATGGTGATCGTCCGCGCACATCTTCGGGGCAGTCTTGTAGTATAGGGAAGCCACGCATTATCGACATACATCCGCCAGTCGTACCCAAGAGGAAGTCATCACTCAGAAGGCTTCAGCTTCAAAAACCGCCAGCGCTACCCGCATTCTGCCAACAGGAAGGCCCCGCCAGCGACGCGGATGGTTCTCAGCTCGGCAATGTTCAAACTAGGGGCATAACGCTGCTTCCATCCCCGACGTTGCCAGTGCTTTCGACACCCGGAGGCAGGACGATCATCGATGCCTCTAAAAGGCCGTCGCTTGAGCTATATATGAAGAAGAAAGTTCCTCACTCTGAGACGGTGCTTACGGAGGCTGGTGTAGCCAGGCAGGAAAGTGTGAGAGATCAACAGCCGGCGGGAGACAGCGTCTCAGATCTACGCTCGAAGCTGAGCGTGAAGACGTCGACTGGACACCTTCAAGGGTGGCTTCGATCGCATACGGAGCCAGCGGTCGGTCGCGTTCGTGCGCCTAGCTTCGTTCCCAATAGTCCCGTGGCCGGCGTTCCTTTGCCCGCGGATGTGCTAAACACTCTGCGCATCTCGACCTCGTGTTTTCCGGAAACCACGCTGCTCACCTCCAGCCTGTCCATCGAGACGATACGGACGTATTCGAGGAAGCTCAAACACCAGGTCAGAAGGCCCACCAACAGTATCGACGACGAAGACAACGAGTCGGTCTTCACCTTTTCCAATCTCAGCACCAAATCGCGCAAGCGCTGGAACCTCCCCAACCTAATGCAAAGCCGGCGCGCCAACAAGAGATTTGCAAGTTATGCCCAAGACGAGACCAGCAACACCTCCCCCGAGCCGAAAGCAAGCAAATCATCTGGTATCCCAGACTGGGCGCCCATCAAGAACATCTTCCCCACCGGTACCGACCGCCTCTGCGACGCCCTCTACGCGCACCTAATCGCCTACAACTACATTGGCACCCTCTGCCCTCCCCAACCCGGCGCATCATCTCATGCTCCCAAAGAAACCAGTAGCGTCCAGCGCAACCCGTCCAGCTCGACGCGCCGCTCAGACGATAATAACGTGCGCCGGATCCCCAGAAAAGCAGAGAGCATCCTCGGCATGAACGACGAAGCAGCTACGAACTTGTCCTCCGGCGCGCTCTACTCTCCCAGAGACGGCGGCTTCGGCCGTCCCTTTACAAGAGACAACGAAAAAGGAGGTGGTGCGCCAAAGATGTCGACCAGCAGCAGCGGCGGTAGCAATGGTGGCGCCGGTGGCGACTTGACCATGCTAAGGGATATCCATGCCGGTTTGGCGAGGTGCATCGCCCGTTTGGTTACGACGCTGAAGCTCACTACTGGAGAGGGTATGGTGGAGGGCGAAGCGCTTTCGCCGAAGGAGACGGTGGCGCTGGATCCGTTCTTGTTGAGGACGCTTTGCGAGCTGGTGAGGTGTGCCGAGGAGGCGGCTTGTTGAGTGGTTTTGGCACGATGACTTCAATGGCCATCCATTTCGGGCGTTTTCTTCCTTTTCTCTTTTATCCTCGCCAGGGTGGTTCTTGCGAGGATGCTTTATGATGGTCAGACGTGTCGGAAAGGATACCCAATGGTTTGGCGGACATGGCGACGGGAGAAGCGACAAGAATGAGCTTCCGGACTTAAGCTACTTATAATGGCACATCCGGGGCGGGGAGGTGTAGTGTTATGTAGTGTAGTGGGTGTTGTGTACAACCGGGCTAGGCGAGTGGACGGCTCTTATATAGTTGAGCTCACCGCCGTACAAAGCCGATGGCGACATGCCTTTTATTCGTTAATATTTAGTGAAACACCCCTTGGGACCCGGATAAGCGCATTCGTTGATGTTAATAACATATTGAATCAGAATGATGACACCACCACCGCCCTGTAGGGCTGTGTTGACTCCACTGATGATCAGGGCGGTGCCATATGCCAAGGCGGGAGCTAAGTTGTTGACGTGGAGAGGCTGAAAAAAGGGGTCTCCCAGGGGTTTTGACGGGGGGGTCCGATGACCGACAGACTGAATGACAGAGGGGTCCGGAAAATACTGAAAAGGCTAGAACAGCTCGTCGCTCACGATGATCACTAAAATCTCAATGGTCGATTATTCTCCCCACCAATCTTCATCTCCACATTTAACCTCCGTGCCTCTTCGGAGCCAACAGAAGCCGGGTTCTGCCTGTCTCCTCCTTTTTCTCCATCCTCCTCCACAATCCTCCACATCCACCGGACCCATATTCCTCGGACTCGCTCGGCACATTGCGACATACCACGGAGCACACGCACGAATTTGATTCTCAACTGGTCCCATGTCATCGGCAACCATAGCACGAGACAATTAACACACGCAAAAGCTCACTTAAACGCCGCGAGTCTTCGGAAGTTAGCACGCCCCTTCTACCAACAAGATAACTCATTTGGCCCACCCGACCCGACCTGACCAACTGGTAACCTCCAAGCCCGCACCATCGAGGAACTTGACTCGATTGTTGCTTGTTTCAGACAAGAACTATCTCTCAATTCTTCCACACCCAAACGGAAAAGGAAGCATGGAACAACCACAGAAACAGCAACAAAAAGAAAAGGCTCCGGGGGCGCCGCTTCGGCCTCGTGTCGCTAACGCTTGTGAGGCTTGCAGGTTTGCCAAGGTTAAGTGTCAGGGGAACAGTCAGGCGGGGATATGTAAAAGGTTGGTTTGATTTTATAACTTCATGCTATCTCGCATGGCTGCCAATCTTCTTATTTTCTTTAGACTGGTTCCCAATGTCTTTTTTTTAGCTCGATCGGGCCGCTAACTGCTGAGATTTCATCGTGTGTTGGTGCAGATGCTTGGCTTCTAAACGAGAGTGCATCTTCAAGACTGGACCTAGGACAAGACGGCCTAGAGGGTCGAGGGTGTAAGTTAAACTTCTTTTTCCTATTCCTTTCGTTTCCTTATGCAAATCAACAGCTCCTCAGAAAGCCAATCAAATATCTACCACTTTCTCAAACCCGTTCAACATCTTCCCATAAGAGACTCCACCCACTTACACCTCCTTTTATCCTCATCAGAGCCGACCAAAACTCCATATCAACAACCACCACCACCAACCCCAAAACATCAACAACAACTGGCGTAATCACCGGCACAAACCCCTCCCCCCTCCAAAAACAATCACCCCTCCCCGGTCCACCCCCCGGTCCATCCCGGACCTTCACCATCGACGTCCCCATCCCCACCTCCTCCGTCGACGTAGCCATCAGTCTCGAGTCTCTCCGTCTCGACCACGAAGGATTCATGGATCATATCTGCCCCAACACCGGGGTCGATTTTGACGAGGACGACGGTACCTACGGCAATGGGGACGAGTACGATTATGATGGATCTGACAACGGCGAGCCAGGGCCAAGGCCAGGGTCGGTAATCTCCAGCCATGCTAGTTCCTTGCCGGTTGGAGCATCGGCTGCTACGCCGGGGAGTAGTTCTGCTTCTGCGACTGGATATCTTGGGGCTGGTGTTGGGAATGGGATTGGGGGAAGGGGTAGAAACGGAAACGGAAACGGAAACGGGGGCCCGGGACCAGGAGGCAGCAGCCGCTCCCTCGCCTCCCTCTCCGTCCAACCGCAATTCAACGTCGACTCTGCCTCACGACTACTGGATACCTTTCGGAAAGTCATGGTGTGGCATTTTCCTTGTGTGTTGGTTGATCATGTTGTCTGCAACGCCGATGAGAATGAAGTGAAGCTGGAAGAAGCAACAGTGGCGTCCCTAGCAAGGGAGAGACCCTTTGTGCTGCTCGCTGTGTTGGCGGCCGCGAGCAGCACAAGGACGTTGCAAGGCCATAGTCTGTATGATGAGGAGTTTAGGAAGATTTTGGGCCTGAAGTTCGTGGCGGGGGGTGAGAGGAGTTTGGAGTTGTTGCAAGGGCTGGCGGTTTATGTTGCTTGGTGAGTTCCCTTTTGTGTCTATCTACCTATGGCTGTGTTTTGGAGATAGAGGATAACGGCTAACAAGTACGTGTTTGTGCCCAGGTATCCCTTCCATCTTCGGCCGAAGAACAGACAAGCGTTCCAGTATGTGCGGATGGCGGTCGATATGGTCAACGATCTTGAGCTGGACGTGGATCCTGGTATTGATGAGCTCAGCGGCCCGAGACGTCCTAGTCCACAGAGACTTGAGGATATTAGAACTTATCTGGCTACGTATTACGTTGCGTCAAAGTAGGTCGTCATTTACTAGAGATATCTTGTTACCCAGTTGGACTAATGAACACATGACAATAGCTTCGCAACATCATGGAACCGCACACCTTCCATGTCCTTCACCAGCTATACCGCCAAATGCTGCGACACCCTCGAAAAGTACAGCATAACCAAAGGAGACCGCATTCTCCCCTGGCTAGTCCGTCTCCAACGCCTCTGTGAAGAGACCAACGATCTCCGTAAGCCGCAAAGGGGTGGTATTAGTGGTCTACCACAACAAACCGAGGGCCAGATCGAGATGATCCTCAAGGGCATGGAAACCCAACTAAACGAATGGGAAGCCAAGATGCCTTCTGATCTGAAATCCATACGTGCGTTCTCCATGTTTCCCCTTCCCTTCTAGCCACTGCACTGCCTTCATAAGTCATAACTAACATCCACCTTTTGTCCAAAAGCCTCAATCCGCATAACAACCCTCTTCACCCGCCTTTTTCTGGCCGGCGCCCCCCTCCTCAAACTCCCCTCCGCCAAGCTCCCCGGCCTAGAAAAAGGCCCACCACCCTCCTTCCGCGTAGACCCTGACCGTCTTCTCGCTCTAATCCCCACCTTACACCAAAACTACGAATACTTCTTGTCTCTTTCAGCACACGAAATCAATGCCTTCTCCATGATCGGCTGGGGCTGTCTGATTTTGACTACGATCCTCGGGTTCCGCATGAGTTTTCCCATTCTGTACTGTCCGGAGTGGGATGATTATGCGGCCAGGCGAGTGGTGCGGTTTGACGAGTTTTTGGAGAGGTTGTGTCGGTTGGGTACGTCTACCGCTGATACAAAGGGAGAGGATGGGGGTGGGAGTAAGAACTTGACGCCGGCGACGATGCCTACGACCAAGGGGATGGATGTGTTGAGTGCTAGCAAGGTTGTGTTTGCGGTGGTGAAGAGGAAGTTTAGGAATCGAGTTGCGAAGTTGGAGGGCACGGCAGGTTTGGGTAAAGGGAAGGATAAGGATGCGGGGATGGGTGGTGTTGGTGTTGGTATTTGTCCTGTTACGGGTCAGGCTGTTGGGGATGAAGGGAATCCTCATGCCCACCTGGTTGCTCCTGATCAACACCGCTTACAGCCTCAACAACCACTCCACCAGCAGCAGCATCACCACCAGCACCAACATCAGAAAGGCCTATACCCATCAACAAACTTCACCAACAACAACCAACCCCATCACCACCACCAGCAACCCCAAAGTCAACAAGAAGTTCTAGACATCCACATGGATCTTACCATGCTTCCTCTCGACATGGACGTCTCACCATCACAAGCAGCACCCATAGCAACGCTGCACATCCCCTCAACAAATATGTCCGGATGTCCCATGATGGACGGCACTTTGGAGCCTTATTACCCCTATTGGGACGAGACGTTTGCTTTTAATACTGGGGGGAGTCCGAATAGTCTGGGTGGTGGAAGTAGTGCTGCTACTGCGGATACTACGAGGAATGGTATGGAGTTTGGCTCTGGTAATGGCGGTGGAGGTGGACAACATGTATCAGGGGGTGGAAATGGTGTGCCGCCAGGGGGAATGCCAATGATGGGGTCGGGGATGGGTGGTATGAATATGAATATGAATATGGGTATGGGGTACAATGATCTCTGGGCTGCGATGACGATGGATTGGGCTCGTGGCGGTGAAGGTGTTGAGAATTGGGCTTGACAAGGCCTTCTTGGCTTCCAGTTGGTGGTGACTGATGAGTTGCTGAAGGTGTTTCGCATTCCTCATGATCGGTTATAAGTGCTCAATTTTGGACTATAGCTCAAAGAACATTGATATATATATGTTGTGAAGAGATACTTAAACACTCATCCTGTGGCTGGCTACTCGAAACAGGCCAGTCTCAGGAAAATCATCAGGCACTTGCTTAGGTACATACCTTCCTGCTTTTGATATAAACTTCAAGACCATTCACAGCCGTGGGGCAAACCAAGTGATATTCGCGAATGTCCAGGCAAGTTCTAGAGCATTAGCAACCGACAGGACCTTACAGAATCCGAACAGCTCAGACGAACAGTTTACGACATGTGAGTCTCCCTTCATGCAGGTATCCCGATCTGGTTCCAACGCTGCATATACTGATATACCGGTGCTTGCTGTTGGTTGTGTTTGAAATAGTTTGCATGAGCCGGTGAAGCTTTTTGCGCGCCAATGGGACGCATAAGGTAGGAATCGAGACGGGGAGATAACCTATCTGATCTGAAGGTACAGACGGATGTAACTCAAATCCAATGCTCAAAGAATAAAAAAACAAGAGAGTCGAGGGGACCATAAGGCAACACCACCTTCTGGGTACCTTGTAGAGCTGGCAGGTCACTTATCTTCCTCCGTCTTCACCCCTCGCTCTTCGATTCTGAGGCAAGGTACCTACGGTAAAGATCCCCCACATAATCAACTGAGCGGGGAGGGCAGGGACGACCGAGCACTTTGACTGACTGCTCGCTCACTCTTCGAGTCCAGTCCAGTTCAGTTATCCAACTTGCCTGCCTGTCGGACGGACTCAAATCTTCCTTGTGGACCTCGGTCTGCAAGTTCGTGTAGCACAAAGAGGATTGATTAGGCAGCCGCAGCAACCTCAGTCGGTCGGTTGGAGGGAGTTCCGATAACCCCGCTTTGGTGGCTCTTTTTTTTCTTTCCTCGATTGTCTTGGTGTTGAGAAGAGAGGTGGGAAGAGAGGGTTGAATCGGCTTAGGATGGAACTGACTGGAATTTGGGAGAGAGGGCTTCGAAGTAGTAAGATAAATGTGGGTGGGTTGGAAAGGAAGATCAAGGTAGAAGGGCAGGTAGTTGATGGCTTCATTTCACTTGGCAAGAAAGTCTTACTAGAGGTAAGGTATGTACTGGGGTTTGGTTTGTAGGTACTAAGTAGGTTAAAGAAGGATTGACCGTTTTTTGTTACATCAGAGGAAAGATGATACAGTATCCAGTGGTAACAGCCATAGCCATGACAACCTCAAGGCTGGTGAGCAAAACAAAACTCTAATGAAGCCTCGTATGGCGCGTTCTTGGGAGCTCGTTCCTAGATTGTGGCAGGCGGAGGATATACAATAAGGAGCAAATGCAAAGTAATGGGAAAGAGCGAGTAGTTGAACATCTCGAGTCGGTCGCCCCTGTTTTCCACTCCTTCCTACAAAACACATTTCGAACTTCAAAGCGTCTTTAACGGACTGTTCCTTCCCAAGGAAGTATAAAAGCCAACACCATCATCAACCGAACCCCACCAACTCACCTTAAGAACTCTGCCGTCAGGCCCACAGTTCTTTATACTGCCAAAACAGGTGTGGCATTGCCAAGACATTATCTTCCAGGGGAGATACCATAGTAGCAACCTGTCACCCCGTCACCCGCAAGACAACCGTCACAAAAAATGTGAACGGCTATGCAGGTCGCGAAAAGCCGAGGGTACCTCTGTGGTAAAGGGGACTGAATGGTCAGCACATCTGAGACATTGTGTTGAAGAATCGTGAGTGGGTGGGCGACGAGGTGATGAGTGGTTGTGTGCCTCTAGTGAGTAGTATAATGATAGTGAGTGGTGTGTGTGGAGGGTTGGTGAAAGAGCCATTGAGTGTCAGATAGAAAGAGAGTGTGTAGTGGGGGGCTATTGGAAGAAGATTGAACTAGGGAAAAGCATTGCCAGTACCTACTTCTGATGTAGCAAGGTATGTATGTCCCGTGCAAGGTCATGGGGAGATGGAACAAAACTTGATACCGCGCCCACCCGCCTCTCCGCCCGCCCACCCGTCTTACTCACTTTCACTCGAGATGAGATAGATCACACTTCACTGATTGTAAGCGTCTTACTGCTTCACAACCGCACGGATGCGTGTGTGTGCGTGTGTGGGTGAGTGTGCGGCTTATAGCGGATCCTCCTGATCTCCGGACTATATACAAGGGCAGGGTCTTGATAGGTAAGGTGTGACTTGGTTCTTGCGTCGGGGTCGGGACTTTTCCTTCTAGCCGGCCTATCAGCCAGCCAGCCAGCCATCTTCCCCAGTGTCATGCGGCACTGGACCCTTTTCTTCTTCTTCGGCCTAGGCTTACCATTAGCAGTCAGCTTAGGCGTAGAAAAAAGCGCACTATCTCCTACCCTTCCTCCCAAGTACTCTACTGGAAGAACAACAGGAATGTTGGGGAAGAGTAGGAAGTGTTCCCATGGATGAACCTCGGAGCTTCCCAGGCTGCAGCTGACATAGTGCGCAATCACATTTTGATGACATAGTTTCAGGCCATCCTATCGCATCCCATCCCATGGAATGGCATGGCGAGCATGGCTCAACACAAGCGCATCACACTTTTACTTTTTTTTGCCAGTCGGAACGCAGCGGCAAAAGAAAGGCAAAAGGCAAAATGTAGGGGGAGTTTGACCATGGCACACAGTACACATGCAAATTGACACACAAAAGCAGAAGAGCGAGAGACAGTTTCTCGGTAAATAGCATGCCGACCCGAGAGAATCGGATAGCAGCTTAACCAATCCAATCCTCTCCCCCAACATTTCGATGGCATGGCCGATCGAAGCAAGGTGAAAAGAATGGAATGTGATGATTCGTCTTCTTCTTTTCTTTCCTTCCAAGGAAACGGAAAAAAGATCTACTGCTGTCGCTTCGTTCGGCATTCAATCAGAAGAAGTCTGGTCTGTTTCAGCCCGGGAGCGGGATGCTGGGGTACCTGGCCTTGCACACTGCGTGGGCGGCGTCATCCTATGCCAAATCATCGGCAACGCATGGCATGACTCCTCTCTTTCAGGGACCGCCGATGGACTATCAACTACTAGTCGGTTGATCGGCGTACTCCGTGCGGTAGGATTTCCGGAGTGTGATGACGGAATATGTTGGAAGTTCCAGACAGATCTCCAAGCACATATGTCTCGACGTAGGGTGACTATCGTCTTCCTGATTTTGGTAGTCCCAGTCATGGCCAATTTATTGCGAGTATATCGTACTTGGCAAAATGCTAGGAAAAGGCCGAATACCACAGCGCTTCCTTCGCTTAAACGCTAACAATAGACACCGACGGGCCCGCACTGAGAATGGTATTTGTACGTGCCACAATGCGTGGTCATGGTGGTGACTTTGACCAACAGGCTTCGATTCCGGGGAGAATTGGTCAGCATGGCTAATGAGGAGTGAGGGCTACACGGCAACCCCCGTGAAATTCCTGGGAGACGGCAAGTATGTAGTTTGGTGGGATATAGATTGTGGTACAGTCCATCAAGCCTGTGACGAGTGTTGGTGCACCGAGAGTTGGAAGCTTGAACCAAGGTAGAAGGCTGGTGGGATCGCTCTCTATCTCGAAAAGGGGAATTGCATGCATCATCTCCCACCGGTTTCAGGCATCTGTACCGGGAAGCAACCCTGCGTTGCCCCATCATATTTATTCGGAACCCGCACATTGATTAGTTGCCTTGTATTTTCCGAGGTGGGAAAGGGATGGTAGTGGAGGGGAGGGCTGCCAAGTTATGTCTGTTGGGAAGAATAGCACGCTCCGCAATGTCGCCTTGTTCTAGTTCAAGGCTCCTTCCCATCTGACATCTCAGTAAAAGCCCGGAATAACGTGTCCGCATAGGAACCGAAGAGCGGGAAATTAGGGAGTGAGCTTTTGGTGACAGTCCAGGCAAGGCACGCGCCAAAAGACCCAATCGCACATGATGCAAAAATGCCAAGATGGAACATGGCTCTGTAACGACGCACACGAGCCGAGAAGATGGGAGTGTGTGCGTATGGTCATACGGAGGGAGTGCTTTGTGTATCAAAGCTGGCGGGAAATGGCTACAACTTATAGCAAAGACACTATGGCGCCAATTTGTTAGCCTTGTATAGCCGAATCGGCAGAGGAAAAGCTGTAGAGTATGCCTAAATTTTTACCGTGGAGGTTTTGCTCGCCCAGACATATAAAAATAACGATGCCTTCACCGGTCTTCATATCCGACCTTCATCGAACACACCAACTTGGTCTTTCTCCCACTCGCGCTTCTGGGCGGCAGCGCAAAGCTCGGTGATGATTATTGGACGTGCATAGTAGCACTTGAGCCCGCAGACCGGATACAACCTCGTGAGATAATGCAGTGTAGAGTGGTGTACGTATAGTCCTGCTCCAACCCCCCTCCCGTGCCTGTCGCCAGGCAACCTAGGCAGGAGTGTAGGAGTGAGGGGGGTATAACAGGAGCTATACCGTATACCGCTACAAGGCCGCGTTTGAGGGGTTCTTTGAGGGGGCCATTGAGGGATGATGGGATGCCCCCGACATGAAGATGTTGTTCCGCATCCTTCCGCGCTGCGCCGTGCCAAACGGGATGTGTGGCGTTTTTGATGAGCCGTCACTCGTCGAATGGAATTGCATCTCGGCCAGTCTGGCGGCACTGGATATCAAGTTTCGACAGCTCCCACGCGTCCCTTCCAGTGCCGTCCAGCCGTTTGCGTAATGGTGCCTCTATTCAGAAATGCTCATCGTCGATTTGGCTTGGAGTGAGTGAAGTGATTGAGGCTCGGGAAAATGAACAAAGAACGGCAGATCCAGGGTGGCGACCACAAATCCGGCATGTCTTGACGACTGTATCCAAAATGGAAGTCTCGCTCGCTCGTAACATGGAGAATCAATGTGAGACTTTCGTCCCTTCTGCCTCGCTGTGTTAAGTGTACAGGTACCTGGCGGTCGAGGTGATGTCTACAGTAGGTACGGACATGCGGCGAGATGCGGGTCACTGAGAGTTCGAGACGAACACCCGACCCGGGCCCCGTAGGTCTCCACTGAAAGTGAACACTGAAGTGGAACTTTCACTTGGCGATGAGAATCTCTGAGTACTCTGACAACAGACTCGTGATGCTCGCCCAGGATCCCCTTCCATTTTCTCAGCCCTTCCACTTCTCTCCAGCGGATATGCCCTTCTTGGGGAAATCGAACATGCCATGTTTTCAGCCAATGTTTCCCACCCTTGACCCGTCCCCCGTCGGCCCCCCGTCAACCCCTCGGGCCGCACATCATGATGTTTTCTTGAAGCAAACGCGACCCAAAAGGGGGCCCTCTGCTTGTCGACTTCAAACACGGTCCCTTTTGGCACTGCGACCTTCTGGGTCGACTGTGACGGGCACTGGAACTGCTTAATGAGCAACCCAAACCATTGTCGACAAGGTCCCTGTTGCATGGCGCTGGCCGCTGCCGCCAACATCTTCGGCCATGTTCCTTCTCGACTTCTTCAGGGCATGTCCTCATCACGGCATCACGCACCACCCGTGGCCCCCTGCCTAGTTGTACTGCGACGACCCGATGTCACGCTGGAGTTTCGTCGCTTCTCGTTTTCGCCAGGCACTGCATTGCGTCCAGGAGAGTGCAATAACACTGTTCCACCATCACCTAGCGTTCCAATATTCCCTTGTCCAAATAGGGGCCTCCTTTCGTTCTTTTCCAGTAGTTTTGAAAGTATCGTCTGAGTGAGTGTTGAAAAGGCCTTGGTTCATGAGCCTATGTGAGGAGTCAAAGAGTCTGAAAATGGAGATTGGAGTGGGAGAATTCCTTGAATGCCCATTCGTTTGCCCCACTCAAGAATCCCATGGGATGGGGGGTATTCCGTTTTCTCAAAGGCCATCCTCGACAACAGCATTTGCTTACATGTAGATTTCGCCTTCGTCCGGATCTGCCTAGGTATATGTCCGGTCATCACCCCTCTGAATCCTCCGGCTGCCACTTTATCACTCCACTGACCAGAGAATAGGCGCAGTCTTTCTGGCTTCTGCCTCGGGTGTTGGCGCCAATTTGTACACATCCATCCTTTCGAGGCTTTGAGCTTCCAGTCGTCGAGCTGCAGCGTCCTGCATTCGTGCATGCGCGCCATCGTTGGGAACCACACTCTGTGCGTTGCACGTCACCCTGTTGCGGCCACTGATGGCCAGTCGAAGACCGAGGAGCCCATCACCCATCAGGGCCTCAGGCTCCCCCCTTGCCCTGCCCTTGGCTGGCCCATGTCTCCACCACGCGGGCACTAAAAGTCACAGTCCCTCGCTAGTGTTCAGGAACAGCCAATGACGTTACGGGAATGCTTGCCTTATCTAAAATAAATATCACATCTCGCCGAGTCCTGCGTACCTTGAAGATGAGTACGTAGAGGTAGCATGTAATTTTACTCCAAGTGGTCGCGTCTGCACCAGGTCTTCACTCACGTCGCGTTCTCGTGGCAGTCGATAGATCTTGGTTGTTTTGCGGATGGGGTTGTGCATCTAAAATTCTGTTGGTTGACTCTTGCCCAGACTTGAGCGACACTGTTTCTCTGCAATCGACAGGTACGACGTACGTGCTGTGCTGAATCCGGCTTAGCTCAGGTACTTAGTAAAGAGTACCGTTAGCCAACGTCAACTGTGTCTTTGGTCGAGGCTGCTTGGCTGCTTGGCTGCCCACGGGCGCCGCGCCTACCACCAAGAAAATCGGCTGCCATTAGTGGCCTCGCGCGCTCCCTACTGAAGACGCAATCCATCTCTTTTTTGCGGATTTTCTACTGTAGGTAGTGTAGCTCCCACTTCTCTCGATGGTGTAAGCCGCGGGCGGGGGGCCGAAAAGCTAAGCACACCCGACACAATCTGGGAAGCTTCCCATTGAACGATCGAGTCACAGGAAGTGGGGACCCCGAGGGACCAAAACCTCAAATGCAGGATGCGTTCAGTCGCCCAAAACAGCCAATCAGAATTGCGGACAGAGTACGTAACACCAAAAGCCAAAAGCGAACCACAAATTCAAAAGCTTCACCTCCTAGAAAAATCCTTGGGTCCAGGTCCAGATCGCGCCTGCCCACTCCGGAGTCCCGTCGTCCCCTTCCCTTCCACCTGCACTTCCACCTTTTCCCTTCTGTTCTCACCCTGGCCATCCTGGCACGCTCACCCAGACACCACCCACACCCCGGGAACTTGTCTCGTCGACGCCCGCACTTCGCACCGCACTCGCACACACACACAAGCGGTTCGCTCCCCTTTTGCATCGATATTTGCGACAGGTCATTCCATCCTGCACAAAGCTCTCCCTCATCCCACACCACTACCCAGACTTTCAACTTTCTTCCTCCTCCAACCCCAGGCCACCGTTTTTTTTTCCCTCCCTCCCACCACCTACACACTTACGCCCACTCATTCACCACCTAATCCTCTAGCAAACTCGGCTGCTGTATTCCTGTCGCTTTTTGCACGTTACCTCGTTACCTCGTACCTTTTTTTTGCACGCAGACATCAGAGGCAGTATTTGTTTCCTCCATCCAGCACAGCGAAAAACGAGCTGCCACCAAGCAAGGAACCACAACCACCAGTTACTACCGCCCACTACAAGAGCGAGCAACAAACAGCGGACAGATTCTGGCTGTGCATCCCTCATCGTCATCACATCAACAACTACGAACCCTCACACAAGGCCCTCGCCTTGGCCGGGTATCCTGTCGCGTCTTGGTAAATAACCTACAGGTAAGGTTGATTCCACCCCCAGGCCCGGCCCCGTCGCCTGTTTCTTGCCACGCTTTCTTTGTCCTGTCCTCATCCTTACTGCCCACCTGTCCCGTATCCCGGGCCCCCTGCTGCCGAACGGTGCACGCGAATACCTTAGCTAGCACCTAGCACTTCTTCAATCTCTCAAGTGAGCGAGTCAACACACACACGTATTCTAGAGGGTGGTGTACGCATACGTACGGACTGGATTCCAGCACGGTACCTGACACGCTCGACGTAACCAGGCATCCTACTCTCCACAAAGTCGCCGTCGCATCCACTCTGCGAACCCAATTCCTCCACTGCCAACCTGCCGACCGGCTCGTCGCCCCAGTCAAGACCCGTTATATTTGTAGCGACTCCAACCTGTACATGCACCAAACGCACCGCGAGGCATGAACGGGGATCATCGTCAGAACGTGAACGCTCCGGGCGCAACCTCCTCCGTCACCGTCAACGCCAACTCTTTCGCTTCCCTGGCCTCCAACCGCGCGAGCCCCTTCTCGTCGTCCACCACGACAACCAACACAATGGCCGCCCCATCCTACCTACCGCGACCTTCCGCTCAGGCCTTCAACAACAGACAAAATATGACCTCTCCGGTCGGCTACTATACGCCTGGCAAGCCTTTCGATCGCGACGCTGCCAAGCCTGTCGGAACTCCGTTCTCTACGACGCCCTCTCCGACCTACTCTGTCGCCCGCATCCGCAAGTTGCCTGCCAACTTCACCGAAGATCAGCTGCGCCTCATGATGGCCCTCTCTAAGGATCTCGTCAAAGCCGAGCTTCTTCCCGCCGATATGTCGGACGACGCTGGTTTCCGAACCGCGATTCTCACATTCAAGACCTTGGAAGGCGCGCAAGAGACGAGGCAACTCCTGAATGGCAAGACGAATATGACCAACGACGCCGAAATGATTGTTGAGATCATTCAGTCCGACTCTGCATCCTCGAGCGCGAGATTCTCGATTGACACCTCCGTCTCGGCTGCGACATCGGCGGTTACTTCGCCGACAGCCCTGACGGCGCCCTCTTCGAGACAAGTGTCGCGCTTCAATGGCACATTCCAATCTCTTGACCGAATGTCGCCGCCCCTTAACACTGCGTACGGGTCCACCGAGTTGGGCAGCCCTGAGGCTACTGCGCACTACCAGAACCTTTTCTCGGCTCAATCGCCGATTGGAAACTACCTCACTGACGGCAGCCGCGCGACCGGCAAGACTTTGATCAACAACGATTCCGCAGACGATGACGAAACGGGCGAGATTCTCAAGGAAATTGGCGGCTTTGCTGAAGGCGGCCCCCAGCAACGCCGGTCCACCTCATCTCAGCTTCCTATCACGCGCATGGCAAACTTGTCGCTAAACACATCGGTTCCCACGACTATGCCGCAATCAATGTCGCACTACTCCCAGTCTAGCATGGGTGGCATGGGAGCGCATTCTGCTACTATGTCACCCACCAGCATGATGGGCGGCCCCGTCCCAATGATGCCCCATGCTCAGCCGTATCGCCAACACCCACCCGCAAACCCCGCGGACATGAACCCTCCTTGCAATACCCTCTATGTTGGCAATCTGCCCATCGACACCTCTGAGGAAGAACTCAAGGCCGTGTTTTCCAAGGTGCGGGGATACAAGCGCCTTTGTTACAGAACTAAGCACAACGGACCCATGTGCTTTGTCGAGTTCGAGGACGTTTCTTTTGCCACCAAGGCCCTTAACGAGCTTTATGGTCATACGCTCAGCAACAGCAGGAAGGGCGGCATGCGATTGAGTTTCTCAAAGAACCCCTTGGGAGTTCGCACCGGTCAGGCGCCTGGCCAGAATGGCGCAGGCCCCATGAACGGCATGAACGGTTTCCCCCACGGGCCCAACACTGGTTTCACAACCGCAAGTGGACCTCCTCCAGGATTGTCTGCCCCTCCTGGCTTGGGCATGAACAGGTCACTGTACTCGGGGTCGCCCAACATGCTGAACAACGGACACAATGCGTATACCCCGCCCCCCTTCCCCACGAGTCAGAACCCTTGGGCTTCGAGCTTCAACCCCTCTTCGCAACTGAATGGCAACTCTCAGGCGCAATTCCCGGCATACATGATGGGAAGATGATAATACGCATACGAAGCCGGCGTCCTTGCCCTTCCGGATGGCATTTTCAGATCTCTTCGTTATTTCCGATCTGTTGTCTTTGTTTTCTGCGTATTTCAAGATTCACGTTTCGGATCATTACTACACTTACACATCTTTTCTTTTCTGCCTCACGCCGATCAGTTGGTCAAGAAAAGCGGCATGGACATGGGGTGTTGATTGGAGCTGGTAGGCGATGTTTGAGGCACAGTGGTTACGGCTTGCATACGGCTGGCATCTTCGACATGGCGTGCATTGGCGCATGGTGTGTGTGGACACATGAATGTTGTTTTTCGACATGGAAACGATTTCCCTCTTAATTTAACGTCGTCGTTGTGTTTCTTTTTCTTTTCTTTTGCGTTTTCACCCAACGCGCTGGAGCCGTAGAGGATTCTCTTTTTGCCGGAATTCTCCTTGTGCTTCCCCGGTCTCTTTTTTGGCTTTTGTTCAGGGTGAGCGTCTGTTGGCCTTCGACCATGGTTCAAGAGCTGTTTTCGTGGCCACACTAGCGTGCGTGGAGTCTAGGGATTGGCATCGGCCTACGGCGTCACGATCGGTTTATCATCAGCATCCAAGGGAGAGAAACGAGCATGGGCGAGATGGACCCAAGAGGTCCGTAGGAGTTATTGTTATTTGGCTTGTGGCATATCGCAACACATACAAACACACTGGGATTCATGCAGAGGGCTTGCGGTGCAAGAGAAAATACACACAATGGTGCAGTCTTCCAAATCAATCATTTCAACCACCTTGGTGTATGTACGGCGGCCCTCATACGCGACGAAAGGAATTAAATCCCTGATGCTTTTGACATCATATGGCGCAAGAGAAGAAAACTTTCACACATATCACATATGGGCACGGCACGCATCTACAAACTGGGCTGAACACATCTCCGGGGTTAACGGCAAAAGACTTGGGGGACATGGGATGAAATGATACCAAACCTCGTATACACATCAAACAGGAAAATGTTGTTGCATAACATATCTTATCATCGTTGGCTTTTGCGTTGGATGGAATATCCTCTTGGCGCCATGTTAATGTGTACCCTTTCTTGATCGCTTTCTTTGAACGATTGCGATTTCGAGTTGCGGCAGCATTCTTTCTTCCGACATTGCACAAACACCTCTGGTTATCTTTCCGGTGTGGCATGCGAACATCAGCAACATTCACGATAACCTCAGCCGAGTGTTACGGAAATCCCCACAAACGAAACCACAAAGCCATTGTGGAAGGCCGTTAGTTTGGTCCCGGCATCTCTACAGGGACGGATAACACAGGTTCTTACTCCCCAACGTTGTAGCGGTGGAGTTTGCGCCTGATGGAGGGCTGTTGTTTTTTGCTTGATATCCGATATTCCATATTGTTAAGCGAGTATTTCTTTCTTCTCTACTCTAGTCTTGTTTTGAGTGTGTTGATCCACGTCAGTCGGGTTTTTTTTTTTTTTTTTTTTTTTTTTTTTTTTTTTTGGGGGGGGGGGGGGGGGGGGGGGTTTTTTTTTTTTTAATGGTTTTTTTTTTTTTTTTTGGGTTTAAAAATATTAAAAAAAACACTTATTATTATTTTTAAAAAAAAGTGT
>MU839178.1:0-104839 GCA_030685235.1 Copromyces sp. CBS 386.78 | reverse complement strand
GGGTTATTTTTTGTATACCTGGATTTTTGTGATAGGTAGCGGAATTAACGATTAGCAAACAAGCGTTTCATGACTTTGAAAATACCTTGTGCTACATACAGTATAGACTACTACCTACTACCCGTTGCTTTCGTGCCAGATGATGAAGAATGTAATAATAACATACGAGTCTGTCACTCGTGGTAAACTGTTTGTAAGAGACGGTACGTGTAGTCAGTGTATGTATCAATGGTCTCATCGTATTCATTTCGATACTATGGAAGAGATGCTGATTGATATGCTGGATGTCCGTTGTTTTAAAAACCTTCAGCCGTAATGTTGGTTCCATGAGTGACATGACGTGTTGGGGGACGAAATTCAACACTACCCAAGTCTACATGAGTTAAGCTTCTTACCATTACTTCGGTACGATAATTCACTTTGTATTTTACATTTCCACCGCGTGGTTCGCTGCCTCTTTTTTTTTCCTTCTCCATATCTTCACTCCTTCCTCCTTTATCCACTCGCGCCTTCCTTCTTCTTTCTCTCTTCACTTCTCCCTTTTCTGTGGCTCTTCACTCCTTCCTTTTGTGGCTCATCGCGCCTTCCGGCTCTATCCTTTCACTTTCTCTGGATGGACACTCTTTGAGTGTGATTTTTGTTTTTTCTTGCGCAGGATTCATAACTGCATACCCGGGCAGTGAGAAATTACTGTCCTTTCTCCTAATGTGTTATGTTGTGTGAGAGGGGTAGTACTTTTGACTGCCGCTTTCACATCTTCTTCTTTTAGTAGCCCTTATAAAATACTAAACCCGTTTATCGAGACCAAATTACCATCACATTTATATTACATAGCATTAGAACCTAGCTGTTCTAGACTTCATCAACGATTAATCATATGGACATCCAAGAATGGTCGTTGTTCCTCCCTCACTCAATCTTCATGCTTCTTGTTCGCTTGTATGGTCTGTCTGTCTGCCAGCAACTGTTTCGTCATATTTTTTTCGCCTCCTATATGCATAGTTTGATGGTTGACCAGATAAGTCGAGTTCTGACTCCTGAATCCCACCAAGTCATTCATTCACTCGCGCTCGTCATACCCACAAACCCACAACTCACACGGAAAAGACTTCTTCCAGGTACTCTCGGTAATCATAATCGCCTACCATAAGACCGTACCACCCAATCTAAGATTCATCGTCACAAGAAAATCATCATCACTTCACTTCCCTTCATGCTACCACCTTCTTAGCCTTGATTGCTTTCCCTCTTCCCCTCCTACCCAAATAAATCCCCCACAGATCCTTCAACGTCCCCACCCACCCTCTAACCGTCCTAACCATATTCAATATCTTGACAAACCTATATACAAACACCTCTACCATCTCATAGTCATGCGCATGCACCTCCCACACCGCCCCTGGCGAACTTCTAATTCCCCCTCTACCCCCTTCCCCATTCCCTTCTTCCAGAACCTCCCCCTCAGCACCCGCATCCCCCACGGTGACAACTCGCCCCCTAATAACTCTTTGCTTCCCACCGATAACCAACCCCCTCCCCACCACCCCCTCATCAGCCATCAACCTCGTCGCCGCATCCACCACATCCTCGATCTGCGCCTTCGGCCCGCCCGCCAACAGCGCCATGCCGCGCCAGGGGACGATAGGCGTGTCGACAAAGTACGGACAAAGAACGTTACACCTGATCCCTTTCGTCCAGGAGGTTGCCCTAAGGGCGCGGAAGAGACCGAGCACCCCGTGCTTGGAGGCTGTGTACTCCGTTTGGCCGGGGAGGGGCGCAAGGCCGGCGATGGAGGAGACGAGGAGGAGGTGGCGGTCGCGGATCGGGATTGGTTGGTTGTTGCCATCACTGGGATGGGGACTGTCGAGGAGGTCGAGGCGGGAGACGCCGCCGTTGCGGGGAAGCCAGAAGAGGGCGAGGTGGGTGGTGTACATGACGCCTGTCAAGTTGACGTTTAGGATATTTAAGGGGGGCGGCGGGGAAGGCGATGAGTCGGAGTCGGAGTCGAGACCAGCGGGGTTGTCGAAGACACCCGGGGCGCCCGAGACTACGTCCCCGTGCTCGCTGATGCCGGCGCCGGCTACGACGGCGTCGATGCCGCGAGTAGGACTGGCGCGGGCGGCCATCTTAAAGAGGGAGACTTGGTCTTCCCAACTGGTCACGTCGCAGTGCTGGTAGTAGTGATGCTTGGAGGAGCCGGGAAGGGAGCGGAGCTCGGCAATGAGCTCCTCGCCGGCTGAGTCGTTCACGTCGCCGATGATGATGTGGGAGCCGTGCTTGGCCCACTTGCGGGCGAAGGCGGCACCGAAGCCGGATGCCCCGCCGGTGATGAGGATGGTCTTGCCGGCGAGAGACTTGGTGTCGTAAGGAGCTGTGACATCGATGGGTGGCGATTGCTTGATAGTGTCGACAAGTGACCAAGAGAGGTCGTCTGTTGTTAAGGAGTTGTCCATGATTGCAGCCTTCTCTTCGAGTTTCGGTGGTAGGTGATGGCGTTCAACCTGGAAGTTGCTGCGTGAAGAGACAAACTCAGATGGCAATTATGATTGCTCGAATGTCTGAAGTCGTTGCGTAGAGGTCTTGTCTTTGATAGCAATCTGCTGAGAAGGTTGAAACCAAGTTATCCAAGCAGGTTCCTTGCGTTAACCATGTAAGGGTAAGGTAGCAGTGGGGCTTGAAGTTATGTAAGTGATCTTCATGGATCAACGGTCGTTAACAACCGAGGCAATTAGTGTGCTTAAAGCTTGTGACCGATCAAGGCGGCTGAAGAGCTGAAGAGCGAGGGCGTCGAATTGTGTTTCTTTCAGCTCAGTGATTGGTGGGTGGTGAAGAAAATCAAGAAAGCAAAAGTGAAGAAAAGATGAGAACTTGACACGAGTAGGATTTTAATGCTGAGAGCTCCACCCTGACTAGGAATTACAATGACTGCCGTTGTGTCAAAAGAGGGGATGAAGAACAGGAAGTTGCTGTCAGTATCTTGTGACCTGGTGATGAAGAGTAACCAGGCCGGCGACCCGAAAGTGATAACTTTATCACAAATAAAACAGTGGGCGAAGCTGAAGAGAGGGGAGAGATCATCTGGCTCTTTTCAGCCAAGCGGCTAACTGGTATTTGCGCCATGGTCCAACAAGGCGTCGAGGCGCGTTACATGACAATGTCAGTGGCAGCTGTTGTCCGCTCGCTTCCCTTCATTTGTAGAAGGGGCTGCGTCACTGGGCTTCATCCAATGGTTGGAGTATTGGGAACTGCCAAGACTGCATCTCTTCCCAATGGGACAGGCATCGTGGACATGATCTCCGGACATGGTGCGATGAAGAGGTGGTACCCTTCCGCTTGACGGGGGGAATCTCAGTGCTTTGGGCTGGACAGGTAGTCTCCGTGACACTCGTCTGTTAAACAAACATAAGCTTGATAAGATTCCATGCCCATGCTTCGGACGTAGAGTGAAGGCGACATGGCATCGTGCCAAACTTGGTGTTTCTTCAAGGGTGGTGACCTGGTAAGGCAGCCGTCGTATTTCTCAGTCGGCCTGTTCACCGCTCGACCAGGCGAACGATAGGGTACGTAGGGCTGGGTGACATGGGAGATCCCGTACGTATCGAACGTGGTGGGGAAATATCCCAACAATCTCAATTCGAGGCCAACCTCATGGGGCATTTGCTACCCCATGCGTATCCAGGATATAATGGTCTTTTTTTCCCCATCTACATCTGGTAAGGGACAAGAAGACGATCGTTGGCTGCGGGTGCTGTGTTAAATTTGAAGCGGACACTGACAAGTGGCTCGAGAGGGGGAGGGCGGCTTGACAATAGGCGGGGAGTGTTGCCACTACTATCGTGAGATCAACAAGGATTGCCTGTAGAAAGCCCTTGCCCAAGCGTGGTTGGGTTATGATCACGACGGGGGACGTTGATGTTGTGCATTCTTTCTCCCGTCGTTTCTAGTGTGGAGAGCGCTGCTGACCTATAAACGACGTCGGCTTAAAGCCGGTCATGGTAACGGCCAAGCATTTTGTGCAACGTCGAACAGATGCAGCACACATTCCAGAAGAGGTTGTTGCTGTGGTGAAGCCTTGTAGGTGCGCGGCGCACTGCACGAACGATGTGCGACTCGCGGCTCCTGAACCGGGTGTGTTGATGTTCGTTGAGATAAAGATCAGGGGACAGAAAGCGTGAGGGGAACAGGAACAGAACAGTCCGTAACTCGTAAAAATGGAGCATGTGGACGGCGGGGGTTCCAGCCCTACGGCAGCGATACGTAGAGGTACCCAAGGTACCATACCATACCGTACCGGTACAAAGTAGTAGAGGTCCTCCCTGGGAATACCCCTGTCTCGCGACGATTCGACCCTGATGGACACGAACGGTGTGTTTGGCCCTGTTCCTATCCCTGAAAGCGACAAAACTGTGCTGGACAAGTCCCCCGAGTTCCACGCTTGGAGCTCCCGTGTCTGGCCCCACACAATGTGCATCACAGCTCCGATCGCCGGAGACTTGGGGAACCCTGTGGCGGGGCGCCGAGCCGATGGCGACTCATTTGTGAGAGGCAATGAGAGAAAAAGTTGCCGAGCAGATCCCGCCTCCTTGTCTGGGAAGGAAAGACCGCCATTGACTCACCTTCCTATCTGAACAATTTTCCTGCCCAAGAACTTTCAGAGAGAATCCATTTCTCTTGAATCAACCTTGAAGCACAGCTCGTCATCATGTCTCAATTCCCTACCAGAAACGTTGGTGAGTCTCTGCGACACCCCACCTCTCAAGGTTCCTCAAGGGACACTTTCAGCATGTGTTCAGCATGTGTCCCAATCCCCCGTCTCCAGACGGCCCGGGACGGATCCATGCCGGCTCCGGCTCTCCAATTTACACATGCCAAATAATACTGTACCGGCCCGACCACTAACCGTTCCCATGACGTCCCGCAGGTGTCTTGGGCTGCACCGGCTCCGTCGGCCAGCGCTTCATCCTGCTGCTCCAGAATCACCCCGTCCTGAAGCTCGTCGCCGTCGGCGCCTCCTCCCGCTCCGCTGGCAAGAAGTACCGCGATGCCGTCCGCTGGAAGCAATCCACCCCCATCTCCCCCGAGTTCGGTGACCTAGTCGTCCGTGAGTGCAAGGCCAGCGAGTTTGCCGACTGCGACATCGTCTTCAGCGGTCTCGACAGCGATGTCGCCGGCGACGTCGAGAAGGAGTTCCAGCACGCCAACATCGCCGTCTTCTCCAACGCAAAGAACTACAGACGCGACCCCCTCGTGCCCCTCGTCGTCCCAACCGTCAACCTCAACCATCTCGACCTGATCCCCCACCAGCGCAAGACCCTCGGCCTCGACAAGGGCTTCCTGGTATGCAACAGCAACTGCGCCGTCATTGGCCTCGTCGCCCCCTTTGCCGCCCTCCAGGCGCGCTTCGGCAAGATCGATACCGTATCCGTCGTCACCATGCAGGCTGTCTCGGGTGCTGGATACCCCGGTGTTAGCAGCATGGACATTATTGACAATGTCGTGCCCTTCATTTCGGGCGAGGAGGACAAGCTGGAGACCGAGGCCCAAAAGATCCTGGGTTCTCTCAACGCCGATGCCACTGCCTTTGAGAACCAGAAGGAACTCCGGGTGTCGGCAGCCTGCAACCGTGTCCCTGTCTTGGACGGCCACACCGCCTGCGTGTCGCTGCGCTTCGCCCAGCGTCCGCCCCCGTCCGCCGAGGAGGTCAAGGAGGCCCTGCGCAGCTATGTTTCCGATGCTCAGAAGCTGGGATGCCCCTCGGCCCCCGAGCCCCCTATCAAGGTCTTTGACGAGGCCGACAGGCCCCAGCCCCGTCTTGACCGTGATCTCTGCAAGGGATACACTGTCAGCGTTGGCCGCGTCAGAGAGGACGAGAGCGGCATCTTCGATATCAAGTTTGTTGCCTTGAGCCACAACAGTAAGTCGTCTTGTGCCTCGAATGTTTCCTGAAATCATGCGCTAATACCTGGCCGTAGCTGTTATTGGAGCTGCCGGTTCCTCCATCCTTAACGCTGAGGCTGCCATTTTCAAGGGCCTCATCTAAGGTTGGGCGGGTCATTTTATAAGTTTTGGAAAATACCATATTCGGTTTCTTTTTGGGAGTTTCATGGGTGGACTTGGCATGGAGCATTGATGCGAGCTTAACTTCCAAAAAGTCTAGAAATTCATCTTGGTGCTCTTCTCTCTTTCCCATCTTCCACCTTCCATCCGGTGTCGTGCGGTTAGAGTGCGAGACACACCGGAAAGTCTGATCCGTCCTATGGTCTCGTCTATGGGAATCGAACGAATGCATGTACCCGACTGCTGCCATGCGTCTATCGCATGTTGTCCGTCCAGAGAGGCATGCTTGATGCAGCAGCCCGTCTTGTTGAATGGCGGGAGAAGCTTTCATCGAACTGTTGACAAGCCAATGTCTGCTGTATGGGCATGGCAAAGGCCATGTCTTGGATTACCTTTGCCTGACGATGCAGGGGAATGCCAATCCACGGTCTCTTGCAGACGTTGGAGTCTTAGCTAGACGATGCGCAGGAGCACTATCGTCATGGGACTCGCCTTTTCCGACGCTGTGAAACAGAAGGAGGCGAGAAAGACGAGACCGAATCGTGGTGTTTTGGATACTGAGATCGAGCTGCAGAGAAAAACTCGATCCAGGGAGCATGGAAGCTTGCCAGTACTCCTGGTTTTGAGCGGTTTTTGGACCTAGACGAGTCGGGCTGCTATATAGCTCTCGAGGTAGCTATGTTTTGAGAGTGATCAGCCAGTGCCAGTCGGTTTGAGATTCTCTACCACACGCCAAAGTGTCTGCTCGACGCCAAGGCCGAGGATACGCCAAACGGACCATCGAAATAACGGGTATCGCCGCAAAGCAAGGGATGGCGAGTTGTATTTCGAAGCGCATTTCGCGGGGCGTGATTGATCGCCATCATCTGGTAAGACCGGTTGTCGATGGTCTGCTGCTTGGTTTAAAGATCGTTGGTCCGCCCATCACTTGGGCCTCCCGTCGCGCTCAGGCAAGCCTCGACCCGGTCACGATATTGGTAGGAACGAAGCATGGTGAAACCGTGCGACGTTATGCGCTGCTGCCCTTTTGGTATCATGGATGGTGCCTGATTTAGTCTTCCTTTTCCGTCGTGACTAGGTGGTGCCGTCGGGTTGGGCAAGAGAGAGAGGACAATAGATCCCTCGCTACCGACCCATGTTGTGAAAGATGCGCACCAACAAGACGTTCTGTTTCCAAACATCCAGATGTGTTGAATACGAGGATAAGATTGTTGCGTTGGCGACTCGGCAGAAATGGAACATGGAATATCAGACAGATCGAGTTGGGGTGTTGCACACCTGTGGTGCTTCTGTTGACAAAGTCAAGTTGGGAGTTAAAAGTGTTGAAGTGGAAGAAGAGCAAGAGGCATTATGACCCTCCATTTCTCGGTCTTCCTGTACCTCACTGCACCTTCATCCTACCTTACCTTAGCATGAGCGGCACGTTCACGGCACGTTCACTGCACGCGATGTGGGGCGTCATTGATAGTAGTGGAGCCCACTAACGATGAAGCAGCAGCAGCTCGACAGTGCACGATTGCACCTGCAGCTCAGGCGGTCCTGGTCCCTGTCTGTCAGAACCTTGTGAGCTTCCGTTCCCCTGCGGCCTAGCACGGAAGTGGTTCCAATTAAATGAGGTGCAGTGTTCCACCCCCATCACCCCAACACTCACCTCCCCTCCAACCGACCCCGACATGACCAACTGAAGACCCGGACCAGACCACGACCCCGACCCTTAATGCGCGATTCTTGCATCTTGCCTAGCATAACAGAAAAAGTTATTTGTGATTAGCATTTTGGCGTCTCCTCCCGACAAAGACACGCCACTCCCATCACCACCCAATCTGTGCCCAGCGACCCCAACACACATCCCGAGTTGCCTGTGAGGGCGACAACATACTCGCAATGTCTCTAGGAGATGCGTCTGCGCCAGCAACATCACCGACACCAGACAGCGGCAGCCCGGTGGCAGCAGCAGCGCCTGCGCCGCTTACAGCACCAGGACCCAACGATGAGATCAAGTCGCATGTTCAAGATGTGCTTTCCTCAGAGGTGCGTACGGACCGGACCGGACGTGTCACTTCTCTCGACACCGATCCTGTTGCTAACCTGTGGTTTTCCGGGAACAGATTGGCATCGCGACGATGCTCAACCGATTGAAACAGAGCATTGCCTCGGCAAAGGTACGAGTCCCTCGAATCCCGACTACGACGACCATACCATCCAAGTTCTACCTGCCAATTGGGTCAGACACAGCAGTCTAATACGATCTTCATATAGGAATTCGCGACCTTCCTCAAAAAACGCTCAGTACTCGAAGACGAACATGCGAACGGCCTCAGAAAACTTTGCAAAGCATCCCACGATAGCTCATCCCGCTCAGAACACAGGGGTGGAACATTCGCCAAAGCCTATGAAGACATGATGACGATTCACGAGCGCATGGCCGAAAACGGGACCCAGTTCGCCATGTCTCTCCACCAGATGCACGAGGACCTATTGGAGCTTGCGGGAATTGCCGAGAAATCCAGGAAAGGATGGAAGCAAAGCGGACTGACGGCCGAGCAACGAGTGGCCGACCTCGAGGCTTCCATGCGCAAGTCCAAGTCCAAGTACGATGCCTTGGCTGAGGAGTACGACCGAGCCCGCACCGGCGATGCCACTGGTCAACAAAAAGGCAAAATGTTCGGCTTCAAGGGTCCCAAGTCAGCTGCCCAGCATGAAGAAGACCTCTTACGAAAGGCCCAGGCCGCGGACCAGGATTACCAGGCCAAGGTCAACACCGTACAGCAGGAACGCGGAGAGCTGATCAACAAGATACGGCCGGATACCATTAAGGCTCTTCAAGAGATTGTTAGAGAGTGTGACGCAGGTGTCGTCTTGCAAATGCAAAAGTTTGGTAAGTATTTTGGCATTGATTCTCTTCCCATGACATGATGCTGATGATTTGACCGGCAGCGTCCTTTAATGAGAAGCTCTTGCTCAGTAACGGCTTGAGCATTAGCCCTCTGAAACATGGACCGGAAGCACGCAGTTTGCGCGAGTGTGTACAGGCCATCAATAATGACAAGGACCTGGATGAATATCTCCTCAACCAGTATCCGCGACTACCTCCGAGGGCGGGAGAGCCGAAATATGAAAAGAACGCTGTACGTCGTTATCGTATAAATCTGGTGATAATGTCATGGTCATCAAGCTAACTCCCCTGCTAGCTCCTGGATCCGGCAAATCGCACTACTACCACTCCGTATGTACCACCGGGTGGCAGTCAACCAACAGCACCCTCGCATTCCCGAGAATACGGGTCGATGAACTCGAGGACGGGGCCTGTGAACGATACTCCCAGTGCGCCTCTGGGTCATCACTACGGCCAAAGCTCTTCCTCGATTCCGATGATCTCATCTGCTCAGCAGTCGGAAACGCAGCTTTCGCGTGAACGTAGCTGTAGCCATGGGAACATCTTGAATCAGATGAGCACCCCTTTTAACCCTCAGTATGGCGATTCTCGGAGTGCGGCGACCCAACAGGCCCAGGCCGCAAGCTCCAGGTACAATGGCGCCATTGGATCGATCTCGTCCTCGGGCCCTCCACAACTGGGAGCGCTACCATTCCAATACTCTCAGCCTCAACCACCACCACCACCAGCTCCAACCCAACAACCACCGCAACAGCCATCTCAGCCGCCACCGCAGCAACCACCCCAACAAACGCCGTTCAGTCAGCCCCCTCCGCAATCCCCCGCGCCGCTACCAAATCCAAGCCAGCAAGGTTATCCTGCCGGTCCTGCACAAGGAAGACAGTCAACGCCGCCAATGGCTCAGCCTACGCGGCCAGTCTTTGGCATGTCGCTATTCAGGTTATACGAGAGAGATGGGCTGGCTGTCCCTATGGTTGTTTATCAGTGCATCCAGGCTGTGGACCTGTTCGGCCTTGGTCTCGAAGGCATCTACCGACTCTCCGGCTCTGTACCTCATGTGAACAAGCTCAAGTCTCTCTTTGACACAGGTATGGGATACAATTTTGCGCTTTGTTTGACGTTGAACCAAGGCTAATGAGAAACCTGCAGATTCTGGTTCCAACAATCTCGACTTCCGCAATCCCGAAAACTTCTTCCACGACGTCAACAGTGTAGCCGGCCTGTTGAAGCAATTCTTCCGCGATCTTCCCGACCCGTTGTTGACTAAGGAGCACTACGCGTCGTTTATCGAGGCAGCCAGTAAGCATTCTCTCTCCTCTGTCCGATTGTCAAGGTCTGATATACTAACAAGCTCGCCCCCAACAGAAAACGAAGACGAGACAATCCGCCGAGACTCCCTCCACGCCATCATCAATAGTCTTCCCGATCCCAACTACGCCACCCTCCGCGCCTTGACTCTGCACTTGAAACGCGTCGTCGACAACTCGAGCGTCAACCGGATGACCTCGCAGAACTTGGCTATCGTTTTTGGGCCAACGCTGATGGGCACCGCGGGTCCCGGCGCCAACATTGCGGATGCCGGGTGGCAGGTTCGCGTGGTGGATACCATCTTGCAGAACACGTATCAGATCTTTGATGATGATGACTGATCATGTATACATGATCCAACGGAGTCCTGTCTAGGACGCAGAGGGGGCGTGACATTGTGAAGAGTATTGGATAAATAGCGGAAGGAACCTGTCTTTTCAGCATTGAGACAGTGGAGGCATGCTTAAGAGCGAGTATGGTATGGCTTGGTTCGGGTTGCGTTGCGTTGCTTCCTAGTTTCGCTTCTGTAATAAACCCTTTTTGCAATGAGTTTTGTTGGATGGATGGATGGATAGATAGACATTGGGAAGGAATGAGAATTGCATGGTGAGCACGGGATGGGAGGACGGTCGCAGGTGGTGGAAAGTCTGGAAGGGAGAGAGGAACGAAAGAAAGGAGTAGGGTCAAATATTGTTGCATTCATCACAAGTTGCTAGTCTAGTAGAGGTACTCGTATACCCCGACGACCACAACGGGAGGGGGGAATTATGTATTGTTTTACTACATACACTCTGGAGAATAGCATTGCATTGTTGATACCAGGAGTTGAGTTCTGGATGCCTGTGATCTGTGTTGACTTGGGGTATCTTATAATCCCCATCAGAGACCGGTCCATCTTGGAAAAGACAAAATGTAAGTCGAGATTCATTCCATTCCATTTAAGAACAACTAACTATATACCCCCCAAAGCTTTATACACGTAACCATTCATACCCAAATAAACTATCCCTACCCAAAAAAAACACCACCAAAAACGATATCAAGAAACCCAAAAAGCCCAATCGCTCGCTTATCCAAAAGTGAAATCCAATCATCCATCAACCAGCCAACGCTTACCGCACAAACAACAAGAAGTACAGCATCCCCGCCAGCGCCACCAACAACGGCAACGCCCTCTGCCACAGCATATTAACCACCTCCATCGCGCCCTCGAAGGCTTCACTCCCTCTCCTGCCGCCCGGCTTATTACTATTAACCCTCGTAATAACCCCCTCCTTCATGATCCTCTCATCCATCTCCCTCCTCATGCGTCCACTATTCCTCTCCTCATTCGTCGTCCACGGCGCCCTGGTGTTCCTAGGGAACGTCTCCTCGAGGATCTGCTCAGCAGTGATCTTCGCTCCGGCAAGGACAATCGGCACGCCCGTTCCGGGATGGGTGCTAGCGCCGACGAAGTAAGCGTTATCCAGTCCCTTGGCCTTGGTGCGCGGACGGAAGGCGAGCACGTTGAAGAAGTCGTGTGCCAAGCCGAGGATGGCGCCCTTGCTGAGGTTGAACTTGGTTTCCCAGGTGTAGGGGGTGTTGATGATTTCGTTGGTGATCAGGGGGGAGAGGGAGAGGCCGGTGCGGGCTTCGATGGTGGCGAGAACGCCGGCGCGGGCTTTGGAGACGAGTGTGGGCCAGTCGTGCTCTGGCTCGCCGTTTTGGAGAAGGTGGCCGACGGGGACGAGGGCGATGATGGCGTCGCGGTTGGGAGGGGCGGCCGAGGGGTCAACGCGCGAAGGGACGTGGATGTACTGTTACGATGAGTGTGGTTAGAGGTGGGTGCACTATGCACAGAGAAGGAAAAAGAGAGAAGAACTTACGAAGCTGGGATCGTCAGGCAGAGCCTGCCTCTCAAAGATGGCGTCAAAGGACTCCTTGTACTCTTCCGCCAGGAAAATGTTGTGCGTCTCCAGCTCAGGAGCCTTGCGCGACAAACTCCAGTAAAAGGAAATGGAACTGCAAGACGCCTTACGGTTGTTGAGCTTGCTCGCGTACCGCTCGATACCTCCGATCTCCTTCGGCAGGAGGTTGTTGTACGCATATACCAAGTCGGCGTTGACCACGACCAAATCGGCATTGAGCACCTCGCCGTTCTCAAGCTGGACACCCGTCGCCTTTGGCTTCTTTCCGTTCTTGCCTCCATCCGTAAGAACTTTGGATACGCCCGTGCCGAGTCTGTACTTGACGCCCATCCTCTCTCCAATGTTCACCAGCGCCTCCAACACCTTGTGGAAGCCTCCGCGGGGGTACCAGATACCCTCGGCCAACTCCGAGTACTGAAGCAGACTGTATGTTGCTGGAGCCTCAAAGGGGCTCATGCCCATGTACATGGTCGCGAACGTGAACACGCGCTGCATGCGATCCGTCTTGAAGAACCGCCCGGCGCGGTGCCAGATGCTCTCAAAGGGGTGAAGAGCCAACAGCAAGCGGATGACCAGTCTTGGGTCCGCAAGCTCGAAGATCGACTTGAAGTTGCGGTGCAGGACATGTCGCAAGCTGGTTTCGTAGTGCTGGTGGCTCTCGGCCATCCACGAGAGGTAGCGGCGGAAGCCGTCGGGGCCTTCCCACTTTTCGATCTCGAGCTTCATGGCGGCGGTGTCGGTGGTGGGCGAGAAACGCTTGCCGTCGGAGAACCAGATGTTGTAGTTGGGGAAACACTGGAGGAGCTCGACTCCTTCCTGTTCGAGGGTGGTTCCTAGATCCTCAAATGTCTCGCGGAAGAGACCCGGTAGGAGGAGTAGTGAGGGACCTTGGTCGAAGCGGTAGCCGTCTTTTGTGTGGATGAGACTGCAGCGGCCTCCTGTGAAGTCATTCTTTTCGAGGACTGTAACGTCTACTCCGGCTTTGGCCAGACGGGCTGCGATGGCGATACCACCTGCTCCTGCGCCTGTTTTTTGGGGGAAGAGGTAAGCATTTGTTCTGCCAGAAAGGTGAAGAGCTCAACCTCAAGGTAGAAAGAACATACCAACGACAATGGCGCTTCGTGGCCTTTGAATCTCAGCCATGATATCTGTGTGTCTGATGTCCTTCTCTATAATTCTTTCGTTGTCGATGCCACCGCCGTCGTCGTCGTTGTTCTTCTCTTCGTGCAAAAGCCGAGATGGTTTGAAGAGTCTCGAGGGTATACAGATCCAGACTTCGGAGTTTGAGAAAACTAAAGTAGGGGAAGAGAAAATAGATCAGAGAGGACCCTTCAAGGTAGGTAGGTAAGTTCCCCCTCCAAGAAAGTCGAATGCCAAAGTCGCTGAGGGATGATCAACAAAGAAAAAAAAGCAAAGAGCTAAGCAAATGGCAGGAGCTTTCAACAGGTACAGACCCAACATGAACCGTTCGGAGACAAACCAACCCGAGACTTTTGGAGTTTAAGACAAGTGACGATGCGTACAGTCTGTATTTAGATGTTTCTGCCACCGTCCAAGACTTGTTCACACAAGCTGTTCCTGGCATCCGTCACATCGCCGGCGCATCGCATCCCAAGCACCTCATCCCCTCCATTCGATTCAGCTGTCATTGACAGTTAACGAACATCATCCCTTCCTGCTCCGTTCGATGATAGCAAGCGGGGACGGCATAACATCGATGCGAGAAAAAAAAGTCTCCATTTGGTGGTGGTTTGATCTGTAGGGAAAAAAAGGGTCGTGGATCGGTTAACGTTTGGTACTGATCAATGCCGTCTTCGCACGATGTCATTGCCGCCAAGATCGTCTTTTGAATCGGACACAACCTCCCACAACAAGACGTCGAACATAAAGTGGGGACCTTCCCCCGTTCCACTTCATAGGTTGGTCCGAGGCGACCACCTAGAAGCGGGATGACTTCAACCTGTTAGATTAGAGGGTGGATATCTGGGTTTCTGGCTATACTCAATTTGGGTTAGCCGCCCAGCCCCCTAGATTACTGGTTTCTGGGTCCCTTTGGGATACTCTAGCACCCCCCAGACCTTCTGGGCGAGTTAGTTACATATATACTCTTCAATCAATTAATTTTGCATAGTTATATTTAATAATTAATAGTCTGATTTGCGTATTCACGATAAGAAGCGCCACAATAACCAATACAAATAATATCCCTACGAAACTAATAACGTTAACTATATCTCTATTAAAAGAATCTATTAATAAAGCTATTATAGTCGTCCTTAGGACCTAAAGCGATTGGCCTAATTAATATAAAGTATTTAAATAACTAATTAGAAGTAATTAAAATTTCGGTAATTAGTTGCTTAAGGACGGGCTTAAAATTTAGAGGGTCTTACTTTTTAAGTTGGAAGACTTCTTTTTTACGAAGCTGGCGAAAGATTGTATATTAGCGGTAAAGAAAGAATTTATTAGATTTAATAGAGGGATTTGGGTTAAGAAGGTCGTAGCGACTATTATAATAACTATAATAAATATTACTATAACCTAAATTTAGACCTAAACTAACGAAAATAGTACTAAGACCGCCGCTACCGCTGCCGCTTAGTTCTAATAAGAATTTAGGGAAGATTCTAACGACGAAGAAGATTTTAAAGAGGAAGATGAATATTATACCGAATAAAATATTAAGGAAGATATAATAATTAACCCCGCTACGGATTTTATTATAAGAAGAAAGGTTGTATACAATTAAGTTAATAATATATATAATACCCGCTATAAGTATTAGAAGGATTTCGACGATGTTAATACGAAAGTTCGTAATTGGATAAATATTTATATCGTTAATTACTTCGCCGATACTACTTTCGAATAAGATAAATCTACCCGTAAATAATTAAAATAAATTAAGTACTAAATTAATTACCGGCCTATCGATTAGATTGCTATTACCCGGCGAAAATACTAGGCCTTTATTAAGGAAATTACTAAGAAATAACCTAAGGACTTCGAAAAATAGGTTTTAGATTAGAAGGTCCTTATTGTTAACGGTAAGAGATTAAGTATTAGCGAAGCTATTTCCCCTATTTTATAGTTTATTAATTTTATTAATATAGTTCGCGAATATAAATTTATTTAGGTAAATAATATTTAGAAGTTTAATAGCGACCTAAAAGATTTATATTTAATATATAAGGACGTATCCGCTAATTTTAAAAGGGTTAGTATATTAGAACGTATTATATTACTAATTGGTAAGAAAGTTATAGTTTGTAGCGTTTAGGGTATTAGTTAATTTGGTTTGAAAGAGCTTATATTTAAGAGGGAGGACGCTCTTAATTTTAATTGTAAAAAGAAGTAGAAGGTATATATAAAGAAGAAACGTAGCGCGGATAAAAATATAAATAATTCTTTACGGCCGAAAAAGAGAAGGGGATTTACGCCGTTATATAAAGTATACAAGTAAAGTTTTTACTTAATAATACGCTATTAGTATTTAATACTTAAAATAAGAGATAACTTTATTTGGAAGTTTAATAATTCTATTTAGAAGTTTGTTAATAAGAATTTTAAAAAGTTTCCCGAGATCCGTAAGGAGGTAAAGAAGGCTAGGAATTAAATGCGGGACCGTTTTATTACTTCTACGTAAACTATTACTTTAAGAATTTAAAGGCGACGAGAAATTGGTATTTACAATTTAACGTTTTTCGTTAAATAAAGTACTTTTAATACAAATAACGGAAGGGATATTTAACTACTTAAGAATTTAACGATCTTCGATTTTAGGGCTTCCTTTTATATTTTTAACGAAATTAATTATTTTTTTTTATTTCGAATAGCGTCCTTAGAGGATTGTATTTGGGCTGGAGATTTTTAAATATTTATTAAAGGTTTTAAAACTGTTAATATAGAAGTATAAGGAGAGAAGGGAGCTCTACGGCTACGGTTAAAAGAGGTTACCTTCTACTTTAACTTTATTATAAATTTTATATTTTTATACCTACTTCGAAAGTAGGGTTTTTATTAGGATTATAAACCACTTAATAATTATTTTCGTCGATTAAACGGGTCGATTTTCTATTTCCTTTAAGAGATCTATTATTAAACAATTCTCGAATACCTTCCTCTCTCCTTTAATTATATTATTTTCTTCGTTCAATAAAATTATTTTAATTCTTATATTAACCGTCGCGTATATAAAATATCCGCCTAATTCTAATACGAATAGTTCGGTTACTATAGTCTATAAATCTTGGAATACTTTTATAATATTAAGGGCGCTAGATTTAAAGGATTAACGATTTATTAGTACGATACGTATAGTATATTTAAAATTAAATAATAAATTATACGAAAATTACGCGACTGAAGCTTTAGGCTAGGAAAATATTTTATTATCGATTTTTTCGAATACGAATAAGGGAGAAGAGGTTTTAAATATATAATATTCGTTATTTATCGATAGATTAAATTCGTCTAAGATATTTATATAGTAATATGTATAGTAGAAGCTATTATTAAAAGTCTATTTTTAATTGAGCGACTCTACTCGCACCGTAGGGAAACTCTATTCGGACCGTATATAAAATCTTAACTTCTACATTTATCTCGGTGAAGATAAAGTATATAAAGATCAAAGTAGTACTAAAATACTTCTTGAATTTCTATAGATTTTTCAATCTACTCTAGGCCTTTTACAGCTCTTAGATCGGCCAGCTTTTTCATATATTTAATTTTAGTAGTCTTAGATTTTAATAGTTCTAAGTACCTTCGAGTTTAAGACTTTATATATGGCGTAGACAAGTGATGCGAGGTTTGGAAAATAGAGGAAAAAATAAGGGAAAATCTAGGCTAATATACGTACTTGGAGCCCCTTTACCTATAGAGAAACTTTAGATTTTCTTTTTATTCTACGGTCCGAATAGAGTTTCCCTACGGTGCGAGTAGAGTTGCTCTTTTAATTATCGATATAATTAATTACTAGTATAGCGTTAAAATTAAATATATTAAATATAATAATAAGTTTAATAATTAATACGTTAGGGATAAGTTAATTATTCGTCTTATTATTCTTGAATTTTTAGTACTTAATATTCAAATTTAAAACGGCGGTATTAAGCGCTTAAGGGGTATAATTAAAAAAAAGGCGTACGTTATAGTAAATAGCTCTTATTTCCCTTATAACCTCTAGCCTTAAATTGTTTTAATAGTAGTCTACTTTACTAACCGATTGCCTAAGTATTTCTATAATTAGAAGTCTTCTTACGAACGGTTTTATATTTTTATAGTTTATTATGAGGGGGTGTAAATTAATCCCTAGAAACCTAATTTCAGCTATTTATATATTTATAGTTATAAAGTCTACGTAATAATAAGAGTCGCTTAGAAAAAGGAATAGTAACGAAAGAAATTTTAATTAAAAGTATAAATCGGTTACTTTATTAATTATATTACCTTATTTATTTATTAAATTTAGAACCTATAAGTAAATTGTATTGTCTATATTTATAATATATTATTTAACGAGAGTTTAATTTATTTAAGGAATTTTAACGAAATTAAAGAAGGGTTGAAACTAATTAATAATAAAATTTCTAACCTATTTAATAAAGTCGACCACCCGCTTTAATTATTTATATAATATTTCGAACCCTTTAACGTAATTTAAAATATAGAAAATAATAATTTTATTTAATTACTACTATTGTTTTTTAATAATGAATTATAAGTAGATAATAATAATATTGTTAACTTTAAATTAGTTAAGCCTAGCGCTCAAAATAAAATATCTTTCGATTTTATATTTAAATATTCTACCCTTCTAAGTATATTACTAGCCGCTCTCTCTATTAATCTTATTATTAACTTACTAGAGCCTATTTCCTTCCCGACCTTCAAATTATAGGAAATTACTTTTAATATTAGGAAATTTATTTAATTAATAAGCTAAAAATAGGGTAAAGTTATTACAAAGGTAGAAATCAATTGTCTAATTACTAAGGGTAGCCGGCTAAATTCTATTAAGCATTAAAATTTACCCCCAGTCCTAAAAACTTACTACAATCTCGAATATTAGGAATTAAGAGACCTCTTTAAATAAATAGAAGAAATATACCTTAATAATTATAAGGAAATAAGGTTGTAAATAGAAGTCGATAAGAATATCCTTCGTACTAAGGGTATTTAAATCTTTAATTATATATAAGTATATATATATAAATTCAATAAGTACGGCCGTCTTTAGAAAGTAAAAATTCGCCTTATAATTAGAGGGGATTAATAGTATTATTACGGGAAAAAAACGTACGCCTCTATATTAGCCGGTCATTCTTTCTAATCTATTATTATTTACGCTATTAAATTCAATTTCGAACTTATCTAATACAATATTATAAATACTTTTATTAACGCCTATTTTAATAAGGAGATTTATATACGTATACTCCTTAAATATTAAAAGTATTATATAGTACTTAAATTACTTAAGGCCTTCTATAGTTTACAACGTACTCTTCTACTTTAGCAACAAAAATTTAATAGTACTTTTAAAAATATAGGTTTCTAATTATCATTCGAAAATCCGTGTATTTTTAAACGTAGTAGGATTTTAATCTTCTATTATATTAATAATATTATATTTACCTTCAATTAAAAATTATATAATAAAATTAATTAAATAATAAAGAATTTAAAAGAGAAGTATAAATTTATAGGGGGTAATAACTTCTAATAGTTTTTAAATATTAAAATTATTCAAAATCGAAAGGTAGGATTAATTTAGTTATTTCAACGGGAATATATTTATAAAAGTATTAAATTTATTAAGAATCCCTATATTTTCGCCTTTATTCTAATAAATAACGAAGAATTTCTACCTTACGATAACGTAGCCATTTTTAATAAAATATAGGATTATTAAATCGTTATCGGATTAATAATATACGTTATAATAATTATTCGAATAAATATTACTTTTATAACTAGCCATTTAATTCGTTACAATTATAATCCTAGCCCCTAATACGATAAAGTTATTAATAAAGTGCTATATTACCTTTAATTCTATTTAAATTTCTCTCTTTACTTTAAATCGTTATTAAAGTTCGAAATAGCTTTAAATACTTTATACGCCGATAATATACTAAATTGGAAAAGCTCACATAACTTTATAATTAAGTTATTTAATAGTCTTGTCCACTAGGGTACTATTAAATAAAGAACGGTATTAACTTTAATTACTAAGGTAGAACTGCTATTAATTTCTAACGTAGTAAAGGAAGCCATTACTATTATATATTTATATAAGGAGATTAAAATTCCCTTCGATTAGAAAATCCTTATAATCGGCTATAATAATACTTAAACAATCCGTATTCTAACCGTTAAAATATTACGATTAATAATTAAATTAAAATATATTAATATTTATTATTACTAATTATAGTAGGAAATTATAAAAAGAAGGATTGCGGTCGAATATCTAGAAATAAAGAAAATGCTAATAAACGGGTTAATAAAAGTATTAGAACAGTTAGATTACAAAAAGTTCCGGGAATTAATAGGGATAGCGAATACGCCGGCTTAAAAAAAAATAAAAATTAGGAGGGAAATTCCTAACAATATTCTAGAGGATACTTATAATTTAACTAGGGAAATTAACGTGCCAAAAGAGAGAAAATTGTAAATAGCTTTACTTTTACCCTATTTTAAAAAGGTCTATAAGTAAGGGGGTGTGTCAGATTAGAGGGTAGATATCTGGGTTTCTAGCTATACTCAATCTGGGTTAGCCGCCTAGCCCCCTAGATTATTAGTTTCTAGGTCCCTCTAGGATATTCCAGCACCCCCCAGACCTTCTAGGCGAGTCAGTCACACACACACTCTTTCATTAATCAATTCTGCACAGTCACATCTGACACAACCCGCTTGCGTTGCTGCGGTGACCTTTCCCTTCTGGGCATCAACAGCGGCTTTGATTCGCTGGAACCGGCTGGAAACGCACTGGCCAAATCTCTAATTTTGGCTAAAGTTGTCAGATTATCAGGGTGTACATAGATAGCCAGACTTCTGGTCCAATATGTGCCTCCCTGTCTAGATAACCTCATATACTACATATGCGGTGTAGAGATCCCTTTACACTTATAATTCAATATTTAAGCTATCTAATAATACTACCGCATAAGGACTAGCCTCCTAATATCCCTAGATCTTATACTTAAACCCTAGTAACTCTCGAAAAGGATAGAGATAAGGATTATTAGAATTAATTACCTTTTATTATATACCTTTTAATTTCTACCCTACGTGCTAATCTAATAATTAACAATCTAAATATTGAATCGCTACGTTACGAAACTATTTAGAAAAGCACTTATATCTTACCTACCTTCTATATTAATACTATTAATTAAAATAGTTATAATAATTCTTCTTACTACCAACTCTTCTATTAAAACCTCCCGTCCTTATTTTAATATACCTAATAAATATAAGGACTAGGAAAACGAGCTTCTTAATCTCGCCAAAGGGTATTAATTAACTAATTACCTCCTAAGTAGAAAACCAGCCCCTATTTTTAATAAATAATCCCTTTCTTTATATCCTCTCTCCGCTACGGCAACCACCCGTATTACCTTAGTATAAATAAATATTACAAAATTAAAAAACAGTACCCTTCAATATATTCATCCAAATATCTCTAAAAGAGTAGACAATATTAGTCACTCTTCTACTACCGCATTTACTCCTCGCCCTACAATACGAGTAATGGTATTATTTTCTATAGTAATACTTTTAATAATGATTTCTACCGATTCGGGTATTTAAGAAAATACTTAAGCGCCTTATATTATTAAAATTACTAGTAGATTTATTAAGGATTAGATTAAAGATTTATTAATATCCCTATTTAACTTTACTTAAATTAATAAAGATTAATTCCTTAATAATTAAAATTCTAATAGCTTATAATATAAAATTGTTAGCGATTTTAAATTTTATAATAGTAAAATTAAGGCTTAAATACAAGAGATTATTAATCCTAAATTAAAAGCTAGCGCTTTCGAAGTTTTAAAACTAATCCTAACCTAGTTTATTACTTTCAAACGAATATATAATTACCGTCCTATTAATATTTAAGCAAATATTCGTCGGGTTTACTACGACTATTTTAAAACCCTTAATAAAATACCTAAGGAAAGTATAGCAAAGTAGATTAACGGATGGAATACCTTTATAATATTAATTAAACGCTATAAAATCCTTAAAACTACCTAAGCTAATGCTTAGTTTAATAACTTATTTATATGCTTTAGTATAGTCCGCCCCCTATAAATAGCTAACGTCAACTATTATTATTTCGCTTAAATCGAAGAGAACGTACTAAATTTTTGTATAATTTCTAAAGATTTTTGAAGGATAAGAGTCTACGAGAAAACCCCCACTATATTAACGAATAAAGTTTAAAATATTAAAAAGGGAGGCTTCGGATTTAGATTAACCCTAAATAAAGGTAAAATTAATAATAAGAATTCTTACTAAAATAAGCTAAATTAAAATAAGAGGAAACGAACTAATTTAGTCGAATCCTTTCCTCGCTACAAAGTCTATAAACGAAATATCTATTTATATAAGAAATATTAATATCTCTTCCTTCATTTAGTAAAAGTTAATTAGAAAGGAAATTAGGATATTTATAAGACCGTTAGGAAGAATTTCCAAATTAATAATTAGCTCCGCCGTAAAATCGAAATCCTCCGTAAATAATTGGTAAAGTAATATAATACTCTTCTTATAGAAGAATCTAGTAACGACCTTAATAGTAACGAAAATCGTTAAGCGGATTAGGAAGCTAATAATATTAATAACGATAATTCCTAAAATTAATCCGTATACAAGGGCGTTTATTATATTATTTTTAATATTAATTAGGTAGCCTTCTAAATAGGGGAAGGCGAAGATGCGATTTACCTACTTAAGAATTATATGATTTTCGATTCTAGAAATTTAATATACGTTTTCAACGAAATCTCCCGCTTTATTTTATTTCGACGAACCTTTTATAAAGAAGTTCTTTGGGCTAATAATTCAACTATATTAATTTAAGGGTATAGAACGATCGATATTACTATTTAAGGGAAGAACGGTTTAAAGAAGTTAAAGCTAAAGAATATAGTTTTTATACTAGACTTTATAATTAACTTCGTATCTCTTTAACTTTTATAACGGTAAGGGTATTATTAAGATTATAAATTACCTAATAATTACTTACAATCCCCAAATTATACGCTCTTCTATAAATTATTTATATAATACGGTTAAACGATTTTCGAAGATCTCCCCCTCACTAAAATATAGATTAATTTCTTTATAAAAAGGAATTAATTTAATTCCTATACCGGTCGTAAATACTATAAGAAGAATAGTTATTTCTAGTATTATCGCTTTAATTACTATAATCCCCAAATATTCAACTATCTCTATAATATTAAAAGAATATACTTTAAAGGACTATTAACCGTTTAATATAATGCGTATACTACTTTAAAGATTAAACGGCAAATTATATAATAGTACAAATTATGAAATAATAGCCTAAGGGAAAGACTAACTATCGACTTCTTCGATTTCGAACTTAGTAAAATAAGTTATACTAATGTTATATTTATTATTTATTAGTATACCGGCTATATCTAAAATTATTACCTTAAAGATAGGATAATAATATCTCTTATTATTATTTTAACCGATTTATTTATTATTTTCGAAAACTAATATAATATTAAATTATAATATATTGAATATAATAACGAAATTATCAGATTTTAAATTATAAAAGATTTCTTTGCTATTAGAAGAATTTAAATCGAAGCCTACGTACTTAATACTCAAGTTTAAAATAGCGGGGCTAAACGCTCAAAGGGTATAATTAAGGAGAAAAGGAGGGCAATAGCTTAGAATTTAAAGATTTTAAAAGATATATAGCTAGAAATTACCTTTATAATTATATATTTTACTAATAAATCCCCTCGCTATTTTTACGATTAAAAATCCCTATACGAACGTTTCTATACAGTTATTACTCGCCAACGCGGTTTTATAATTCTACGTAAACCAAACTTATTATATTTTAGGGTCTATAGTTATAAAGTTTATATTATAATTACTACCGCCTAATTCAAAAAAGAAAGGCGAAAGAAGTATAATTTAAAAATATAAATCGGCTACTTCATTGGGTATTCATCCTCCTCCATTTATCGAATTTAGAACCCTTATACTAACTAAATAATTAATATAAGAGATATAATCTTTAATAAAAATACTACCTTTATAAGGGACGTATTAAAAGAAAGAGCCACTTTTAAAATTACTTTTAACGAATTCGTAAATTTATTTATATAAATCGACTAACCTTAAGAAACTTATAATTACTTTAATAGCCGAATAAATTGTAAAAATACTAATATAAACGAATTCTTAAAACAATTTTTTATTTTATTAGTAGATTAAGAAGATAATAAGGAAATATAAGGAATAGAATGTTATAACGTAATAAAAATATTATTTAACTATATCCTTAACTATCCCTCTCCTCCTAATATACTACTTCTATTATCCTTCTTCTCTAGTCTCTTCTAAAATAATTATTTAAAAGATATTATTATAAAAGGTTTTACCCCTTAGAAGGTAGCGTTTAACGCCGGCCGTATATATTAGCCTACTGCCTTCTATAAAAGGGATATTATTATAAAAGCCCAATTTAACTGCTTTATTAAAAACGATAAATTCAATACTATATATCGGTACAACCTTCTACTATTATTAAAATAATATTGAAACTTTAATAATTACCTTCTTCAATAATAATTCTTTAATACTAAATAAGAATACTTGAAAAATTATTAAGAAATAAAGACCTAAATCGAAATCGATAATAACGAACCTAAAGTTCGAAGCAAGCAAATCCTTGATTATATATGGGTATACCTATATAAGTTTCTCAAAAATAGGAAATTTAAAAAGGTTAAAATAAGATTCGTCGTACGAGGAAATTAATAGTAAAAGATAAGATAAGAAATGTATACCTCAACATTCGTTAAGCGCTCTTTCTAAATTATTATAACTATTATTATTCGTTTTAATTTCGAATTTATATAATATAACGCAATTAATACCTTTATTAACGCCAACCTTAATAAAGAAGTCTTTATAAAAATGCCGCCAGGGTATTAGAAAAAAGGTAAAGTTTTATAATTTTATAAAGTATTTTATAGATTACGAAGATTACTATTATTATAGTAATGAAAATTAATTAGTACCTTTACTAATAATAATTTCAAATTTATCCTTAAAGAACCTTATATTCTTATTAAAAATAGTATTTTTATTTTCTATTATATAAATAATATCGTCTTCGCCTATCCTAAAAAACGAGAGGTAGAAGCTAAATAATATATAACCAACTTAAAATAATAATATTATTTTATTAGAGGAGATGAATTACAATAATTCCTTAGTATCGAAATAATTAGGAACTGAGAGTAAAGGAAAATATAATTATCCTAACGATTGTATTTTAATAAGATCTACGCCCTTACTAACGATTAATGTACTACTTTTATTCCTATAATTAATTAGGAATTAATACCCTATAAGAATAAGGCTTTAAAGAAGTCTATCTATTAATATTAGGTTAAAATCGGCTCTATACTATACGCTGCAATTATTACTAGATTAGATATCGCCTTCGTAGTAAGTAAATTAACTCGTTACTATTATAACCCTAGGCTAGATTATTATAAGGTTGTAAATAAAGTATTATATTACCTTTATATTACTAAAGAATTCGCTATAGCTTTAAGGGGTAGCGATATATTCGAAGTAATATTAAATACCTCTTTTACAAATAACCGCCTCGACCGTAAAAGCTTATAAGGCTTTACGATCAGACTATTTAAAGGATTTATATATTAAAGAACTATTAAATAAATAATAATTACAACCTTAATAATAGAAGTAGAATTACTAATTCTAAGTTTCGTCGTTAAGGAAGCGATCTTTACGGCTAAGCTAGTTAAGAGATTAGTAAACCTTACTAATCTAACCCCTATAATCTAATATAACAATTAGCAAACGATCCGCTTCGTTACTGCTAAAAATAATAATTTAACTACCAAACTACGCTATATTAATATTTACAATTACTAGTTACAATAAGAAATTTAAAAAGGATTTATCAAAGTCGATTACTATAAAATAAAAAAAATACTAGCAAATAGTCTAATAAAAGTCTTGCTAGTAGATAAATATATAGAATTTAGAAGAATATTAGGAATAGAAACTATCAAAAATATTTTGAAGGATAAGAAGGACTAAAATAAGGGTTTTATGCTAGATCTAAACGTAGTAGACAATTAAAATTTAGGAATAGCTTTATATATTTAACGGTTATTTTCTCTCCAGTTTTGCCTTGAGATCTTTAGTTGAGGGGGTATATTAGATTATTAGGGTATGCATAGATAGCCAGACTTCTAGTCTAATATATGCCTCCCTATCTGGATAACCTCATATACTGTATATACGGTGCAGAGATCCCCTCACACTTATAACTCGATATCTGAACTGTCTGACGATACTACCGCATGAGGACTAGCCTCCTAGTATCCCTGGATCTTATACTTAAACCCTAGTAACTCTCGAGAAGGACAGAGACAAGGATCACCAGAATCAATCACCTTTTACTGCATACCTTTTGATCTCCACCCTACGTGCCAATCTGACAAAAGTCACACCAGATTGAGGCGGAGGGCAGTCCGTCCGATCTGTCGAACCCTTGCTCCTCATTCGATCCGCATTCGAAGAGAGGCAGAGAGATCGAAACTCCCCACCCATCAGAACAATGTCAGTGAGATCAGAGATCCTCAGAGCCGCCCGTCACACCAGGCCCAGGGCCCAATTGATCGCAGGGTACGTATTGTGCGCGCATTGATCGCAACCCGCTATCGGTCAGGCACGCACGCAACGGCAACACCAGGATGCGTGTTTCCAGAATCTCGGAATCGGTTTCATCCCAAGCATCCTAGATCGGACTGTGCTCCGCGACTTTACGTATGACGAGATGTACGTGTAGCCAACGATAAACCGTTACCGAGACCCTTTGGGTTTGAATTGTGTCCAAACATTTTATATTTGATGACATGAAGTCTTTGTTCCAAGTAGAACCTGATGTTCTTATTTCACACTTTCATGCTCCGTGTACTTTTCGCGGCTCGTACGACCTTCCACTACCTAAGATAGAAGAGAGAGAGACACACACACACACACACACACACACGCACACATGGACAAACAGGTGTCACGGCAAATTATACGCACCTGAGAGCCGGAAACTCCTTTATACCCAAACATACCGGTCCGCGAAATTACCTCACTGATGGGAAGTCGGTACACTCGGCAAAGCCTGTACAAATATCTGCACCAAAGACACCCTCCGCATGGCACTTTTTTGTAGCAGCACTGCGACAACAAGAGCAGGTCAAGCGCCCAAGTCAATCGAAACCAGCGACTTTTTCACAATCCCTTCAATATTTTAACATGCACTACTTAACAACACACACTACAATACTCTCATCATATACACCAATGTCACTGACTGACTGACAAAAAAGTTACAACACGTTATACAAGAACCACCTAATTCCGTCCAACCCAGCCCCCCTAACAGACGGCCTTCAGACAAGATTAGCACAAAGTAAAGAATTATGAAATATGTAGACCGAACCCCCAACCATCAATCATCCTCATTACTCCCACCCCTCCCTTCTTTCTCAACTCCAACTATTTTTCATCCTCAAATAAACCCCTTCGTCAGACTCGGCGCCCTACTAATGCTGCTCTTCCTCTTCGGAATCTCAATCACCCCATCCATCTGCATCATCGCCATATTATCATTCGTAAACGTCCTCTTGCCCCTAACACTGCCGTAAACACTACCCGCCACGCTGCTGGCAGCACCGCCGCCGCCGCCGCCGCCCATAGCGGAGCCCTTCTCCATGCGGAGGTTCTTCCACCCTTCGAGCTCGCGTTCCAGCCTTAGGGCCTTTTCTTTTTCCTCCCGCAGCTCGCGTTCAGCGCGGCGGGCGGAGAGCTCGTTGGCACTCTCCGAAGATTGCAGCTCGTCAATGGTCTTGAGCAGCTTGTCGACCTTGTCGCGCATGCGGGCCACGTCCTCCTGGAGTTGCGTGTTCTGCTTGTCCTTGCGGTCGATCTGGGACTGCAGGTCTTTAACGATGCGGTCGACGTTGCGGACGGAACGCGCGGATTTGCTGCGCTCGTTTTCTTGCTCTTCGAGCTGGGATTCAAGCTGGTGATGACATATTAGCTCTTGATCTTATGAGAAAGGATTACTATGGAAAATAACTTACCTCCTTAATGCGGCTGTGCAAGAACTTGATATCGTGGCTGGCAGTCGAATAGCCCTTGGTCTCAAGGTCGATGAGCTTCATCTGCAGCTCGTTGAAGTTCTTCTCGAGAGTAACCTTCTGCTTCTGCAGATCGGCATTGTTCTCGCGCTCAGCGGCAATGTCCTTCTGAACCTCAGCAGCAAGGGCCTCAGCGCGCCGCATCTTCTCCACGGCAGCCGCGGCGATGTCTTCTTGTTGAGCAAGACTGGACTTGAGTTCCAGGATCTCTCTATCCATGTGCGCCGCGTTGCGCAGCGAAGGGCTCTCGCTGTTGGCCAGCTCATCAAGACCAGCCTTGGCTTCTTCGAGCCTTGCCTCGATGCTCCTCTTCTCACGGAACAGAGCATCGCGCTCAGCTGTGATCTCGTCAAGAGACGAGCGGAGCGACCGCACCTGGCCAAGGAGCGTTACGATCTTGCTTTGGGCCTCATTGTGGGCGCTGACGGCCTCATCGCGAGAGGCCACCACGTCCGAGAGAGTCGCCTCCAGCCGCGCCTTCTCCTTAGACCAGGTCGAGCTGTTGAGCACCTCGTCATCCCACTTGGACCGAAGCTCGTCCAGTTCTTCCCGGAGTCTCGTAATCTCCGACTGCTTGCGTAGCTTCTCCTCGCGGGCCCGGTCGAGCTCGTTGGCCAGCGTCGCAAACTCAGCCTGGTACTTCCTGCGCATCTGCTCCATGCTCGATTCTTTGTCCTCGATGTCATTAGCACGCTGGTTGCGGTAATCTTCGAGCTCGTGCTGAAGCCTCTTCTTGGCCTGAGTAACGGCGGCAAGGTCCGTCGACATGTCTTCGATCTTCTCCTCCAGCCTTTGGTTCGAGTGTTGCAGGTCCTCAATCATCGCATCCAGACGTTTCCTCTCCGACATCATCTCCGCGCAGCTATCCTCCGCTTCCTTCGCTTGCGCCCTGGCAAACGTCTCCGCCCGGTTGGCCTTGAGAACGGCAATCTCCGCCTGTTCAAGCTTGCTGAAGTACTCATCCGCCCGACCTTTATAGAGGTGGAGGCTTGCTGTTACGTCAGCCAGCTTGGATGTCTCAGCATCCAGACGAATCTGGAGGTCCGCAAACTCCTGGAGTAACTGGCTCCGGCTTGCGGCCTCCTGATCCCTGGCGATTGACATCTCCTGGAGATCCGATCTGGCGTCACGAAGGTCAACTTCGAGCTTGGCACGCTCGTGCCGCACCTTGTCATAGTGCTCCTTGAGGTCCGTCAGCTCTGCAACCGCATCCTTGTGGCTGTGCAAGAGTGAGCGTCGAGAGTCCTCCTGGCTATTAAGCAAGTCGAGGATCTCTTCATGAGACCTGGTCTGGATGTCACGAAGCGACAGCTCACCGGTGCGAAGAGCCTTTTCCAAAGCCGACACTTTCTTGGTCGAATCATCAAGCAGTTCATGAAGTCGGTTATTGGCCTTTTCAAGCTTCTGCACCCGCCGAAGCTGGGGGCTTTCGTCGAGGTACGGGTCCTCGCCGCCCGCGGTGCGCTCCAGCTGGCTTTGAAGATGGCGGTTTTGCATCTGTGCAAGCTGAAGCTGGTTCTGCAGCTCTTCAATCTCGGCCTTCAGATCCATGCGAGTATTGAAGCTAACAATATCTGCGGTGCGGTCCGAACGGACAGAATCGTTGAGATTCTCCGAGTCGCTGTTTGTGAAAAGACGCTCACGAGGAGGAGTGGACGCATTGGAGTAGTGCCGTCCGTTTGTCTTGCGCTTCTGCGTCGGTGATCCGGTGAAAGGCGCCTCGTTAGGACTGATGTCCTCGAGACGCATCCTGGTCGGGGAGTCATTCCTGCTGGTCCTCAGTTCCGCTAGCTGGGCTTCGGCGTTGACGCGTGCAGTAGTCTGGACACGAAGATTCTGCTGCAAATCCTCAATCTTCCGGACAAGATCAAAGTTCTTGCTGAGGAACCTTTCACTGGCACTTGCACCTTCAGTTTGAACATGACTGTCGTCTGCGTCGGGATCCACCGTCTTCAGCGCGTTCAGGAGTTGAGCCCGAAGCTCAATCAGCTCCTTATCACGCGAATCCAAGGTTGACTGGAGAGTGCGGACCGTACCTTGAGCTTGGGTACGCAACTGCCGCTCAGACTCGATGGTCCTGTTCGCCTCTGCCAGCTGAACTGTAACGTTCGACGACAGCTTCTCGGCATTGCGGCTGGTTTGCGTTTCCCTAGCAAGCTCGTGGTTCAGGTCTTCGATCGTGAGTTGCAACTTCTCCACCTTCTTTTCCAGTCCGGCGACAGTGACCTGAGAATCTTCCAGTTGCTTGTTGAGCTTGGTATTTTGTTCCTCCACTCTGGTCTTCTCGCGTTGTACCTGGATGAGTTGAGCCCGAGATGCTTCACCGGCCCTAGACGCGGACCGTGCAATTTCGAGGCCCTTTTGTTGCAGCTTGTTGAGTAGGGTGCGGTTGTCGTTTTCGGAAGCGGCCAGTCGGCTCCTCACGGTGTTGACTTCTCGCTCGAGTCGTTCTTTTGCCTGATCATTTTTGAGGCCAAACTCACCCGACTCGATGATCACCTTGTTGAGGTCCTCAACTTGGTAATTCAACTTGGCGCATTCGGACTCGTACCACTTAAGCTTGTCGTTTGCCGCGTCGAGGTCTTTGAGCAGACTCTCTTCACGTTCCCGTGCGATCTTGGTTGCTGCTCGCTCTCCAAGCACTTCGGCCTCACGTCGTGCTTCCTCGGCCTGGGTCATGGCACTGCGAAGACGACGGATCTCCTCGCGGGCGTCATCCCGCTCCTGTTCAAGCGTTGCACGAGTCTCAACCGCGCGCCGGAGCGTATCCTGTTGGGCATAGAGCTCCTTCTCGATTGCGATCTTGGACTCCTTCAGATTATCGAACTCGTCCTTGAGGGTTTGAAACTTGTGTTCACCAAGTAACTGGACATCATCTCGAGATTGACGCTCCCTGCTAAGTTCCATCTGAGCGTTATACAACTCATCCTTGAGATCCTTGATCTGTGCCTCGAGCACTTGGCGATTCTGGTCTGCCTGGGCGTCTTCAGAGAGGCGAGCTTGGAGAAGCTTCTTGGCATCCTCGGCCTCCCTCATTAGCTGAGCTTGTTGCGACTTCATGGCAGTCAATTCAGCCTGCACTTCCCGAAGCCTTTCAGCGGCCTTCTCCCTTTCGGAAGCAAGCATCTTTGTTTGATCATCAATGCTTCGCCTCTCCGTTGCTAGCTGCTTGTTTTCCGTACGCAGAATTGCAAGTTCGCTTTCTTTCTTGCGAATCAGATCCTCATAACTTGTTGACGTCTTCGACAGTTGCGTAAGCTGTTGTTGGAACTGGGTGTTCTCGGTGGTCAGCTGTTGATTTTTGCTCTTGGCAATCTGAAGTTCTTTCTGGGTTGTCATAAGCTTGACATCGCTATCCTGGTCGATTTGGAGCAGCTTGCTTTCCAGGTCCTTCACCTTGCGATCCTTCAGGGAGAGCTGGCTCTGTAGCATCTTAAGCTCACTTTCCAGTGCCGTTTCCTGTTCGCTGCGCTCAGACTGCTTCTGTGAGATCTCAACGATTTGACGTTCCAGATCCGCAACCCGGCTTGCAAGTTCAGATTTCTCCTCTTCCAGTCTTCCGATGATGGCAGCAGCTTGCTCGAGCTGCGTGCGGTACTTCTCTACGTCGACTTCGGCGCGCTTCTTAGCTTCAAGGAGGCCATCCATCTGCTCCTCCATGCGCTCTTGGTCGTCCAAAGCGCCCGCCAGTTTGTCTTCAAGCTCGGCTTCACGTAGCTGCAGTCTCTTGAAGATTTCCTCTTTGTCGAGCGCCAAAGCACGTTCGCTCTCGAGAGTTTGCTGGATTCGAAGCATCTCGGTGTGGACATTGCGACGCTCCTCCTCCAGCCTCTGCCGATCCATGGCTTCCTGCTTCATCCGGTCACTAAGCTGACGAATCATTTCATCTCTCTTTTTGACCTCTGTTGCAGTTCTTGTGGCGCCGAGAAGAGGCTTCATGCGGACCATGAGCTGCCACCATGGGTTCTCGCTCAGTTCTAGGTAGACTTGGAAGTTTCTCTGTATGACCCTGGTTGCCTCTGCCCTATAAAGGCGTTTGTAGGCAATCCTCCTCTTAATGTAGCCACGCGCCAGAGATTGAAACTTGGCCATGATTTCGGTGATGATGGCATCGCGCTTCTCTTCCAATTCGGCAAGCACACCCGCACGGAAAAAAACCTTGGTTAAGCCGACACGGTACAGTGACTTGTCAAGACCGAACCTGTCGAGCATAATCCTTGCGGCTGCCTGACCCTCGACATACCCCTTGGGCATATTCGGGCAAAGGACCTCATAACGCTGTCTAAACTCGGCAAACGGTAACCTGTTGGGGAAACCAGTTCGAGCGATACGAATACCCTCCAACACACCATTGCAACGGAGCTGGTCCAGAACGAGAAGGTTCTGGAACTGCTTTGGCTTCTTTTTGTGGTTGGGAATGATGCAACGCACGAAATGCGGGTGGGTAGAGTACAGCTGTGTCATCAAACTCGACAACTGCTCCTTGTGCCTCTGCGCAACAGTTCGGAAGAGTCCCTTCTTCACGCGGCTACGCATAGCTCCAGCCTCATCATCTTGATCAGCACAATCGGCGAACAGGTTGGCCATGTACTTGTCGGTGGAAGCGGCTAGAAGACGCGTGATGTTGTCGTTGAGTGGGTCCTTGTTCTTTTCTAGCCACCCTTCTGTTGAGTATTCGACCTCGGCAGCATAATGGGTCAGGATGAAGCCTTGGCCTAGTCTTGAAGGGCGATATTTTTGCGACTTTTTATCCCACAAGGAGTTCAACTTTTCCGTGAAAGTCTTGTCTGTGGCCTTGGGCATTACACAGTCCTCGTCAAGACAAGAGAAGATACCGATCGGATTTGGCAGCTCGATCAAGTCAATGGTAGGCTGCAGGTCTCTTCCGAAGTCGATGAACTTCCACTCGATTTGTTCCCTGGCATATTCTTCCTGTTCGAGGACGAACATGTGGTGGTTGAAGAACTGCTGGAGCTTTTCGTTGGTGTAGTTGATGCAGAGCTGTTCAAAGCTGTTGGTCTCGAAGATCTCGAAACCAGCAATATCAAGAACACCGATGAAGCGGGTATCGTCAAGACCCATGCTAGTTCTATCGAGCTGGCGGTTGATTCTCGCTACAAGGTCACTGAAGCCTCGCTCGTAGATACCCTTTGCAAGAGCGTCTATGGCCAAGCGAACCTGCTCTGGGGTTTGCACCTTTTCGACCCATTCTCGACCTGCCTTGACCCGGGGATGTAGCAAACCCTGGAGGAAAGGTTCCAAAGGTACGCCGAGAAGTTTGCAAGCCCTTCCGGCAATTGTCTTGGCATCAGGGTTCAGGCGAGCTTGATCAGCGGACCGGCTCTCCTTGACCACGGTGATGTTGCCCAGGTGGAGGACGGCCGCAACTGTACGGAGGATTGCAACCTGCTCTTCGTCAGAGAAGCCCATCACCAGGAAGGCTTCAATGAGCGAGTCCCACTCCTCCTTATCAGACACACCCGTAATGGTGTCATGGCCATCCCGGGTATAAGTGAAATCCTTGACGTCCATATTATCCAGCAGAAGCTCTTGCTTGAGCTTCCGATCTGCGCCCTTAAGCAGCTGGTAGAAGATATGGTAGTTACGCTCATTGGTGTTGACATGGACCACTCGAGATTTCTCGAGAAGATACCAGTCTATGAATGCACCCGCAATAGAGCCATTGCTTGAGAATTCGATTCTGATGAATTTACCGAATCTCGAGGAGTTGTTATTGCGCACTGTCTGGGCGTTACCAAACGCTTCTAGAATTGGGTTGGCCCTGAGGATTTGCGCCGACAGATTCGAATGCTGAGAATTTCTAGTCCTGCCCGAAGGATCTGGGTGCGCCACAGCGGCTAGGTATTGGATGACCTTTTTGGTGTTTTCTGTCTTGCCAGCACCTGATTCTCCGGTGACCAAGATACTCTGGTTCTCGTGCTCATCAACAAGATTGCGGAAAGCTTCGTCGGCCATGGCGAAGATATGGGGCTTGTTGTCCTCCCTGTTTCTACCCTTGTACATGTTAATGTACTCGTTGGTATATATGGGAAGAGGACAGTATGGGTTGACGGCGACCAAGAACAGGCCGGAGTATGTGTATATGAGGTCGGACTGGTATCTCGTATGCAGGTTGTGGACGACTGAGGCTTCGTTCAGATGGGTCAGTTCGGCCATGTCGTTAGCCTTGTCGAACTTGGCCGGGTTGACTTTGTCGACCGTTTCGGCATCCACCTCACGTTGCTAGCAGGCGCGTTCAGTTAGTTTGCGCCTTGGTACGGACATAACAGAGGGGCTCTGCTTACGCTTCCATCGTCGCACTGAACCAACAGTTTGTTCTCTGGGAGCTCTTCGACGACCCAACCCTTGACAAAGGCTGTCTGGGGATCCTTAAGCCAGACATACTTTTTGCCGGAAAAGTCCTCGCCTTCGATTCCCTTGACCATGTCGGCATGTTTTCTCATATCCTCCGTCTTGATGAAGGACGGCGCAAACGTAGTCGAGCTGGGCAAAGAGCTCTTCTGCCCTGGGCGTATAGGTATCGGCTGAACAAGTGTCGGCTGGCTCGAGGCATGGGAGAGACTGCGAATGTGGGTTGGCGGTGTAGGAGGAGCGGCACCAGCAGCTGGACCGGCTGAGGGCATCATGGGCGCCGCTGGGTTCGTGAAGACGGCAGATCTTGGCCTGCCCAAGCCAGGGGCATTTGGACCCTGCTGTGGCTGGGCATTGTTCCTCGCGAAGGGATTATTGCGTACCGACATGGTGTAGTAGCTGCCCTGGGAGGTACTAGGTTAAGATTAGGTAGAGCTGAAGGTAAGTCATGGAAACGCTACGCATTAAGCGTGCTGCTCGGGCAAGCGATTCTGGCGACGATGATGTTCTGTTCTGCTTGGTTGCCAAGTAGTGTTGGTGGACTGTCGCGCAGACATGTAAACAACCGAAAGATGCGAGGGATGCGATACTGGAAGGCTGGACGGCGCTGGCTAAGGTAAACCGCGAGATTGTAGCTGAACGCGACTAAAAGGACGCAGCAAGGATATTGGAGTAGTATTAGACAAGGCAATAGCTGGAGCAATAAGACGCCCAAAAGAGACAAGAATTGTATGTGTCGGTTCAAGAAACCAATGTCCCAGACATCGGCCTCTCGGTGTTGAGAAAGTTGACGGAGAGAAGGTCTTGGAGAGAAGGAGCAGCTCGATCTCCAACCAAGGTCAGGCCAGCCGAAGCAGGCAAGTTCCAGGAAGGCGGTCGACGATGCAACAACTAGGAAGGGACAGAAGCAGGGGCACCGCTGGCCGATGGCCGTCGTGGTTGGCGATTGGCGGCCGTGGTTGGCGGTGGTTGCCCTGGCAGGTTTGGCCCGGGTGGGGGGGGGGGAAGAGCGCACGGCGTGTCAAGTACCTCTAAATAATGGATTTGGAGGGATTGGACGCACATCGCGACCAGCGCTGTTCACGCTCCTCTCGTGGTCCTCCAGGGGCTCCTCCAGTGCTCCTCCCCGCTCCACCCCTCAGCTCTCCTCCCGTCCCGTCCCGCCGTCGCTCTTTCGTCCCACCAGAGCTAAGGAGCACGAGCCAACTCATGGCTGACCGCCTTTGAGAGTCCCTCGTGAAACTGAAGTCGGCTCACCTCCGGCGCCGCAAGACTCGCTGCTTGGCGGGCCTGATGTCACCCTAAATGGTCCGTGCTCTCTTATCGACCATATATCTGTTTAGCGGGTCTTTCATTGCAGGAAAAGCGGCAGTGCGGCACCACCCGAGCCTCCAAATCCTCGAATCCGACATGCAACTTTGCACTCTTCAAATCTTCCCCGCTGCAACCCAACTCGGGACTTTTGGATCCACGTCCACACTTTTCCAGACCAGGAAACGACCCCCATCAGCCCAAATAGCCCGCGCGCCTTCATCTTGGTGAAGCTTGCGCCTGTTATCTGATTGATTGCTTGTCTCCTTGGGACAGCACAGAGTAAAACCAGAGCTGCAGTTACGCACGGGATTGTGGTCCGTCGTCGTCGTCGAACTAACCTTGTAGGGTACGGTACTGATAGATTATCTTCATTCATCCCTTTTACGCGCCGCACAACGGGATTCCCTACGCTCGCGACCATCTGGTCTCTGCAAGTCACTACTTGACCGATCATACAAAAGACGCGACTTGCCAATCGCCTCTTGCGACTCTCAATCTCAACAAGTGGAAGAAGGAGCCGGGGCCGTTTAATTGTTGGCTGGCGCATTCTTTTCCGCGAACAAGGAAGCTTGTCAGTGGCCAACAACCACAAAGGAGGAAAAGACGGAAGCCTTCATTCCCCGCGCCCCAACATCAATCTTGTGTCGACGCTGAGAGATGCGGCTCGATTGCTAGCGCAATCCAATCCCAGACAAAGTCCACGTACCCGCCTCTAGACGTCTTCGGTCGTCGTCATGTCTCAATATCCTCCCTACCCGGGACCATATAATGGCTACGGCCAGTATCAAGGCCAACCGCCTCCCCAGCCGCCTCCTCAACCGCCCTACGGATATCAGCATCCTCCTCCGAACTATTCAGTCCATCCTCCCATCACAGGTCCTCCTCCATACAACGCCACGCCAGTGTACCAACCTTCGGGGCAGCCTGGATTCGGCATGGATACCAATCGCAACCTTTCGCAAGGCGCGTTTGATTACAACTCGATGCAAATCCCGGGTCTGGGTTTTGGTGGCCCACCTGCCACGAGTACGCCTTTTGGCGCCCCGCCTATTCCCAGTCCTTGGGGTCAACCACCGCCTTCTTTCCAGAACCATCAGCCGCCGCCCATGATGCCTCAGCAACCCGCGCAGCCCCATGCGCCTCGTGTCTTTGGCGGATTCTCTGGTCCAAGCCAACCTGCTGCTGCTGGTCCTTCATCGAACGGTCCTGGAAACCGCCCCGCCAATCTCCCGCCAAAGCTTCCCCCCAAGCCGCCTGCTCGCGTTACGAAACCGATCGAGATAGAAGAGGGGGAGTTGAGTGAGGGTCAGTTCGAGGACCTCTATGAGCCCGCTCCTCCCATAACCGTCAACACCAACGTAAAGAAAGCTCCAAAGTCCGCCCCAGCTCCTGTCGAGAGCCAGCCCACCAGCGCGGTCGACACTCCGGATGCGAACTTTTACGGGAACGATGAGGACGAGGGAGAAATACCAGCAAAGGATGACCAAAGCGGTGTGCCTGGTTCGGCGCGTGAACGATCCGGCTCCTACTCGCCCTTCCTCTCGCCAAGCGAGCTGCAATCTGGAATCCCGACTCCGCAAAATGGCGATAGGAGCATCCAAGGTAGGGCCTCCGTTTGTTTGTCTCTTTTTTCCTCCTCAAATGCAACAAGCTGATAGGTCTCTTAGCACCACAAGCTGTCCCCGACCGAACGAAAGCAACCGGTATTGCTAATGGACGAGCGTCTCTTTTTCCCGGTCTTCAATTTGCCTCCTCCTCCTCCTTCGGCAACCCTATGACACTCAAAAACGTCGAACAAGCGACACCTGCAACTCAAAATACTCCAGGTAGCTCGCCTGCGCCGAGAACGTTACAAACGGTTCAAAAGGAAGCTCAGCTTGCCATCTTGCGTCTGCTACCACTGGGCGTGAAATATCAGAATTATATAGAAGAGGGTATTGACGAGAAGGTGGTCAAAAAACTTTACAACAACCTCCATCTCGATATACCGAAGCCGGCATCGGAGACTACGACGACAACTACCTCGACGCAAAAGCCAGCCCCAGAAAAGATGTCTAGCCCCGTACCTACCTCGCCGCAGACCACAAAGGTACAACAGCAACAACCGGCGCCTGTTGTTTCTGATACGGCTCCTGCAACTGAGCAACCAAGCAAAGAAGAAAGTCGCAAAGATCGTATTGCGCGGTTAATGGCCGCAAAGGCTGAGAAGGCTACAAAGCCTTCGGCTGTCCCTGCTCCAAAGCCTCCCTCTGCGCCCGCCCCAAAAACGGCACCTACTCCTGTCGCGATGACACAACCGAACCCCGGGTTTGCCGAAGCAAAGGGAGCGCCAGCGGTAGTGCAAGAAAAGCCGGCTGGCGACGCGGCCGCGCCCAAACCCAAACTGGGGCCCAAGGAACTCTTGTTACAGCAAAAGATTGCAGCACTGCAAAAGTCTCGAGAAGCGCAGAAGCAGGGGCAGGCAAACATCAAATCACAAGCCGCAACCACAGGTCTTGCTGACAAGGCGATAAGCTCTCCCATTCCTAATATTGCGGCTTCAGCCGGATTGAAAAATGGCATACCACAACCTCAAGCTCAGGCCAATGTGCCAGTGGCGGTGTCGACTATTCCCGGCCTTCACTTCTCTGGAACCCCGAATGTCCTCCAACCTGCGCCATCTGCGAACCCACGTAAAAGGCCAGTGGCTGCTGATTTTGTGGAGTATTCCTCAGCAGCAGCCAGTCTGCCTAAAAGACCTTTCGGTCAAATCCGGAAGGAGACCTCTCTGGTCATTGATGTGACTGACGGCTCGGATGACGAGGATATGGACATTGATATGGACATGGAATCTCCTACTGATGTCCCACAGCCAACGCAGTCGGTCAACGGAAATCTCCAGCGCGGTGGACCATTGCGTGACTTCCCACCCTTGACAGATACCTTGCCTCCGCGTCAGTTCTCAAGTCCTGTCCCTGGTGCGCAGGCATCGAACCCGCCTGCAACAGCGCAGAATATCCGAAGACGAGAGACAGAACTTGACGTGAAAGAACGGATGATTCAGGAAATGCGCAGGAAGATTGCTGAGGCTGAGGCTAAGAGGAAGGCCAAGAAATCCTCCGCGGGTTCGCAAACGCCTACGCATCCTGAGCAAACCCCAGAGCTGAAGGATGATGGTGGATTTAGACTGCCTACCACTAGGCAGTCCGTTTCGACAAGCAGTACGGGTCCGTCTTCTATCACAACCCCCGTACGGCCTGCTTCGACAGCGCCTGTTCTTAGCTCGCCAAGCCTTCCGGAACCTCCAAAGCCGAGTCCAACTGCAAAGGCGGCACTAGAAGCCAAGATGAACAGGCTAAGGCAGTTGCGGGAGGAGCAAGCCCGCCTAGAAGCCGAGATCAATGGGTTTTCCGAGGATCCCGAGCAACCTGACACCAACTCTATGGAAGTCCCCGCGCAGTCAAGCGATTCAAACAAGGACACCACCTCCGGTAAGCCCTGCCCGCGATGATTGTATTTGGAGCATTATTCCCATGGAAAGTGTCATATCACTCAGTACTGTGCTCGAACTCATGTCTGACCATCTGCGGTTGATTTCAGTCTCTGTCCATCCTACTATCGAATCCCAAAACGACTTAGACCCCTCCAATCCTCAGGTCTTTTCGGGGCCTTCAGAGTCCTTGAAGGGAAGCAGCACCATCATACGTGCGGAAGATAAGTCTTCGGAGTCGTCTTCCATCTTGATCCCGGCTGCCGATGGCCAGGAGGCAGCGGTTTCTGCAGAGATCGCTGAACAAGATGATCAAATGTCCGCCATGTCCATTGGTGAAGGCGAAGAGTTGGAGTCAGACCAGGGCAACCACAGCAATAATCGGCCTACTGATGTTTCTGAGGGCATCCCGACAGCACAGCTGGCCAACAAAGTTGATGACGGTGAATCTCAAGCTCAACGCAAGAACACACCTGCAAAGCTTGATGAAACATCGCCCATGGAGATCTACTCGTCTCCGTCCAGCCCGACTTCTCTGGAGTCTTCTCCAGAGGACAACAACAATGATTCCCAGTCGTCCTTACCAGAGCAAATCTCGCTTGTTGCTCAGCCTCGTGAAGCTGTCCAGGAGCTAGAGGATGAGCCCGCAAGAGATGTAAACGTCGTTTCTCCTGAGGTTCCTGTTCCTGTTCAGTTAACCAGATCACAGGAGACTCACAAGACGACCACAGCCAAGACAGGCTCGTTCAAGCCTTACGAAAGCCCGCTACGCTACTTCCATGCGTATCGGTTCCACCCGAGCTACCGGGACACCGTTCCCGGTGGCCTCAGATCTCTAACCTACAGTAACAGGATAAATCCGTCCATACCTCTCTGCCCCTCAGAGATTGCTGGTGAACAATGTGACGAGACGTGCGAATTCCAGCACATGAAATCTATTGTTGCTCCTGGTAAGCCACCTCAAAACTTGTGGTAGGGCTGCTAACATCAGACCTCCTTCCTTCCCGTTCCCTCTCCCCCCCTCCCCCAGCGCGCTGACTCCTTCCTCTCTCTACCAACCAGACGATGCCATCCTCTTGGAGCTCGGCAAAGCCGACGAATTCGCAGGCGAGCAAAAGACGCGATTCATCGACGGTCTTCGCAAGCTCCTTCACGAATTCCGTGCAAGGAAGGTCAGAGACTTCGACGCGATTGCTCGCGGCATCATCGAGTACCGCGCTCGCTTCCTGGGGGATAGGTCAAAGGTGCTTCCGTTGGAAGGGGTAACCCTTTAATCCTTATCCCCTTGCCATTCTGGGGGCATTCATTGCCCATTCGGCTTTAATCCCATCATCGTCATAAACATTGTGGCTTTTCACTTGCCGCCATTCCCATCCCGATTCCCATTCCGGCCGTAGATATTTCGCTTCGACCTACTATCTTATTTTGCTTTGAAAGCAAGAAGCATGCATCATCGCATTCCATTTTTCCTTCCTCTTCGAGCGTCGTGTTTTCTTTCCCAAAAGCATTTTTGACACGGGGTTGGTTGAGCTCATGGGTCCGTTCTTCTCTTTCGCTCTTTGCCTTGCCTAGGTTCGAGCGGTGTTTCAAAAGAACATTTTGTCAAGAGGAGGAGGAGGCATTTTAGGAGTATTATACCCCCTTTTTCTATCGGGATCATCTCCCTGTAGCATTTCAGGACTTGCGAACGTCCTGTCCGGAAGAACTTGTGGAACAACAACAAAAAGGGGGATAGAATGGAGCGGATGAGGAGTACCCAGAAGTTGCGAAAATCCGGAAGCCGAAGGAAAGGGGGGGGTTTTCCGGCATTGAGAGAAAAGATTCGGTGTCAGAGTTATGTTGCGTCCGCCTACGTCCGTCCGCCGTAAGGTCTTGAAGCGACAACCAGTCCAGTCCGTTGAAGTTCTAGATTTGCGGCGGTGGTGTGATTACGGCACTTCGTCCCGTGAAATAAAATGAAACTTTTCATCCTTACATTGACTCTCTGGCTCGACTTATCATCGCGTCGATATAAAACCGTGCTGTTGTTGTCACTACCCGTAGAACCCGTAAGACTCACAACGGCACTTCTGGTTTAAAAGAGGTCTCCGGCAGTTACACATTGAGCTCTACAGCCTTTACTGATACCTAGAATGCGACTGACATAAATAAATCCCGGAAAGTGTTTAACCTCGCCTCTGAACCATTGTGAGTTTGCCAAATTCTTGCAGTTTGATTTGTCTTTTGTAAGGTGTGAAAAAATCTCACGGAAACCATTACGGGCTGCAATTGGCCCATGGTTGGATTTTCGTGCACGTCGAAAAAGAATTCGAAAAAGCATTCAATTGTACAGCTTCTTGTTCAAAAGCTGTATCCGCACCAAGAACCCACCACACAACTCCCAGCGCGAACCAGCAAGTTCATGAAACGCGGAAACCGCATCAATGCCCTTATGTACAAACACAACCTCGCAAAACCGCGAGAAAAACAAAAAGTACAAATTACGATATCAATGCCCCTCCGGCACAAGGGCAGAAATGCAAAAAGAAAGTCATAATGCCCACAGCCAGAATCGAACTGACGACCTCATCATTACTAGTGATGCGCTCTACCACTGAGCCATGCGGGCTTGTTATTGACAAACCCGCTACCATCGACCCCTCATAACCCCCCCTAGCTATACGACCCTGCCACAGCACCTCCTCCATTAAGCAGTCAACCTCGCGGTCAAGGTAAACTCCTCCCACTCCTCGTCGCCTTCCCCACCTCACTCTGTGTCGTATCCTCCGCATACCTCTTATACGCACCCACATACTGTTCATTATCACTCCATGTATTCTTGACACTCTCCCTTTCGACGACGGCCTTGTACCACTCGTCCCATCTCTTCCACACTTTTTCGTCCTCCCCCCGGTGACCTGCAGATGGGATGCCAACTCTGCCGGGTTTGTAGTGATCAATCAGGAATAACCGTTTAGCCCAGGGTGCTAGCATAATGTCTACTAGACTGAATTTTTCGCCTAGGAAGAATGGTCCTGGGGAGGAGGAAGGGGAGGAGAGCATTTCCTTGGCGAAGGCTTTGAGGTGGTTATGAAACTCTGTTCGGATTTCTTCGATCGTGTAGGGCTTGTCGGGGGTGTGCTGGATAAATCGGTAAAAAGCCGGAACTATCCGCGACGAGATGTGGTCGATCCACAATCGACACCTCGCCCTTTCGTAGGCGTCGTCTTGCGGGAGCAGTCGTTCGCCGTATTGGTCGGGGTCGGAGTAAGCTTCATCCAAATACTCGCAAAGCACTAAACTCTCATACAACGGCTTCACCTCCTTCGCGTTTCCTGTTTTCGGATCGCTCACCGTGGGAACAGCGAGGGTTGGGACCAGCCCCCGTGGGTTGAGAGCGAGGAACTCGGGCGCTTTGTGGTAGGGGTTGATTTCGATGTATTGGTGCGGGATGTTCTTCTCGGCGATGGTGATCCATACTCGCTGCACGAAGGGACAGAACCACCCGCCATAGAGTTTGAGGGGGTGTTCGGAGGAATGGGAGGAGGCGAAAGAGGCGGCGGCACCGGTGGGGGAGCCTTGGAGGGAGGTGTCGACGACGGCGGGTTTGGAAGTTCTGGAGGAGGACATGGTGCGCTGATGAAACCGGTAGAGCTGGATTGGGAGGGATCTTTTGCTGGTGTGGTTGATAAGAGAGGAGGTTATTATGGACGAGGTGAGAGTAAGCGGAAGCTTGGATAGCGCTGGCAAACGGAGGGGGAAGCTCATGGACACAGGCCACCGTTGAGGGAAGGGTATCCAAGGTTGGTATGACAGTTGTTGACCCAGAAGGGAATTATCAGCCGGTATTGAAATGCTGAAAAAGAGCAGGATGGGCTGTCTATGACGTGATTGGAGTTGGCGATTTGCGAGGAGAGGGGAGGTTGAGGGGAAGGTGGGGGTTGATCAACACTGGCTGTCACGCCTCACCCTAAACCCAACTTGTGAATGATGTGTAAGGGGGACTTGTTTACACCGGATATCAGGCGAAATGAGGAAGCAACTAATTGATGTGAAAAGTGCGGTTATTATGGAGAAGATGAGAAGAAGAGAAGATTTCCAAGGATGGGGGAAGTCCAGATTGAAAAGGTGAGGATTCGTGGCCAACCCCGTTCCTGTCGACCATCTCAGGACTTCCTTCCTTTGTATCGTTGTGGTCCTTCCTGTCGTAATACCAACTTCTTTCCTTCTACTTGTAGAAGGGAGCGCCTTTACAAAAGTATGTCACAATTTCCATAGAGGGTTCAATGACGGGGAAGAAGCCATCGGATTTGCCCGTCGGTCCCGAAACCAGCACCGCAGGCAGACTCCTGATTTCACATGTTGCAATTGTGCGCGTCTGGGTAGTATCAGTGTTCATAACTTCATTTCATTATTCATTAGATATTACTCGTTTAGATCTTCTTGGGACCATGGATAGAACCGCCACCCTGTCCTGCTTCAGGACCCTTGGCCAGACCCTGGCTCGAACCTCCACTGGCGTTCATTCCCTTGATGCCGGCTCCGTGCTCGTGCTCGGGAAGAGGAGCGGTCTTGTCGGCGCGTGCGACGCGGGTGGACTGAAAATAAGAGGTTAGTCTGGTGTAAAGATGCAGATAGTCCAAGGTTTGATAATATAACACTTACAGGCTCCTCACCGGCGCCGTGGATGATGTTGTTGCCAGGCTCGATGGCGTTGTCAGAAGAACCGTCTCCGCTGCGAGGCATGTTGATGGATGTGTTGTGGGTAGTTGTTGTGTGTTGTGTGTTGAGTTGATGTGATGGCTTTGAATTGGCCTTTGTTGCGTTTTTGATTGGTTTGCTTGTGATTGATGTGGTGGTTGATGATGATGGCGAGGAAAAGATGAGCTTCAACGAGGAGATGAATGCTCTACCTATTTGAAGACATCTGCAACTCGGTGATCACGCATATTGGTGGACGTCATTGCTTGGATTGTCATGTCCTGAGCGTCATTTTGTGGAGAAGTCTGTACCTCAACCCCAAGACGCTTCATGTGACCTGTCGAGCTTGGATCTCCAACTCGGACTGGATTTCATTGTTGTTTCGGTGATCTTCATTGTTGACTTTGAGTATCGAATCCCCTGGATGCACTCGAAGGCACCGCACCTAACCCTGGGACGACAAGTCCGGCAGCCAAGGACACCTGACCCACAGTTACAGGGGCATAGCTGGCGGGGTGGATCAGGCACGCCCTGCCGCTAGAGGGGTAGGCTCCCGATTCAGGCCGCCTCAGGGTTCCATCAATCGACGTCAGTCAGCCAGGCCATTCAGCGAAGCTGGAGTCAAGGCCGGACACCCGACCCGCTTGCACTGCCGAGCTCCCGTCCCATCCATGCCTCGACAACTCCAGACGCGACACGGATCTGACACATCAACAATTTCACAGCCGCAATTTCTGGTCGGATCGGGATTGGGTCGCGCAACCGCCGTTCTTCTCCCTCGTTGGCCCTAACAACTCACAGGCTCACAGCAGTCCGGTCAGACGGGCGGCCTCGGTGTCAGCACCCCGCGCGCAGTCGCACACCGCCCGAGAAGGATGATCGCATAAAACATGCGAGGATGGATCGCCGTTTTGTTCATCATGCCAATCTTTCTTGCAGCCCTCTATCAGAGTAGAAATACCATTCCACTTCTCCACCGTTGGCCGTCATCGTCTCCAGCTGTGCTGCTAAACTCCCTGATTTCTCCCTTCGACACCCGGGTCTATCGTACCATGTCGACCTTCAACCACCCGGACTACGCGGTGCCTGTGACCTTGCCCGAGGGTCTTTCCAAGGAGCAGCTTCTCGGATTTCATCCGTTCCGTGTAAGACCAGGACTCTCCAAACCATCTTCATCCCATGTAGAGATACTGACAGGCCCGGTCTCTGCACAGTCTTGGATATCTACGCTTGAGAACTCCCTTAGCCTGCAAGCTGGGAACCGTTCGCACCCCTTCCACCAGGATCCCTATGTGCTCCGCTCCGTGACGGTTCAGTCATTTGACCTCTTTGGCGGCAAGAGGCTTGGCTTCCTAAAGCTCGTCGCCGAAGTGACCAACAGCGCCGGAGAGAAGTTGCCCGGATCAATCTTCCTTCGAGGGCCAAGCGTCGCCATGCTTGTGATCCTAATCCCCGACGATGCTCCCGCCGATACCGATGAACGATATGTCTTACTCACCGTGCAGCCGCGGATACCTGCCGGTGCGCTCGAGTTTGTTGAACTACCCGCCGGCATGGTAGACGAAGAGGGCCAGTTTGTCGGGACCGCTGCAATGGAAATCGAGGAAGAACTAGGCTTGAAGATTCCCACTTCAGAGTTGAAGTGCCTCAGCGAGATGGCAGGCATACCACCACAAAATGATAATGACAAGCTCCAGGACGGAAACTTGCCACACGCCATGTACCCTTCTGCCGGGGGTTGCGACGAATACATCCCTATTTACATGCACGAGAGACGTGTACCACGGGACACGCTCAAGGACTGGACCGGCCGACTTACGGGGCTCCGTGAGGATGGAGAGAAAATATCCCTTAAGCTGATCAAGATGCAGGATCTGTGGCGGGAGGGCGCGCGAGACGCTAAAAGCCTTGCGGCGGTGGCCTTATGGGAAGGCTTGCGAAGAGAGGGAAAGCTCTGATTCAACCCACCAGTGGGCAGCCTACGTCTGCCAGGTTTCCTTCTATAATGCTGGACGCCGACGCCTTGGCCTTCGTCTTCACTCGCTCTACGGCCCGCTTAAAATCCGTATTTCTTCGCAATTTGAATCCCCTTAGCGAAACTGGCCAGGCGTGCATCAAGCGCATACCCTTGAGCCTCCCATTTGACACATTCGTCCCACAAATCGGCGAGCTTGACGTGGAAGACCTCGATGAATTCGTTTTCTTCGAGCTCGGGCTCCAAGTTCTGGTTCTCCGGCAGGCTCATGTCCACGCTGACCTCGACTACCTTGAAATTTGTGTTACAGAATCCGGGATCTGACTACCTGTTAGCGTACGAAAATCCGACACCCAAAGCTTAACGAACCACCTTACCATTGAACATAATCGGTGACGTCGTCACAGCTTGCGCAATATAGCCTGTCTCCTCCTTGAGCTCCCGGACAGCTGCCTGTTCAGCCGTTTCCCCTTTGTCTACCAAACCAGCTGGAAGCTCGATGCAAATCTTATCAAGAGGCGGACGATATTGCCTCTCGAGAAGAATCTCGCGGCCTACGAGGTAGAATGGTGTTAGACTTGTCATCAGCCATGACGAACTCCACCTCGAACGAAAGAAACCTACCAGTGTCCTTCTCAAGAATAGCAATGATGCTCACACCATCAAAGTCGCTGCCCTTGGGACGAGTGGTCCGCTCCGCGTGTTCCCATGTCCGGGTGACGCCATCCTGGCCGATGTAGGTTGTCCTGGGAGGAACTGGTAAGTATCGTGACCGCAAGGGCATGCAAGGTACCGTAAACAGCGTTTGTGTTACTCTTGTACCAGCTGAACAAAGACTCACTTGACTAGTCTCTTCCACTCGGCCTCACTGTTGGGCTATGCTTGATGGTCAGCATGGGTTTGGTGTTGTCAATGGGGCCAATTCACTCACCAGGAGCTCGGTAGAGATGACTCTGGCTTTGCCTTGCGACATTCTTTGAAGTAATTCAGCACTGGTAACCACCAGCAGGTTTCTTCAGGTTCGTCTGATATCAACAGCTGAGCAAAGCGGATGAACCTCTGCGTTACCCCAGGACCACTGGGAAAGTTGGAGATGGTGGCGGCGCGGGGGAGAACAGAGCGGATGGCGGTTGGTGCCGTGTCATCAGTGGGGCTGCCCCCTGAAACATCCATCCACAGCGATCGGGAGTGCCTTCCTTCGGTAGAGGTGTTTGACCAGGGTGCATGACCCGACCCGACCAACCAACACGATAGGTAAGCACACTGTCAATCGCGGGGCCGGTCGAGCAGATCCGATCACATCACTTCTGGAAGGACTTCTTTGCTCATTTCAATCCATTTCTGGCGAAAATTCCATGGGCCTCGCTCATACGAAATGTGGAACAGCATCTGTGTGATGAGTTGTCTGTCTCGGAGCGAGAATCATCAGAAACCCAACGGGAATCGGGGGTATACGCATCGATATTAACTCGGGAAAGTCTGGAATGAGCACGATTCGCTGCCTACAAAATGGGTAAGGTAAGTCTATAACCTCATCATCCACGGTTGCGAGGTTTGTCCTTGTGCTGATTCATCCTACGTGATTGGTCAAATACAATTCCCTGACCAATCACGCATAACTAATCCCATGATAGGGCAGCTCATGGCCCACGTTACCCACCTTTAAGGCGCCTCTCGGAACAAACAACAGATAGGCGGCGCCTCTTTTCTATCTTTTCGCGCCTATCTACCGCACGTACCTTCAACACATGATGCTGTGATTCGGAAGGTCATGTTTGAAGGGACAAGGTGTGTAGGGCAAAGCCTCTCGAATGCCCTCTTATTCGTATCCATGTGGTTTCTGACACTTCCACTTTACGCCTTGGGTTACCAGATCCGAACCGAATGACGGACTGTGGCTGTTAGCCATCACTCTCACTCCAGTCTTCATCCTCAACAGCGACTGGTTCAAGAGCTTCTTGCCTGCCGGGCTCAGTGCTGCTCTTTTAGTGTCCAATGAGCAACACCAGACTGGATGCCTGCTCATAGACGAACGGCTGTGGAACCATGGGTGAGACAGCGTTGAGATACACCACGTGGATACCCACTGACCCAAAGGATGATGGGAATGGGTGTTATGCACGGATTCACTGCCAGAATTTGTCTGCTCAGGCCCCACTGCCCCCAGACTTGGTTAAGTACAAGCTCTCCCTTTGCTGGGTGTAGACATCCAGGTTATTATCAAGATTTCATCTTGCGCGGGTTATGACTAGGCTCAGCCCGCCCCTCCAAAACCCCATCCCAGCACTGATCTCGATAAGTGTCAGATGAACTCTAGCCCGAGTTTAGAAGACTGACTGAAACATTATACCGAGGGGTACTGGGAACACGCCAAGTGTCTTAGATCCTGTCATCCACGTTGAAACTTTGGGCCAAAGGCACAGGATCTTACCTCAAACAGGATGACCTAATAGTCACGAAGATCCCTGGGGCAAGTGAGGCGCAAAATAGGCGCAAGGCCAAAGTATACTATTTCCTCTCCACTCAGTTCTGTTCTGTTCAATCTTCCCATACTCTCACTAGGAGCAAGGTTCATCACGAGTTCCATCACTTCTATGGCCCACGACCGATACACCGCCGAGTAACTCGTTTATCTCTATCTTCAGGTACAGCATATACGTCCGCTGTGTGTATGCTGTGCCTCAAACCGTGGGTCCCTAACACCACACCCTTTTGGGCGGCCACATCCTGAGTGATATCCCGAACCTTGATTCGATCACTCGTTATCTGCCACTTATTGCCCTACACGACGGATCCGGGGTTGGTTAGGGTGCAGTGTGAACATAGGATACCCTATCACGAGTACGACGCCTTGTCCCAGGTAGTTGCTCACGGTACCATACTACTCAAAGTTCTGGTCACCGTACCCGAAATTCAAGCTGTTCATTAGGTATGCATGTAGTCTGAAGCTGTTCCCCCAGTGCTCTTAAAATGATCCTGTTATCCCCCTACTTGCCTATCCGCTACCATATCTGAATTTTTGGAACGTCAACTAGCATCTGAATTCACTGACTAACCTATGCCGTCTCCTCCATATCTTGATCTCACTACTAGCTACTTCAAATGGCTTCATGCAGAGATTTGGAAGAGGAAGGGGTGGTACTAGGTCAGCAACGAGCTTCTTCACCTTCGTCTTTTTCCACAAATGGATCCACCCTCTTGTTACAATCCCCCGTTCCAGAACTCAGCTACGCCGTCATCGATATCGTCGAGAATCCCCGGATCACTTACACCACACGTGGAAGAGCAGATACCATCGCCACGTCGTCTACCGATACCGCCGTCGATTCCAATGTCAACAACGCCTACAACGATGCAGACCAAGAACAGTATAACTCCCTACTCGAGGCGCGAAGAAGGCGGCTAAAGCCCAAGATCATCCCGCTATGTCTCGGCGCCATGTTCCTCCTAGAGCTCAGCGTTGCGCTAAGTGTGCCACCAACCAACGCTGTGGAAGAGAGCATTATTTGTCGCAACTTTCATCCGGATATGGTCTCGGGATTCGCAAATAACACGGCGAGCATCCTTCTAAGCGATAATCCGGTATGCAAGGAAGAAGATGTTCAGAGTTACTTGGCCATGTTGCAAGGGTGGCAGGCCACCTTTGACTGCATCCCAAGCATCCTCATGACGGTACCGTTTGGCATACTGTCCGATAAATGGGGCCGAAGACCGGTGCTTTCGCTGGCGATGTCGGGGGCTATGTTTCAGATGTTTGCGTTGGCTACTATTCGTATGTCTGACCTTCGGCTTTGGTGGTGGGTGGCTTATGACTTACAAGCGAGCGTTTGATAGTGTTCTTGCCGAATATCTTTCCGATATGGACAGTTTGGCTTACCTCTTCGTTTCTGCTGTAAGTCCACTCCCTAAGCCCTGGCCTGAGTTGATGAAGTATCCTGGTCTGACCGAAGCCAACACATCAGCATCGGCGGAGGCGGCGGCATCATCGCAGCCATGCTCTACACCTTCATATCCGACATCGTCCCCATCGCCGAGCGAGCCACCCTCTTCTTCCAGATGCACGCCACCTACCTCACAGCGCGCATGATTTCCGGGCCCATAGCCGGTTCGCTCATGGTCAAAAGCCCATGGATTCCCCTCCTCCTCTCTCTGGGCCTCATAACCCTCGCAGCTGTTACTACCCTCATCTTCCCCGAAACTCGACACCTGAAAGCGCAAGCTTCTTCATCAACGAAACGGCTCGACAACGACAATAATATCCCAACCCGTCTTCCCACAGACGACGAAGATATCGACAAACCCATGATCTCATCCTCCCCATCACCGCTTTCCCGCCTTTCCCCACCTCAGCCCACAGTCCACCATCGCCTCACCACAACCCTCCACTCGCTCACCCACTTCCTCGCCACAAACAACAACAGAAAAATCTGCATACTCGCCCTCGCCCTCGGCCTCGTCGTCATCGGCAAATACGCCCAAGCCCTGCTTCTCCAATACGCCACCAAGCGTTTCGGCTACACCTGGTCCGAAGCTTCTTACTTGCTTACCATCCCACACTCTACTTCGCTGATTACCCTCCTAGTTATTCTGCCTTTTGTTTCCTCGCTCCTGCTTGGTACCTCCCCTCTGCCTCTTTTTGGTAGAGGTACCTCAGGCTCAGGTAGTGGTACCTCTACATCCGGAAGAACACGATTCCATCTTGCCCCCCTTTCTGCCCTCAAAAAAGACCTCGCACTAGCCCGCACCTCCTCGCTCCTCCTCACCTCAGGCTGTCTCCTCATCGCCCTCGCCTCCTCTCGCTCCTCTCTCACAGCGGGCATGGTCCTCTTCGCCCTTGGCAGCGGACTTGGCTCAACTATAAGAAGCTTGTTGAATGCTTTGGTGGACGAACAACACATGGGTCTTGTCAACTCAGTGGTGGGATGGCTGGAGATGGTGGGGATCATGGTTGCTGGGCCGGTGTTGGCGGAGGGGATGAGTGAAGGGCTGAGGAGGGGAGGGGGGTGGGTGGGATTACCGTTTTGGATGGCGGGGGGACTGTTGGCGGGGGCGAGTGGGTTGGTTTGGGTTGTGAGGGTTGGGGATGGGAAAGGTGGGAAGGCGAGGATGGGGGAAGGAGATGGAGGTGAAGAGGTGTAGATGAGACGAGGGAAAGGGGACCTGTGGGTTGATTTATGGTGCGGAATATGGTTGGGGTAGAAATATTTGCTTGTCTTTCTAGGTGTTAACGAAGTCATGGTTGATTTTAACGGGGAAACATGGATCTTGGGGCTATTTGACATTTTTCTAGGTACTTAATGTCTGGCGTTTTGATACCCCAGGAATTGGGATTCGATACTCACTTGGAAGTTGCTTTTCTCAATGTATGCCTCGAATTGCGAGTGCGCCCCGTGTGGTGGCGGGGCCACCGACCAGAGACGGTAAAATTGGCGGCTGATGAATTCGGAGCACGTCTATCATGAGAGACTACATACCTAGTACCTCACGTACAGGAGAGAGACTAGTGGAGGGAAGCAGGACACGTGAGGGAACGGGAAACAAGACGAGGGGCAGCGATAAGACCTGGGCGTAACTGCCTCTTCCTTTGATCATTGAACGACCACTCCTTCCTTACCACTTGAGAGCCCACTCGCCACCATTCGAACCAACTCCAATTGCTCCTTCTCACAGTGGACTAGGAGCAGGTTACGATCACGACCACGACCACATCAAGAATCAACGCTCCCATTTTCTTGAAAAGAAATACGAATAGTGTATGTGACAAAAGAGACAGGAAACTGGCAAAATAGGAAAGGAGGATCAAGAAAACATACAACACCAGGGATTCGCTGGTCGTCACCGACCCAACTACTAGTCTGGCGATTGGTAGCTTATCTATGGGAGAGCGGACGGGATCCCGAGTTTTCTACCATCTATGGTCGTATGTGCTATATTGAATGGGAAACGGAGCTTATGTTGCAACTTGTTCCTGCAAAGGTTGCGTGAGAGGATATGGCCATTGGTGAAGAGACAGCGAGGTGCATGAAAAGACCACTGGCAGTGTTTTGGTCTTGGCACATCGAGCAATTAGGAATCAACATCAACATTTTCTTGTTGGAAAGGGGGAAAATGAATCAGGAAACAGCTTGACCATCGCATAAAAGTCAATCCCATTCTCACAATGGCCCAGCAAAATCAAAGTCACAGACTTGGTCGGGTTCCAAGTTTCACACCCATGTAAGATCACCAAGTTTTGGCAAACATATCCAGGGCAAAATCTCGATCTCTGCTCTGTGTCTGCACTCTGCTCAATGCGCTGCCATTTTGATCGGTCTTGCGATAACCCCAAGAGAACGGAGAGAAACAGTGCGAGAGTCGCACGCAAACAATTTGAAGAGAAGCTGACCTTGGCAACGTCCACAACAACGCCTCAAGCTGTCGTTTCCCCTCCCCCACGAGAATTGTTTGCTGGTCAGCTTCCAGAAGGGCAGTGGCACCTTGGGTCCGGGAAACCACAGCCCGCTGTTTGGTTTCTGGCTCATGCCATGCCATGCTTCCCCCGCCCGAGCGCCAACCTACCAAATCAGGCACTCCCTGCAAGGGGAGAAGGTGATGTGCCTGATGTGAAGCATCTTTCCACGTGCGCGGTGTCAATCAGGAATGTTAATGCGAATGGGCAAGTACCGAAATCGTCGCATGTTGATCGGTGTACCGCGTACTTGGGAAGCCTGAATAGCACAACTTTAACTGACATCACCAAACTCCACGATTCCCAAACCCAATCAAATGAAATTGGAGAAATATGTCAGTGATGGAGACAGACAGGTCCAAGGTCATTACACGTGCGGCATCGAGATTCCCGTCTGTCAACAACCCCAGCTGGAGATCAACCCTATCCCAACTGATGTGTTGTTGACGGCTTCTGGAAGGGATGAAAACCGAACAGACGAGACAAAAGACACCTGTCAGACGAACGGTCAACGGCCCGGGCCAGTCTCGAACCAGGGGAGCGGACGTCATTTCCGTTGGCGTACCCCTGACGATCGTTCAGGCACATCCGTCGTATCGGTTGCACACACAAGCAGTTTGCGACAGGCATGTTCGGCTGGTTGCGCGCGGGGTTCTGTCTGCGCGACATCAAAAGACAAAGCAAAACGAACCCGTCGAGAATAAAATAAATAGACTGGACGTGGACGGGAGGGAAAGCGGGAGAGCTTCGGGAGAGCTTCAATATGGAGAATGTGCCAGCGGACGGATTGCTACCGTACTTTACCCTTCTGCTGGTCTACTGATGCTGTCCCAAGTACCTTAGGTATTTAATAACATTGGATCCCGTTTCATTTCTATTCTCGGACGGTTAGGGAAGTGGTAGTGGAAGCTGTACAGAATAAATTACCCCTGGGCAAGAAAGACGCTAGGGGAAAAAGCGAACACCTCAGTCCCCCCTGTTTGGCCCCATCGGCTCCACCCACGCGACGGGCCCAATTCCCAAATACCTCACGACGCCTCGAAACAAGCGAACAGCGGCCTTCTTTTCTTCCTTTTTCATTTCTTTGCCTCTTTTTGCTTTCGTCTCCCGCTTCCCTTCCCATCCCTGTCACCCGCAAGGTGGTTGGTGGTTTGACGGATAGCAGCCTGCCTGTGTTTATCGTCCGTCTTTCTCTCCTGTCACTCTCTTTTCACAACTACCCATTTGGGTATCTGATCACTCGTTTTTTCTTCTGTCTTTTAATTCTCCTTACTCTGTCGTCGCATCCCAACACAAGATCGAATCTTGCCCACCACCGTCCCTGCGACCACACCACACCACCTTCATTTTACAACACTCCCGCGCCCGGATCGCGCAACGACGCCGAGAAACGAAAAGACACTCGTTCGTACTAGTCATTTGGATATTCAGTCAGCGCCCCTAGAGGACAGCAACATCGGGACCAAAGTCGCCAGACCTCACCCATTTTGAACACTATACCGTACACAATTCTATTTTCCCGTCGACATGGGCCTTTTATAGACAATTCTTTTGATCAGCAACAACGTTATTTTCCGTCACACCTGGTGCTTCACCTACCCAGGAACACGTGATCTTACATTGTCATCACGGCAGCTGGGTTGGTGATAGCTTCTCCTCTTTGCCGACTGGTCGGTCGTCAATTCTAATCAATCCTTCTCGCGCAGTAATGTGTTTCTTGTAAACCTTAAAATCATTCGTTGATCCAGTCATTCGTTTATTGTCTTCAAAATGGTATCGCTTTTCGGTATCAAGTTCGGCGACAAGAAGAAGGGGTACGCATCTTCCATCCCTCGCCACCCCCCTAACGGACCACAACGATACTGATGGCGCAAACAGGAAGCCCGAAAGAGCAGCGGTGGGGGACAACAGCTATGCGGATTCCGAGAAATCGGCATCCCTGCAACGGACCGTCACCAACGAAAGCAACCGATCCGATGCAGCGGCATCCCCGATTCTTCCTCCGCCTGGGACCGCTCCCTATGCGCCCGGCATCGGCGCCCAAAACCAGGCCACCTCGAGCATGTCCAACCTCGCCGACCCGCGGATCGACAACCATTCCGACATCAAACACTATGCATCGGATATGAACCTACGCGCCAAGTTCGGCGCCATGAATGGGTCTTCGGCAAGCTTGGCACACGGCCCGGGCCCGGTTCTGTCGCCGCGCCCCCAAACAGCAAACGCCAAGAGCAAACCGTGGGACAATTCTGATCTTCCCGAAATTCCTATTATGAAGAAGGCCTCGACCGCGCCTATTGCGCCCAGGTCCCCTTTGAGTCAGGTTGCAACGGATCTTCCTGCGCCCATGGGGGCCAACGTCATTTACTCGCCGATGAAGGAGAAGGTGGAGGCAACCGTGAGACTGGTTCAGTCGGACGAAGATGCGGAGGACGTGCTAGGGATGATTTCGAAAGACCAGGAGGTTCTCAAGCGGAACGTTGCCGAGGAAAAATTCTCGGACGAGATGTCGCCTACTGAGCCTTTGGCGAGACCTCACTATATGTCTCCGCTTGACCCTCTCAATGGGCCAGGCCCGGTTCTGAAGAATATCGACGAGAGACCTAGTAGCCGAGGCGGCATGCAGGATGGACCGCCGAGCCCAGTGTTCAGAGGAAACATCGACGAAAGACCGAGTAGCAGAGGAGGAATGCACAGCGGGCCTGGTGGCCCTGGACCGGTGTTTCGAGGTAACATCGACGAAAGACCTGCAAGTCGAGGTGGATTGCGCGATGGACCGGGCGGTCCCGCGCCAATCTTCCGTGGTAACATTGATCAGAGACCCGGTAGCCGAGGTGGCATGCCTATGAATGGCCCCAACGGTCCTAACGGCCCACCCCGCCCTTTCCCGGCCCATGGCCATGGTCCTCCTCGCCATGGACCACCCACGCATGGCCTCCCACACCCACCTGGACCTCGCACAGGACCTCCAGGACCCCGTGGACCCGGTCCCCAAGGCCCTCCTCACCCAGGGCCCCATCCCGGACCTCACCAAGGGCCTCACCAAGGGCCTCATCCGGGACCTCCGCGCCAAGGACCGCCTTACAGAGGACCGATGCCGCATCAGGGACCTCCTCACCCGGGGACACCCAACCGAGGACCGCCACGCCAGGGACCGCCTCGCAATGGCATTCCTCCCCAGGGCACTCCCCGCCAAGGATCTCCTCACCAGGGACCTCCTCAACATGGATCTCCACATGGCGCTCCTTATCGTGGGACTCCTCCTCCTCATGGACCTCCACGCGGGCCTCCTCCCCATGGGCCTCACCAGCCTGGTCCTCACCCTGGCCCTCATGGTCCCCCGCATGGTCCCCCTCATGGGCCTCCGGGACCTCTGCGTCCTGGACTTCTTCGTGGCCACCCTCCTCAAGGATCTCCCCGCCAAGGACCTCCGCGTCAGGGATCTCTGGCCCAAGCCCCTCCGCATGCTGGCCCTACGCCACTTTCTGCGCCTAACAACAAGCCGCTCCCTCCGCCAAACAAGCCGCTTCCTCAGCAGCCTGGTGGACCTACACCTCTTACTGCGCCGAACAAGCCTCTTCCTCAACAGCCAGGCATGAATACCCGTGGTCCTCTGCCGCACGGACATGCAACTTTGGGGGATCTCCCACGCCTGCAGATTCCCGGTTCAAATAGCCGTCCTCAAAGTCCTGCGGTGAAGACTCCTAGCCCAGTCAAACATAGCCAGGAGGAAGAAGCAAGTCCGAGAACTGTTTCCAAGCCGGATACCGTCCTGTCACCGACGACTGTCTCCGAGGCCGAAACCAGGAGCAACTCGCCATCGCCCCCGGAATCCATCGCTGAGCACCTGCTCGACGACGATGACTCGATTTTCTCCAGGCCGATTATCAAGACTCTCGGAGCGAGACGTGACACCCTAACCATCATCTCCCCACGAAGACACAGTCTTTCGATGAAGATCGAAGAGCTAGAGCGAAGCCTCATTGGCGCTCAGAAAGGACGAAGCCTCGACGACCAGCAACGCAGCTTTGACGACAAGAGCCTGAGCTCCGCTAGCAGCATTTATAGCCAGTTGCATCTGTCGGAGGACGAAGACGACGACGAGCCGATTCTGTCATCGATCCAACCAGCGCCGCTGCGTACGCCGACAAAGACCAGCAACACGAACCCGATGATCGCCGACATGTTTTCCGAGTCACCGACAGCAGAAGACCCACCAACTCCGATTGCCAAGGACGATCCCGAGACGCCCATCATCAGTGACCATCCTGGATCATTCAGCAGTGCGGGCGGTAGCGGCTATGGAATGCCAACCCCGAGAAGAGGAGCACCACCGGCAGCCGCTTTCAGGACTCGCCGTCCTGCTCTCGAAGAGTACAGCCTGTTCAGCGGTCGATCGACACCCGTTTCTCGCCCAGGGCGATCAGACACGGCATCCACAACCGGCGGCAACATGAGCTCTCCGTACCCGGGCACTGCCGACAGCAGCACCTTCAACTCGCCCCAGCGATCCAACACACCGCAGCTCTGGCATCCCCCTCCACGACGTGACATCAACCCGCCAACCCCGGCCCTGACTCCCGACCCGGAACCGTACCGACCCGCCGCCAGCCCACTCGCCAACGCCGGCTTCAACTTCGACTTCGGCCCTCAACTGGCCTCTTCTGTCCCAAGCCAAAACCTCAGCCCCAGCTCCACCTTCGGCGGCCCGACTGCCGCGCCCTCCGTCACCACCACGGGCCCTCCTACCCCAGACTCCATGAACGGTCCCGGCCCCACCATCGTCTCCCCCCTGAAGCCCGCTCCCCGCTCTTCAACCCTCAACAGGCCCCACATCCCCGCGCCGCTCAACTTCAACTTCAATTCCGACGCCGACTCGCGTAGCAACACCACTCCACCCTCGCACCACGACGGCAACGAACAAAGTCCCTACACCCCGCCCCTCCGCAGGGCCACGACGCCCGCAATCGACGGTACCTTGGACGGGCTTTACAACGAAGACGGCACAGGCACAGGAGGCGTAGGTACGAGACCCTCAACGGCATTGGGCGCGCATAGACCACCGCCTATGACTCCCATCTTTGGCCAACATCCGCCTCGGGCACCGAGTAGGGCACAGACGCCCCTGCTTGGTGGTGGCCCGGACGATGCAGCGGATCCGGAGGAGGTAGCAAGGGTGTTGGGCATTGGTGTGGCGAGGGGTTTGAGCGTTAAGCAGCCGAAGCAGAGGGCGCCGGAACGGCCGCCTGTGCCGAACCCGAGGTTGGTGGATGGGTTTGGGACTGGGATGATTTAGTGAGTGGGGGAGGGAAGTTGGTGCAGTGCAGTGCAGTGCAGTGCAGATTGTGGGATAGAAGGGTGTCCTGGGACTAGAATGGTGCAACTGGAACTGGTTTTTCGCTTCTTGTACAAAACTTTACGTGTCATTTGTTGTGGTGGGAAACTTGGAAGGTTTGAAGAAGGAGGGAGAAGAGGGGAGAGGGGAGAGGGAGAGTGAAGGTGAGAGAAGGAGAGGAGAGAGATAACTGTACATTTTGCATATTTGTTCGCGTCATCGTTTCGGTCAACTTGGTTATTTGGTTGTTTGGATATTTGTTAGAACGGAAAGGGAGTTGGAAAGTTAGAAATGGTTTACTGACATATCGGCACAACAAACATAACATGTTAGCGTCAACTGTATACCGTAATAACTCGCGAAACTGGCCGAAAGCTAACCCTGTTTTTCTGGCAGATGTAAGGCAGGACAAGCAAGCGTATGTAACCCTGTGCAGCCGGCATGTTAAGGGTGAAAGAGGAGGAGAAAAAATCCCCCAGCAAAAAAATAGTAGAAAAGGCCCAGTTAATAAACCCCCGACTAGAAACATTGCCCCCTCACGTTAACTCACATACACTTACATGTATAGGAAGCGGGCTGAATCTGCCAGCTCCCTATATATATCTGCCAGAAAAACAGGGTTAGCTTTCGGCCAGTTTCGCGAGTTATTACGGTACATATTATTACATCTTTTGGAACTTTTCGAAATTGCACAGTACTTGGTTTCACCTCCACTTGCAGTTCTTTCACAGAGCACAGTTCATGACCGGACATGACCCAAGCTTGGAGGTTGGCCACGTCGCCACCATCCCAAGCAAGCTCGGAGGCAGGAGCTGGAGAAGGTCCTGCCTGCCTGCCAACTTGCCAAGGGGCTTTGAGGATGCAAGATTTTGCCCAGACCACGGGTCCATTCAAATGATCATGATCCAAGCTTGGAGGTTGGCCACGTACCTACTACTATCACATAAGGTAGTGCCTGCCAGCCTGCCAGCCTGCCAGCCTGCCAAGGGCTTTGAGGCTGCTGCAAGACGAAACAAGCAAAATGAAGCCGGAACCAAGGTCTTCGTGAGAGCCATCTCGTCTCCCGCTGCAGCACCGGGCGTTGATAAGGTGCGCCGCATACCTATTGGCATCAATTACGACTACATTATGCTCCCCTACCAGGAATTGTGCCCGCAGTAAGCCATTCCTGATGGGCGTTATCCTTGCTGTCGTCTCAGTCAGTCAAGTTTTATGTCCGCAGACTCAAGTTTACGCACGAAGATTCAACTTGATGTCCGTTAGCTGTACTGATAACCACTGGCAGATCCGGACCTCCGGCCTTCGTCTTCTAGACTACCTCCCGCATGGAATATGCAGGCTTCGAGCCTCTTTGACTTTGTTGTGTGAATCGTGGTCAAGTTTTCCATCTAGCAGCCATGTGCCCCCGCAAAGTTCCCCCAATCCTCCCCCGCTGGGTTTTGACTTTTCTTCCCCAGGATTTCAACCATATTTCCTCTCTCCGACCTAGTCCATCAGACAGCCATTCCCAGCTTATAAGGTTCCCTTGATTTCCCCTCCATCAAGCTCTTGACTTCTTTCCTGTTTCCCCATTCTAATCACCAGACTTTCACACTCCCTCGCTTTTCGTCTGTCTACGGCCAACTCATCTATTACCCCTTATGTCGTTTTGTGCTCTTGGCTTTCGCCCAAAATGACGACCATGACTGGAAATACCGTCCTGATGTGGTGGCCCAAGGACATCGCCATCCTGGCCATCGGTATCCCCCATGATGAGTTCATAACCAAGTACTGCCCGTATGCACGACTAGAGGGCATTGCCCGCCTCGATGGACATAAACTGGTGATTCGTCGTCCGGGAGACTTGGCTGTTGGTAAAGTCAAGAAACGCCCTGGTGCTTCCTCTACCCGTACGATGGCACATCCGACCGAAGATACCATAAGCACGTGGTCAGGGACACTGGCAGTTCAGTCTCTGCCCGAGGACCTGACCACCAATGATAATAACACCTACCCGACCACCCACAGCCCCACCGTCAGACCTTTGACCAGAAGACCTTCCACCCCTCGACAACGATCTAGGTCACCGCCCGCGCCTCACCCTACTCAGACACCTGGTGCCTGGCCCGAGTCGACTATTCTTCCGACTCCCACTCCGAATCACGCTCCGAATGCCGCTCTGAGCCCCGCTCCCATTCCCTCTCCCGACCTGAACGACTCCGCCTCCGTCACCACCTTCGGTTCCTCCTCTACCGCCGTCTCTGACTCCCAACCCCAGAGCCAACATGTCGACAACAACCACCTCCATACCCAAGTCTGGGGCCTTGTCTACCTCCTCACCGCGACGCAATACCGTCGCTTCCAGGAGAAACACCTTCAACCATCCACATCCCTACATCGTCAACCGTCTACCCCCCAGTGCCAACTCCAATATCGTCAAGATCAACATCGCCAACCCCAAGCCCGCCAACGCGATCAACCACAACTCCGCCTCCCCCGCCCCTTCGGTATCCCAATGATTTTCACCCGCTCAAAAGAATCCCAAACACCCACCCGAACCCTCCCCGAAGTGCAAATCCACTTCTTCCAACAAGATCTCCTCCGGCAATCAGCTGCCCGACAACACGTCTTTCCAGATACAGCTGGTGATGCAGTCCATAGACATTTGACCGAGGTTGAGGATATCAGGTTGGTGAGGGTTTTGGTGAGGGCGGGAGAGGATCCGGATCCGGTTTATGATCCTGTTGCTGAGGCTTTGTATGAGGCGGTGAATGCTGGTGGTGATCACGGAGAGGGAAGCTCGGAAGGAAGGGAACAGGCTGAGATGGCCTGGAGGCAACAAAGGGAACATCAACGAAGGGAGGAGTTAGCGGATGGGTTAGCGAGCTGGTTTGAGGATTTGAGGGAGCTAGGAGTTCCCGAACCATGGTTGTTGAAGGTGATGGAAGGTTTGGTTGAGAGGCTTGAGGGGCTTCATAGTGGGGATGAGGAAAACGAGATGGAGGGGTTAGAGTTTTTAAGGGCTCAAAATGTTCACAACGAGGAGGAAGACAAAAGGGATTTTGGGGATCAGTTCCTCGACGCTGTGGATAATGTCGCGAGGGCTGCTCAAGGCGCGTCGAGACAGGTTAAGGGTTTTGCGAGAAGGGGAGTCGAAGCGTTGGTTGCCCAATTCGCGGGGAAGGAGAGGGAGGAAAGGGAGGATGAGGAATGGGAATTGGTGGAGAATCCAGATCGGCGCGGCCGGAGGAGGCGACGGGAAGGGGATGGGAGATAAGAATGATTGTGTTCTTGCATATCGGTTATGACGTTGTATAGAAGGTCGGGCGTCGATGTTGAATAGTAATGGAAATGAAGCGAAGGAGTTGAGAAAAACGTGGGTATCGCCACTTGGTTTGCGTATTGGGCTGCTGAAAACGACCAGGTCCAGTGCCAGTAAGAATCGGATGTGCAGACCTCAGTTGGTGCACCTCCCATTTTGACTGGCACTTGACGACCTACAGTGCTTGTCGTAAAGTGTAATGGAGGGAAGGTGCGGTGGTGATGACCGTGCCAATCGGTAGACGTCGGCAAGAGCGACGGGACGGGACCGGTTGAGGTCGGTGGCCGTGCGCGTTCCCACGACGCGGCAACCCCGCGGAACCCCGCGATGACGGCCCAAACATGCCCCGCCCGCTCGTCCAGTTCCATGCACCAGGATCCCCGTCAATGTCAGGGCCGGGAGGCTCCAGTGGGTCGTTCCAGTGGTTGTGGGGCCGGAGCCCGGTCTAGAAAACTCTTTTCAGAAGCTTATCCCGTTGTCCAGCTCCTCTTCCAACCAAGCGGACCAACCGTCAGCCGCAGAGGAGGAAAAGGGCGAAAAAGGTCGCCGATCTGTCGGTAACGAATGGAAAAAAAACGTGTTTCTTACGCCTTGCCTGCAAATCGGGAGTGCCCGAATTTTTCCAATATCATGTTGGTTGCATAGTGGGCGGAGTCTAGCACCTGTTTGAACCATAGCGTAGCCCTATCTGCAAAGTATATCAATCACTCTTTCCCCGACATGTCGTCCGCTTTTCCTTTTTCTCTTTTCACGGTTCTACCATCACCACCTTTCTCACCCTTTCTTCACCTATCGTAGCTACTACCATAGGAAAAGAAAGACTGTTTTTCCTTCATCTTTACCCCCTCTCTCGTCCCTTGTTTGACCTGTAGTGATAACAACATTCGCAGGCGACTCGTTCATCACCTGGGTTGACCAACTCGGATTCCCCACTACAGCAAGCACATGTACAACACGAGACCGCCGTCTTCCAACTCCCTTCTCACCAACTCGGCACAGAACGAGGCCTACATGTGCCGAGGCATACACCAGCAATAAATTTAAGAGCAGGCGACTTCAAGTCTTTGCGCTTGCTCCAAAGACGTAGGAAAGACTTAAGCGAGTGATTGTCATCTCTGAAGAGAAGTAACGACGACTCGTCTTAACTACAAACCTTTATTTTAACAGAAAACATCATCACCACTCACTCCACTTGTTGGAGCGGAACTGGTACTTGCGGTAGACGTATATACCTCTGAGACCTGGGATACAAACAAGTTCACGAACAGCTTTTGCCAATAGTATTGTTATCACCAAGTAACAGTATCGTCGCAAGTGACTTTTGAGCTTCAGAGCTCCCAGTTCACAATCCAACTTGGCCCAAAATGGCCAACAACACCGTCGTCCCCTCCAGCTCCGAGCCGGAAATGACCCAAGTCAAAAACTACGGCACCACCACCCTCGTCACGGCCGAGCACACCACCTCCAATACTCCTAACAACCACAACAACCGCGACTCCGATGGCGGCGTCGTCACCGACACCGACTCCCCCGAGCTTGTCGCCCTCGGCATCCAAAAGCTCGAAGCCCAAAACGTGCACTGGTACTCGTACCTCATGACCGTCGACTTCTGGCTGATCGTCCTGATCGGCCAAATCCTCTCTCTGTGCATCACAGCGACCAACACCTTCTCCTCCTTCCTGAACGAGCAAGGGACCTCGATCCCCGCCATCCAAACCATCTTCGTCTACGCCCTCATTTTCATCGTCTACTTCCCCACGGCTCTCTACCAGATGGGCGGCCCCAGAAATTTCTTCAGCCAAACATGGCGACACAGCTGGAAATACATCATCCTGTCCTTTCTCGACGTCGAGGGCAACTACTTTACGGTTTTAGCCTACCGCTACACCAACTTGTTGTCCGCCCAACTGCTCAACTTCTGGTCCATAGTCTGCGTCGTCGTCATCTCTTTTGCGCTTCTCAAAGTCCGCTACAAGTGGTTCCAGATCGGGGGCATATTAATCTGCTGCGGCGGCATGGGCATCCTGTTGGCTAGCGACCACATCACGGGTTCCAACGGCGGTCCGGGCGTGGACATGGTCAAAGGTGACCTTTTTGGCCTTTTGGGCGCCACGCTCTATGGCATCAGCAATGTCTACGAGGAGTGGTTCGTTTCCAAACGCCCTATATACGAAGTCTTGTCCTTCCTGGGCTTTTTTGGAGTAATCATCAATGGCGTGCAAGCAGCTATTTTCGACCGGGAGGCCGCTACGAACGCTACATGGAACGGGCCTGTAGCCGGTTATTTGGTCGGCTACACTTTGGCGATGCTCATCTTCTACTCTTTGGCTCCCCTCATCTTGCGCATGGGCAGCGCCGCCTTCTTCGATATCTCCCTCCTCACGGCCAACTTCTGGGGCGTGATTGTTGGCGTCAAAGTGTTTGGGTACGTGATTCACTTCATGTATCCGATCGCGTTCGTGTGCATTATTGTCGGGCTGGTCGTGTATTTCCTGGCGGGGAGTGTCCTCGGAGACAGCAAGAAGCCGTGGTTGGGCGCGGATCAGAGTGAGGGTGTGGCGGGCGTGGGGACGGCGAAGTTGAAGGCGCTGAATGCGGCGAGACAGCAGGCGTTGGCTGAGGGCGAGGCTGGGGGAAGGGTTTGAATTATTGGTGTCATCATCTGGGCGATGGGCAGTTTTTTTGACTAGTAGTTTAGTGTGGGGGAAAAGGAAAGGGGTGATGATGAGGAGGAGGAGTGGCCGTCTTGGATCCCCGCGGCGGTGGTGGTTGTTGATTGGGGGAAGGTGGGTGTGGGTCAGGCCACCGAGAGGGGATGGGATGTGAGAGGTGGATGAAGAGTCCATGTGGACAAGGAGTGATCATCTTGACAACCTCTTGCCAGAAGCCCTTGAGTTGATGGGACGAGAAATAGGAGCTTGGATGACCGAACAGAGTCGCTGACAGAATAGAATGGTGCTTTAAAACTAATGTCATTCATTACATGTCAAGCAGATCTGGAGGCATCCATCTCCTGGGATACCTAGGATATGGTAATGGTTCAAAAAGGAGGTTGGATATTGGAGGAAGAAGTAATACGTGGATGGTGTGGAAGAGTCCCAGTTGGATATATCAGATTGGAACTAATAACAAATCCGACTTGTTGACTAGCGAGTTTCCTGTCCGACATGTCTGTGACTGTGATGAGCCGGCATAAGTGTTACGCAGCACCTCTGCTGAGGCCATGTTTCCCGCTGCATTTTGTTTAGCTCTGAAATCTCACATGCCACCGAGACCTTAGCATTCTTCAAATGTGCTTTGGTGTGTACGACCGAGTCCTTTTAAGCCTGTGTATGGATGGTAGGTATAGGGGCAACACGACCAGGGGATATACAACATGGCATAACTAAGTAAACAAACTTCAACGCAGCACTGTTTACACTTTCCCATTCATCAGCTTGCATTACGTAGTCCTCGAAACGGAACGGAACGGATATTACATGATCAATTGAACAGACACTCAGGGTAAGATGACATTCATTCATACCATAGCCTCCATCCTCTAGATATTGCGTCTTGACTATTGGCATCTTCTCATTCTAGCCCGCTCCCTCGGTTACGAGTGTCTTCATCGTCTCATCAACACAAGTCATCATCGGTTTACTCAACCAACAAAAGCACCATTACCATATACCAGTGAGATCACAAGGGGGGCCATTCTTGAACGCCAAATTCAGATAAATGCCAATGCAAGAGCCGCAAAATGTACTAGCTGTAGTATAAACCACCAAATAACAAGACCAAAAACAAAACACAATACAGCCCAACAAGCTTTCCGCCAATTCCTGTTTTTATACGTTTGAACCACCTGTTTGCAAACCAACAAAACCCATAAAGAAATCAACAACATCCCGTTTCCCACGCAACGCGCCGCCACCAAGTTCGATCCGACCATCTTCTGTAACAATTAAGAACCGCTTCCGTGCCATCCCGTCACACCAGTATTGTATGCCCCCCTGTTTCGCTTTCCATTCCGTCCCATAAAATCCCCCTACACTTCGGCACTCGCTCGAATTTTTTGGAGGTTCATCCCAATTCAGACCAAACGCACGCACGCTCGCAGCAACAACAACACGCAACATTCAAGACACCAGTCAGCCAACCAACCAACCAACCAACCAACCAACCAACCAAACCGGCCAAAAGAAAAAAATCATTTGCCCATTGCCATCCATATCCGACGCGCCCCGCCCCACCACATGAATGGATCCCATTTCCCAGACTCCAATTGTGCAAAAAGTCCTGAACGTCATTGCAGTCAGACGCTTGTCGATACCAGATTCCGGGAAGCTCCTTATGCTTCTTCAAAGCGCTGTCGTTGATTCACTTCGTAGTCCCCATCCCCTTGTCTGTGGTCGGCCTCCTCGAGTGCCTCTTCATCGAGAACCTCCATGATCTCCCACCAATCTGGGTGTCTCTAACCCCACACACTAGCCTGAACATTGCCAACCTTGCCCCAGCCGTTAGAACGGGTACCCCAGCCAGAAAGACCAACATTCGGGCCCTCAGTAGTGGCCGAAGAAGGAGTGGCGGAACCGTTGTTGCCAGCCTCGTTGTTAGCCGCACCATTGTAGCTTTGATTCAACGGGGACGGAAGAGAGGCCATGGGGCCCTTGTTCAAAGCAGGGTTAGTGGCGGTATTGCTCGTAGATGGCCGGGTTCCAATGGGCGCGACAATGTTTTGTCCGGGCTTGCTGCCGGGAGCACCTTGACGCGGCGGTGAGCCTCCAGGGGACGAGGCACTAGTACGGTTCGCCTGGTGGCCGATGGGAGCGTCGAAGATACCCTTGCCGCCGGACGGGTTCGATTGAGGGCTCGTGTTGCTGTTAGCACGCGATCGCTCGTGGGGGCCGGCAGATTGGGTTCCTTGGGCGCCCTCAACCTGGGACTGAGGCGGGAAGCCGGGAGGGGCCTGGTTGTGATCGTAGGCCAAAGGAGAAGCTCCGCGAAGGCTCTGGCCGGCGGTCAAGCCAAAACGAGGACCGGCGTTCTCTTCGCCATAGCCGCCAGCATCAGGGAAGCCCTGGTCGCCGTACAAAGCACTGCGCTGCGAGGCGATCAGCTTGCGGCGCTCCTCTTCGGACATGCCGCTGCCCGGGCTAAGGGTACGATCCGGTTTGGCACTGAACTGCGAGGATGAGTCGGCAAGGACGCCTAGACATGTTAGCCAAACTTCGTAAAATTGAAGACGAGGAAAATGGTTTGAGAATGGATGTGAGTGAGCGGCCAGAGTCGACCAGGAGCGCCGATCTGCCGATCTCTACAGACGATATCAGGAACACAGGACAAGGGTTGCGTCGAACCGCACTTGTGGTGGTTGCAACAATAGGAGATCAGAATGTGTGTTTTTGTGACCCGCGAAGGCGCCGAATCTAATTTTTATGATTTTTTTTTGCTCTCTGTCGTTTGGCTGTGATAGGGAAACTGATTTATACAGAAGAGGGCGGCCTACTTCGGTTGTATTGTTGCTCTTGGTGGTAGTTCCTAAGCTCACGCTCCCGCTGGGCAGCCAGTCTCCTCTTGGCCTGCATCATCTGCTCCGCCTCGTTGGAGCCGCGCGAGGGCTGGTGACGCTGGGCAGCATAGAAGGTTTGCAAGTTGGAGGGCTGGTGAGGGCCGCGCGCATCGTTGAAGTCGACCATGGAGTGGGGGCGGGGACCAGGTCCAGTTCCCATGCGGCCGCCTGTTACGATTTCACGTTAGTGGGCTGAGGAACTTGGGGTAAGCCTGGCCAGTCCCAGGCAAACTTACCGAAGTCTGGGTAGAATCTGGCTGGGCCGGGAACAGGAAACGACTCACGGCGGCCACCAGGCATCCCAAACATCTTTCCGCTCTTGACGAGGTTGTCGATCGCACGGTCGACCTCTGCAGATAGTCTCTGTCAGCATATGTCTCCTCCTTTTCACGTACTGTCTCCGTGACAGCTAGTACCATCATCCCACAGTATACGTATATGTAGAGGCATTTTGATGTTCGACATGGCGGTTTGGACGGGGCTCGGCTTGTAGCCAAGTGGCCCGAGGCTTGCCGAGGTGTTTACGTACCCTCGAGCTGATAAGCAAAGGCGGCAGGCTCCTCGCGGGGGACGGCAGAGCTAGCACCTGATGATGAAATCCAGAAGTTAGCCTCGTTCATTGATGGTATGGACGCATCGGTCGAGATATAGGGGGTGTGGCCATGGCAGGCAGAGCAGCGACTAACCGGACCGCGCGGGCGGAGGAGGAGGGGTCTGGTGTTCCCAGCCCGAGGCTTGGCCGCCGGCGGGAGGCCATTGGGGTTGAGGGGGCTCGTAGTATCCGGACATGATGTCGGTGGACTCGGTGTGGCTCGAGGACGACGTCGGGCGGATATATATCGGAAGGCCGCAGGAAGAGGATGACAACCTAGACAGGGGAGACCAGGTTGGGTGGGATCTCGGTTTGGAGTTGACTCTGCGGGATGTCAGTCGGCAATCCAGGAGACACTTTTTAGGATGAGACCGTCAAGGTGTGGCGTGTTCTCCAGCAGCGGCTGGATATGGGACAAGGCGCCAAGCGTTAGGCCCGGACGATGGGACCCAAGGTGAAGGACGGTGGCGGTTTCCCCGAATGCTCAGCACGAGACAGGAAAGACCGAGGGGTGATCAAGGTGAAGGGAACAGGCAAGGCAAGGCAAGAGGGGGTCAAGGTGTGATGATGATGAATCGGGTGGGTGTAAACAGGATGGCAATATGCAATGCGGTGCGAATGCTTCGAAAGGAGATGGAATTGTCCGTTTTCTTGGTCCCCCAAATCGATTCGGACGTGGTGGCGCATAGGCAGGCAAGTTGGAGTGACTGGCATCTGAATCTTGGGAAAGGGGAAAAAAAAAATGGTTCCCCTGCAACCCGAACATCTGCGCTCGTTCTGCTGCGGTGCCAGCCAACGGTGGTGACCGCCCGGTGCCGGCAGAAGAAAGGGCTGAATGCGCCTCCCACGTCCCTCGATCGACTTTGACTCCCAAGGTTTGAATGACACTTCCACTCGATTGTCGCTCGTGCGGTTTGTGGGCTCTTGTTTGCAGTGGTGCTTACCTGTCGTTGGAAACCGTATTCCCTCTACTGAATCGACAGACGGGCCAAGGGGTCGAGTCGGGAGCGGGATGGAAAAGCGATTGGCAATCGAGATCCAAACCAGAACAAAACAGGAGGAGAGGAAGGGAAAAGTCGCAGTCGCAGCTGGACGCGCAGCTGGCGTTTTTAGGAGAAGAGTGGGCAGCACTTGGCAAGTACGACCGCTGGTAGGCGTAGGCCAGAAGTGGGAAAGTGGAGGGTTGCGACAGAGGAAAAGACGGGAAAAGACCGGGGAGATCGAGGTTGCTAGTCCCAGCGCAATGTGCGGAACGTGGGTCGATCTGCCTGACGTGGTGGTTCTTCGAGCCAGGAGAGGTCAGGTCTGTTCAGTGCCCGTGCAGGTGTGATCCCCTTTTTTTTTTTTTTTTTTTTTTTTTTTTCCGCTCTCATCGTTGACTGAGTGGGATAAGTCCTTTTCAAGCGCCAGCAGCAAAAACAACAAACCGATACTTCAACATGAATGAGAATATCATTGCTAAGAGTCCTTTGAGGCTCTATAGCGCCCCCTGTGTCATCCGGTCTGGCACCTTGTTGTGCCGATATTTGCGCTCCGACATCGAAGGTCCAGAGACGCGACGAAATGGCGGGCTCCCGTCATGTAAAAATAGGTTGTATTGGAAATACGGGCCCATGCTGCGGCTTTACAGTTTGGCTGGTGCAATAGTGCCGCGGGCCCGCGGGGCGGCGGTCTACCGTTACCCAGTGATTTGTTACAGTACCATGCGGTATTCTGCGCGCTAACGTTACCGCCAAGAGGCAGAACTCTGGAGACCCCAAGACATGGGAGGCTGGACCTTTCTTCTTTTCTTCAACAAGGGGGGCCGTTCACAATGCCTAGGTACAGACCAGACCAGGCCAGACCATTTATCCAAGACCGCCGAGGCGGTGGAAACATATAGAGTTTATAGGGTTTTGGCGGCCGACGTGTCCATGACACTGGATAGCAGCGCAATCCAATTTCAAAACTTGAAATACCCGGTGCGACGGCAGACGACGGCCGAGCAAAGAAACGAAGCTTCCAGCAGGTTGAGACGGGAGTTCTTTGGCGTTGTGCTGAACCGCGCATCATGTTGCACCTGTCGGTCCATGTACTTTACCAATCTAGCCTCCACAGGCTGTCAAGCAGCCCGGCCGGGTTCCCAGGGCTAAACGCCAACATATACAATCCGGGAATTCGGGAGCCTCTCGTTGTGCAGGGCAACCTGGAACTTTTGAGGGAGCTGTTGAAGATGGAGGTTGGTGATGGAACCACAGCCTTGGCGTGGAGGAGCAGGTGGAGTGTTGTTTGGTAATTGGCCTGACTTGACAGCCCTTCTCGTTCCGAATTGCCATCGCAATCGGTGATGTTTGAGTTGGCGAGAACCTTGAGGATGGAGAAGCCTGTCTTGATCGGCGGGTATACAGCCCGAGAAAAATGCGGTTACCCAAGGTGAATCGGGTCGCAAGAATCATGACAGCCGGCGCTATTGGAGCTTGGTCAGTTGGGCAAAGTACCGGCTCGGCGGACGACTCTTGTCGCCGAATTGGCACCGACTGACACCACAAAAGGTGGAAGGAAGATTGAGCATGACGTGAATGGTGGACTCTCGAGCAGGTGAAAGAGCAAGAAAAGAAAAACGGCGAGCAAGTAGTGCGGTGATTCAAGGTCGACGACATGGAAATGGAAAAGGTCCAGGTCACGGAGTTGAACCCAAGACGTGGGTCGCGAGCGGGCCCAAGCTTGCAGAGTGGGTACCGCGTACCTGCCGGTACGGAGCCGTACATGACTGCCCCATGTTGACCCATTACCCCTGTCGTTCTCTGGCCGTTAGCGGGGTAGGTAGCCGGGAGCTTCAACTTTGGACTTCAACTGAACTGTCACCAGCATGGACATCATCGGCTTCTTAGGTATGTTCGTCCAAGATATCTTTGGCCTTTTCGGTGTTGCAAACTACCAACATGACTTCATCACTACCTTGAGACTATCCTACCAGGTCAAAAGGACATGCTCACGGAAATCTCGCACTCCCCGGCCCATCACCTGCCTGGAGACAAGATACCGATACCTACCCTACATATGCACTCGGCCATAGGTTGAAGGTCTGTGGAGATTGGGCACAGCTGGGCTGTCACCATGTTGCCGCTGGAAGAGGAAGGCGGAAACGCGTGCATACGCTTGATGCGAACCTCCAAATTTGTGGGTTCGGGGTCAGCGATTGGGGAACTCTCCTCGTTTCCACCTGGGATTTCAGTGCCAAAATTCCCTCTGCCTTTGTTGATATCATCTTCCATGGTTTACTAATCCGGGGTCTACAACATGCATCAAGTCCATAGGCTTGCTCTCTCCGGATATTCGGATTTGGCGAACTGGGTCGAGGGCGGTTCGACAGCATCAAGTTCCACGACCCTTCCGCCTGGAATATTTCTCGCATATGGGGCTATCATGCCTGAATTCGGGTCTGTGGCTTTGGTCGAGGCAGAACAAGGGTCCAAGACACACCGACACCCAGACCCCGGAACTTGAAGACCCCGACAAGCCGGCCTTGAAGCTCCGATAGGCTCTCCGCGACCAACCCATACGGCAGAGCAAATCCCGTTTCCTTTCTCATATGACAGGACAAGCATGTCGTGGTTGGTTGAATGGTCGTCATTTCCCATCTCTTGCCACATAGACTCGAAGTATCCAGAATCCAGTATCTGCGGAAACGTACTTTTACGGCTACATACCTATGCTTCTGGTAGAGTCACCGCAGCACATTGTACGATTCTCTAGGGAAAGCCATAACTCTGAGGCAGGCACACTGCTCTGATTGCATGAAGTCGGTAGATCTGTAACCGAAAAAGGAACACATCCAGGATTCTAGCGAGCTTGAGTCTCTGCGGTACCGTCTCGTCAGACAGTACGGAATCAACGGCTCCGAAGACAACACAGTTTTGTACTTTTACGCGGCACTAACGTTACGCGGCACTGACGTCCTGGAGTTTAGGATATACCCACGTTCACGCCAAGCGTCCTCGAGACGGGAGGTAAGGTAGAATATGCTTCTCAGAATCCGATATCAGCCCGTCAACTGGCATTCAACTAACAGCAGGATGTCCGAGATAGCCAGTAATGGATCCGCCTGCACAATTACTTCTTCTGGTCAGAAGCGACGCTGTTGAGTACCTTGATGGCCAGACCAATATCCAAAGAACAACTCATCAGAAGAGATTTACTTGAATAGCATTCTGAGCCAATGAACACGAGCATACCTCTTGTTACATTGAACTCGTGAATCGGTTCATCGTAACCAGACTGTACCTATCTCTTTGGACATCCATTCTTAGCCGGCCATGAGGTAAGTAGGTAGTCTCGGGCACCGGTGATATGGAATGGGGCAAGAACGGCCCGCCATTTGCGAGTGGAAGAACCTTGATGGGCCTTCCACTCCAACAGCCATGAAGGATTTCCACATCCATTTTCTGGGCTGGTTACAACTGAACTTTCTCTTTTTTCTTTTAGCGTACTTGACAGAACCTCGAACCACGTCACTGAACCCCTATCCCATCCGGCAGACAAACCCAGACGACGGAACACCAATTTCCTGGCAATCAGCCATAACCTCATTTCACTAATGCCCCACCTTCCAGAACAATGTTAGAATCTAGATCACTCTGCTGTGAGTGGTTCCTCTACGGAATATATGGCGCATACGAACGGCACATTCACATTCACATCACATCCCTGCCTCTCCCCAGAAATGAGGTGAGGCTGACTGTTACTCCGAACTGCGCGGCTCTGGCAAAGCTCGGCATCGTTTCCATTTGTCCACTCGACCCTAATGTGAGCAAGTAATATGGAATCGTCTTTGCTGACTAAAGCTGAGCGCATCTTCACAGAGCAAAGTTATGGTTATGACGCTGGGAAAAGAAGTATCGGATGTGATTGACCAGACACTCTAACTTCAGAACCGTTGAGACCGTAACCCGTTCGGTAATTCACCTGAAACGTAGAGGTAACTCAATGGAAACGAAACATTCCCACGTGATTCTCCCGACACGTTTGATTCATTTCGTGTTTCTCTTCGTTAACATTTTGTTCGTTTCAATATCTTGCATGGATGTTCGGGTCGGAACCCCTGTTTCAACCACCTGCCCTAAGCTACCCAACCCTGATCTAGGGACCGGCACTTCAAGGCGACGAGTAGAGTTTCGGGGTCCACCAGGACTTAATGAGTGTGATATAGCAGGGTTGAAATGTGAGCTTTGGAAATGCACTGTCTTTTCATTCGTTCTGGTATGGAGAGTATTGCCTCTACGTTGCTCCGAGCTTTTCAACTTACACAAGGACAAGACCCGACCAGACGGTATGGTTGTTTACTCGGAACATGTTCATTACAACTGAGTTTTTGAACATAGCAACACGAGGGACACTAATCGATTGAATTCCCACGGGCGGTAACGAGTATTACCAGCCTCTTGCACCCACATCTCTTACCCCTTAGTTTGATGTTGTGATGATGTTAGGTGGTCAAACATAGTCGGTAAAGCACATAGTTTCTTTTACATTCGCGTGTCGAATGGAAGTTAACAACAAGAAAGTCAAGAACGCGGACTGGAAGAACCAAATGGTGACACCAATATTTATTGTTTGGTACTCCAAGGCATGTGGGTACACTGGCATCGAAAAGAGATTTCATCTCACTGGCAACGATGCCCGCTTCAGTTGTCTATCTCCTGTCGCGATTAACCTCGGAAGGAGCGAGCGTTGACCTCAAGTGCCCTAGCGTTGCTAACCTTGATCGTGCCTTCCTTTTCGATGAGTGTTGAGACACAGCCCCAAAAACAATAGGAAACCTCAGATCGGAAGGATCGATTTTCAAAACACGGTCTTAGCTTAGCGTAAATCATTTACTCCATCTTACTCCTCTCACCCGCTCTTATTTCGACATTCCATCCCAAGAGTCGGATGCCAGTGGGCAAGTTAACTTAAATGGTCTTGCATATTGATCCCAGACCTCAACAAACGATCTACATCAACTAGCAGAAATGTTTCTGTAAGTAGCGTTTCGACTTTGAGGCATTCTGACATGGCCAGTGTCAGCCCACATGCTCCTATTTAACTATCTCAGGCATATCTGCTCGCTTTTCCAACAGATCGTTTGATCTTCCCATAGAAATAATACAGTTCTTCTAGTTTGACATGATGCATCATCACGGAATCGAATCCTCCATATTCGCCCCAGTTACACAAAAGTTACTTCACTCGGTCCCTCTGGCCATAAGCAAGAAATATCCCGCCTACGGTGCTGTAACAGCAAGACGGGAATTCCATCGACATCAATGACGACAGTGGCATATACCACTACCACCGTATTGCATGAAACTTCGCTTCTCGTCCCGGATCATCGATCCCATCTAAATCCAGGCCGTTGATAAGCATGGCCATGACTTTAAGCATCTGGTAGATCACTGGCCATCAGACATGCCGCCGCGATTGCGTCTGAAACATTGCCTGCTTGCGAGCCGCGAGTCTGTGGAGAATTCTAGTTGTTGGTTGATTGAAACATCGCATCTAGAGGCATCCAAGTGCCTCGTTTGGGAAACGGATGATAACTACGTCACATGGATATCATGGCTATAAACCACCTGCAATGGCACGTTTGGGCAATTGTTGCGGGGGAGTAAGAAATTGGGCGTTAGGAGGCGTCGAGCGGCGTCGAGGGGGCGTGCTGCATATCAGGTCTCCTGAATCTAGGGTGGACCGAAGACAGCCAGCCAGCCTCACAAGAAATGCATGGGAAAGGTTTCGTGCGTGTGGCCGCCTGAGCATATGTAAGGGCAATGGCACTTGAGGAGGGTCTAGTGTGATGATGTTGCTTTGCTTACCGTACCCGAATATGGAGAAGAAGGAAACTTGCAACTGTACCTCTTCACATCATCCTTCATGTAGGAGAGAATATAAACTTTGAAAACAGGGTTCATCTAAAAATGAACCATTGCACATGTCCATGTTGCACGAACGGTTGTCAATGGGAGAGAAAGGGGGGTTAAAGTAAAAGGAAAATTAGAAAATGCAAAACGATGGCCAGAAAACCCAACATGTGAACGGAATACTTCCACACTTGACAGACAAAAGGGGAATCTCGGAGATAAACAACCACACCAACCACATCAACCCTGGCCCTGCCCGTGATTATCCTATAAATAACGTTCGAAAAAACGTTTCGTAAACGAGAGAAGAAAGAATCCTACCTTCTCCCTAACTGGAAAAAGCCAAGAGATGAACGAAAGATGGGTCTGGAACTTTTGGAATCTGGATCGGATAAAGTCTGCTTTTTAGCGAGACAACCAAAGAAACGAAACCAAAACCATACCAAACCAAACCAAACCACACGGCGAAACTCCTGGGCTCGCTTTGTACGGACAGCAGTCTAATAGAAGAATTGCTATACATAGCTGGGATGACTATTTCCCCAAGGACATAAAGTGCATGTGAAATGGCGATTTCCGAGAAAATAGGAGTTTAGGGGTCTCGAGATCTTCAAGGGAGGGCTAGTCCTGGGCCTGGCCCTTGGCCGTGGTCCTGGTCTTCATTAACAAGGGTTTCGCGCCACGGTCGTGCGTGCACCACCACCACGACGGTCTGGAAACTTAAGGGTCGGTTTTGCCAATCGAGTCCGTAAATTCTCAGGGTAACTTTACCATGCTGAATGGTACCAATTGGGGTTTCTGTCTGCTCCTGTTCCAGTTTTTGCTTCTTTGGTGTTCTCGGGTGAAGTAACCATTTTCTCACAAGGGACATTACTAGTGGCGGAGAAAAACCGTTCCCCCTTGAATCAATGCTTTACGAGGAAATTACTTTAACTAGGTAGTGTAGATGAAGGCAAATAGCAATGATCCATCACGGTGATAGCTGAAGCTTGCCGTGCCACGTGCTTGAAGATATGTGAGCATACCACTACCTATTGGGCAAGGTATATAGTTGCAGTTCCTACGCTAATGGCGCGTTGGTGATCATGATTTGGATAGACCGTGGGACTTCCGATTGGACGGCATGTTTGCTAAAATGACAGTTCTCTTGCTGGTCTACCCTTTGGGCTTATGATTCCCCAATTCTTCATGTTCATGCAGCCAGTCCTCCATATGTTGAGTATCTTCGTTGACTGCTCTCTTCTGGGCATGTTCATGTTGTGCTTTCTGGAAAGAGAAGAGTACGTGTCGATCGCACCAACGCAAACCTGAAACTCGGGATAGGAAGCAAGTGATGAACAGTTACCTAGTGATGAGCGATCTCGCATCTGCCATCAGATCTCGTGGGGGCTTGGCATGTGTGTGTTGGGATCGACACAGATGGACGAACGACAAGACATACTCGTCAGGGCTAGAAACGCCTCTCTGACCCGCAATGGGTCGCAGAGGGCGTTTCTAGCCCAGACGAGTACGTAGTTAACCATCCCCTCGGATGATACGCAGTAAACTTTTCCTTTAACGACTGAGAACCACTTTGCAACCGACCCGATATATGATTTCCAAAAGAGGGTTGCTGATCGATCGAGGTAAATCAGGTGAAGATGACGCAGTGGACTTCCCGAAGGAGATGTGTTGATCCCGAACACGGGTCGGTGGCTGTCTGACTGTCCTCCATGCTTGATTCGAGGGCCAAGCAAGAAGCCGAAGCCGGTATACTTACCGGCCAGACGATGCGTAACAGGCGGCCGAAAATGGCGTTGTTGACCAACCAATAGTGCCAATTCAAAGAGGTTGTCTGGTTGAGGTATTCATCCAGCTGAGGCCGTTCGAAGTAAAACGTCCACAGAAACAAAATTGCCAAGACGATGTGACTTTCTAAACTTTGGTTCGGCCAATCCGGCGAGAGCTATCACGCATTCTGTGAAGCACGAAACGCTTCTGCCAGGTTCCTGACATGTGGATTGACATACAGGATGCAGATATGCCATGTATTATCAGATGTCGTGGAGCGACAACATATGATAGTTTCCGTTGGTGTTGCACCTCAGTTGGTCGTCGAGGACGTCTTGGACAGCTGGTGGATCACGGACGGGAACTACCCCGGGCTTTGTGGGCCCTTCTAGTCCGGAGCCAAGAGTGGGGCCCCGGGAAACTTCCCGCTCACCAAGGTAGCGTGCGCCGGCTCGCTCCGAGCAGGCCGCCTGCATGATCTGTCCCTCACCTTTTCGGCAAGGCAACTTGAGAGCCCTTGGGTGGTTGTCAACGAAACTGGCTCCTAGTTACATCTACCAGATTAGAAGTCGCATCAACGTACTCAATGCACTTGCAATATATCCGGAGTTATTAATAGTTGAAGCAATGAGACCCTACGAGCCTGCCAAACTGTCAAAACTCGAGTTTTCATACCTGAACCCAAAGGCGTGGAATGCTGATGACGGCATTAAAGGCGTTTTGGAACCGCACCTACGGTTATACGGATGGTCTGGGATGCATTCCTTCAGCTTCGTATCACCGAGGTATTAAGGCCTGTTCGGGTCCGCGTTAGGGATTTTAAGAAATAAACGTGTTAACGTGCAGGGTCCGCAGCTGCAATCCTGCAACATTAAGGCAGCGTTAAGGTAGGCCAAGACTTTGGCTACAAAATGGAAAGCGGTGCTTAACATCCCCTTTCTACCTTTCTTCTTTCCTCCTCTTTCTTCCTCCACCATCCTTTTCATCAACACCACCATCCTTCTTATCGTCGCCATCCTTCTCATCATCACCATCCTTCTTATCGTCGCCATCCTTCTCATCATCACCATCCTTCTTATCGTCACCATCCTTCTCATCATCACCATCCTTCTTATCATCGCCATCCTTCTCATCGTCACTTTAGGAATAGCCTCATCAATTATATTTGCGACGGCCATCCCCTATATTTATAGGGGGTTGAGCCTGGACTAGGTAACGGTTAAGCCTAGATTGGATAATGGTTGAGCCTTTAACCGCAGTCCTTAACGCACTACGTCTCAAAATCGAGACGTAGTACGTTAAGAACTACGGTTAAGGATTTCGAAGATTCTGGCCTTCTAATTGGTCAGATCGAGGATTTGGGGTAAGTGCAGGTGGTTGCAGGTAGTTGCAGGGTGTGCATGAAAAATAAGGTTTTTGAGCCGAACACGAAAAATCGCAGTAGTGCGGTAGTACGTCCTACATACAAAATCTTAACCTAGGAACGTACTAACGTGCAAACGAACAGGCCTTTAGTGACTTAATCTCCGGCTGCGGTCATATTTTTCGTTTCGGCATGCTCACTGGGGCACACATCGTGTTCCGAATAGGGAGTATGAGTGAGGTAAGTCCATGTCGCGCCCGTTGGCCGCTCACATGGTTTCGTAGGTGTGCCGAAGAGCAGCATGGCTTCGGTCTTTTGAGGATATCGAGGCTATCATGACCAGATTCGGTTCGTGGATCACACCTGTTCTGGTTTCTTACTGTGTAAAGCTGACCGTGAATATGCAGGCATTCAACGTTCCAAGCGCTTCCGGTGGTCTGGACGACTGTCAGCCTAGGCCCAAGTATTGTGCGGTCGTGATAGAAGAATAATGATTTCATACCAAACATTTGATGCCCTGTTCACGAATAGAAATTCTCCTGACTGCTAGTGTCATTGAATATTCATGTGTAACCCGCGGGTGACTGGACTAGCCAACCGTGCATTTCTGACCCCTCCATCAGCCCCCTTGCTCCTCGAAATCTGGGAAAAGCACAATAGGGCCATTTGCGTTGAAGGAATGTTGTGCAACTCTCGAGGCTGTAGCAGTTGCTCGGATGTGATGCAGGCCTTTTCCAACTTGACGGCTCCTCGACGTGGCTTTCGCATCGACCGAAGCACTGGAAATGATCTCCAGGCAACCGTGATGGAAAAAGGATAACATCTCTTCAAAAATCGCCCCTCTGTCGGGCGGCGGCTGACGGACGATGACAAGTTTGACAACAACAACTGTGACCGAGGTGAGTTGAAGATGACGGGAGCAAGGCATACCCATACCCAATTCCAACTAGGACAATAGCTGGGCCGCACAGAGTATAGCGGCGGATGAGGCGGGACCTTGAAGATGCAGCCCCAGCACACTACTGCATGCGCCCTCAGCATCATGCGGTTAGTGAACTGGGCACGAGCTGGGATGTTGCAGACATGTTAAGTTGTCTATTTCCTGTGGGCGTTGGAGACACAGCCCGTGCTCTTTGTGAAGGGCGCCATGAAAAGCCGCAGTTGCTGTTGACCACCAGCTCGATGCGAGACTTGAATTCCATCCCGGGATGCTGGAAAATAAAAAACCTGGATCTGCAAAGCACCGGGCCAGGGAGCGGCTGTGGAAGTATCGAGTTCGTGATACCGACCATAAGGAGAAAGGCCCGGCAAAACTAACAAAAGCCTTGTATGATGCCCGGTAGGTACAGGCAAACATCTGATGCCTGGCCGGTGAGGGAAGACGAGTCGGAGGATCTGAGATGCCCGCTGCCACTAGATCCTGCGCGGGCGGACGCCGAGGGCGGGGCCTCGACGGGGTACGAGGCACGGGGGCACGGGGCACGGGGCAGGGGGAGGTCAAACAGCCTGGCCCAAGTTGAGTCTGGGGTAGTGACGTCCTCGTGGGGACAAAGGGATCCCCGTCCAAGTTGGAGAGCGCGCGCCTCGGGCTTATAAAACACGGGTACCAAGAATTAGAGGTCATCAAAGGTGACCATGAAGGGATGTGCATAAGTTACGGGGTGAATTCGTTTCTTGCTCGATGTCAATACCTTCGTGCTGCCGAATAGGTACCTCTAGATCTATATGCTCAGTCAGCGGTCCAGATGGTTAGTTTTTGAGTGGTCAAAGAATCGTTGGTTCATGTCTTCACAAGCTTCCCCTTCCCAAGCAGCATTGATGTGAGGAACATTTGGGTCGATTCATGTTTGATGACTCGGAGCAAGGGATGGGCGGGGAAATCTGGCAGGTCTGGCGACATCGCATCTGGACACGGCAGGAGCAAAAAGAACGACGGGGGGGCCAGGCCTGCGACTACCGCTTCGAACAGCAACCGTTGTACTTAACGGGCAGGAGCAAGAAAGAGATAATGCCCATTTCTGATAATGGGAATGCCTCCATGGCAAGCGCAAACAATGGATCTTGCAGGTATGGCGCAAAGAACCGTCACTTGCCTCTAACCACAACCATCATGGTTGGTCAACCCCACAGCATCTGGTCCCGTCTCCTGTTCATCCAAAGACGGGCAGTGGCCATGTCGTCCGACAAGAAAAAGCTGTCGTTCAATTCTTGTAGTTTCCGATTCTTCCACGCGCTGAGGTCGAGCGTTTAGTTAACAAAGGGCCGTGGTCGTTATGCCAGCCGAAACTCTGGACATTCAGTAGTGCAGCGTGCCAGAGACGAGCGAGTGACTGCCCAGGCTGGAAAGGGGGCATCGAGATGATGCAACGGGACTGGCTGAACAGGTAGAGCCAAGCAGCCTATGACGTGCATGGCACTGGACCAAAGCCGCGAGGTACCTGCGTTTCTTGTACCTTCCAAACATTCCGACCCCAAAAGCTCCCGTTTGCGCTCCTGTCCCTTCCGGCTCGGCGAAGGAGAAAAAAGTGCGGATACGTTTGGCTGGTGCGTCGTTCTGTTTCGTGACTCAATCTCCATCAACGGTAAAAATTCAACAGACAAATTCTGCAAAAATGTCGCGCGGGTTTGTGTGAATTCGGTATTTTCTGCACAGCCCTGTTGCCCACTGTTGCCCTGCACAATGCTGCACTTCGTCTTTCTTCGTCGCAGTTCCAGTGTCACAGTGGGTATTTTGCGTGTTTCTTTCCACTTGGCCTTCTCAGGTCGGAGTTGGCTCTGCTCCAGCGGGGGCATGTGGTTGCGCTCTTGTACCGATCGCACTTGCAACAAGACCGCTGAGTGGCTGGGGAGCCAGTAAAGGGGCTCCATGCCAATGGAATTATGGTAATTTACGCCGCGAGAGCGTGGCCGAGCTCCATCTTCGAGGCTTGACCAATCCCATGGCGCTTGATGTCCTCCAGTCCGGGGTACCGTAAGGATAGGCGGCCGGTAATCCGCTGTAACTGCGTAATGAACGGCACGCTCATTGTGGGCACAACCGGGAACCACCGCACAACTCGAATGGGGTCCAAGGACCGGTGGGACCGACCTACGACACGGGAATATTGAATGGGGGAACGGCGTGAACGGGTCGCCGTCGAGGGAGAGCAGCGAATGAGCGAACCAAAGGCGGGAGCGGGACCATTGCTGGATGCTCCTTTTTGTTCGAGTTGAGTTTAGCACCGGCGTCAGTGACTCCATCCAGGCAAAGGGACTGTGTATGTACTGCTAGGTACCACTTGCGACCCGGGTGGCACTTGCACTGCGACTTGAAAGCAGCGGGCGCCCAGTTCCAGTTTCCCACTTCCCGTCGAAATACACAAGCGACTGTGAGGAAGGTACCGACTTGCCGTCACCATTCCTTTCTTTCGACTCCTTCCAGTCTTGAACTCTTCGGTATCTCTTTCTGCATCCAAGCAGAGCAGGGTCAGATCCATTACTTTGACCTCCTTCCCGTCCTGTCCAAGATTCAGAGACCGGGTTGACGCTTGACGCTTGACACCACCTATCCGTCACCTGTCGCTGCACCTACCTCACTTGCGGTTCACCTCGCACTGCACATCTGGATTCGAATTTGGTCCCAACCAAGGAGCCGCGCTTCCACTTTCAACTGATCTTCCGCTTCCGCCCACCACCACACAACCACCCACTCAGGTTCAGCGAAGCGAACTGCGAAGCGGTTGGCACTTCAAGGCACCTCCTCCTCCACCACTCACGCATCACATTCCGCACCCGCATCGCACCGAGCACCGACATCACCCTTTATTTCCACCACTCCGTCACTCGTCGGTGTCGTCTCGTCGTCTTTGCTGCTCTACCTCTTCCATTTATCCTCGACAACGTCGGCGACTGGCTTTCTTCGACCGCCTGCTTGCTTTGGAGATCGATCGCTCGCCCCTCGCCAGCATCAATTTCTTCCCTATTTCCCCCTGTCGACACAAAGACCGCCTGTGGTTGGTCCTGCTCTTCCATCCCGGGCTCACCGGCATTTGTTCTTAGGGACCCTCAACGCGTCGGCCTGGAACCGTCTCCTCTCGAACATTCCCACCACGCCTTTCTTCACCCTTATTTCTTTTACGCCATTCGAGAGATCTTCCGTCCGAACGACGCCGAGCACCTCCCGAATGTTCTAGCTTTGATACCCTACTTGCGCACATTAGCCTCTACGCAATCACTCTACTCTGCGGTCGCGCCCGAGTGTGCATCTTCGCAGATTCGCTCGGATATCACGGTCATCGGTCGTCCAGCCTTGATCTTCCCGGCTTGCAACAGCTTGTGGTGATCCACGACTCGTTTCTCGACTTGACGCGCTCGTCGACCAACCTACAACCATCCCCTCGCTCGTCCCCCGACCCTCTTTCGACCCGGTCCCCTTCTCGATAACCCCGTTCTCGAACCTGTCAACAACGCGACAGGGTGTTCCCGAGGCGATTGTTTCTAGACCAGGATACGTGGTTTGGTGCTTGGAACGGCTATCCTGGAGCTCAAAACCAGGTCCCAAGGTTGTCGTCACGAGACTCGCCACAGTGGACGGTTAGTTGTCGTGGGACATTTCAACCTTCAGACAGGGACGTGTGTTTGCAAACTTGAAACTCGTGCTCTGGAAGCGATTTTGAAGGCCGCGCCAAAGCATTGACGGCGGGCAATAACGTACCAGGTACCAGTTGGTCGTTGGAAAATAGACGAAGCGTCTCTTACAAGCGTGCATACTGCGCTTACCAAAGAGTACATTACCTTTAACCGCGTTGCCTTAGTAAACGAGCAAAGCGCATAAAGTCTGTACATTTATCAGCGTGCCTTCTACATATCAGAAGCATTGTGCCGACCGCACCCGTTCAACCATCAGATCTGAACCGCAGGCCGGAATTGCACCGAGAGCATAGCCCGACCATAACCTTTGATGGACGCCCAGCCGACAGCGGCTGAACTCAAGCATCATTATCAAGCGAACCTGTGGACGCGTCTACCCGCTGAACCTGCGCTATCGAAGACGACCTCAAATTACGCTCCGGAGTCTGCCGTCGCATACTTTCCCTCTCATCTCGAGCTCTTGCCGATTCTGCTCCCGCAACACTTGAGCATCTCTCAGGACAGGCTCCAGTACTATAACAGGCTTGTTTCTTCCAGTCGAGGAGGCGGTAGTGGTGCGAATACCTTACAATTGCCGACTGCGATTTCGTTGACGCAATCTCAGCCTGCCGCGCGGTCGAAATCATCTTCCAAGGTGTCGACCAAGGACGGCTTGCAGGGGAAGCTCAGCGTCCTGAGCTGTCATGGGAATAGGCCAGTCAAGCACACAGAAAACGCCGAACGTGCGCTTATAACATCCGCAAAGGAAATGTCAGTCAAAATGTCGGGAAGGAAACAACCAGATCAGAACGGCCCGCATGGCCTACCTGCCCGACCGCCGCTCCCAACCGACCAGATGAATCACCTTCCAGCTACAGTAACGAGCTCGGTACCGTCCACGCCGCACCAACATGCTAGGAAATTCTCGTTCGAGTCCCGTGATCCATCCCCTGGCGCCACACAAAATCATTCGCCCCGTTCTGCGTATTCGGAGACAAATGGTAATGTGCCATCACTTCGGCCGCTGCCTCCCAGGTTAGGGGGTTGTCGCTTCGAGACCGCCATTCCATTCTCTAGACGACGAATGCCATACAGTATCGGAGCGGATAGACTGGACCCGGTTGATCCCGACCAGATCACGAGTAGGCTATCGGAGGACCATGAGGCGAAACTCACAACGACCCTGCGCGAACTCTATGACAGTCTAATACCGACTCCAGAGGTGGAGCGTAAGAGGAAAACGCTGGTACAAAAGCTGGAGAAGATACTCAACGATGAGTGGCCTGGGCACGATATTCAAGTACACCTTTTCGGATCTTCAGGCAATCTGCTGTGTTCTGATGACTCTGACGGTTGGTCCACCCTTTTGCCCTATACGGCTGAGACTCAAGTGTTGACGTTTGGTAGTTGATATCTGCATCACAACTCCATGGAAAGAATTGGAGAGCGTCTGCATGATCGCCGAGTTGCTTCATAAACGTAAGTTCTCTCTCTTTGAAACAGCGTGTCTATGGTTCAAGTACTGATTCAGTCCTTACAGATGGCATGGAGAAGGTCGTTTGTGTCTCATCAGCAAAGGTACCAATCGTCAAGATATGGGATCCCGAGCTCCAACTAGCATGCGATATGAATGTCAACAACACACTGGCGCTGGAGAATACCAGGATGGTGCGTACGTATGTCGAAATTGACGAACGCGTGCGGCCTTTGGCCATGATCATCAAGTATTGGACAAGGAGGAGGATAATAAATGATGCTGGTCAGTCGCCCTATGTCCGTTCCTCGCCATGCATTCGCTTACTCTTTTACAGCATTTGGTGGCACATTAAGCTCGTATACATGGATATGCTTGACTATTGCATTTCTACAACTACGGGACCCTCCAGTTCTCCCAGCACTTCACCAAAAAGACAGTCTAAAGCTTCTTAGGCCAGATGGGACAAAGAGCGATTTTGCTGATGACATCGACAAGCTGCGTGGGTTTGGGGACAAGAACAAGGATAGCTTAGCGGCTCTCCTCTTCAACTTCTTCCGATTTTACGCACACGAGTTCGATTACGACAAGTATGCATTGTCAATACGAACCGGCAAGCTACTGAGTAAAGTTGAGAAACGCTGGCATATTGGTGTCAACAACATGCTCTGCGTGGAGGAGCCCTTCAATACCATGCGCAACCTTGGGAATACAGCCGACGACACGTCTTTCCGGGGTCTCCACATGGAGCTACGTCGGGCATTCGAACTGATTGCCGACGGCAAATTCGAAGAATGCTGTGAGCAATACGTCTTTCCGAAGGAGGAGGAAAGGACTATCTTCCAGAAGCCAGCCAGTACATCAAGACCGATCTTGGTTAGAAGCTCTTCGCAGACGCACTCCAGTCGAAACCCTCGGAATGGCGGCTTTCGAAACGCTCGACAATACAATCGGAACGGGAACGGGAACCCCGGTCGCCGGGGCTCATCGAGCGTGGCACACGATCCTAACTCAACTTATGTTCAGGCCGGAATTCCAGGGCCGATGGGTGCTCCGGAGTTCCTGCAATGGTATCACCAGCCCGGGATACCTCCCGAGGTTTACGCATCCCAGCTCACCGCATTGAGTCAACAGCAACAGCAGCACCAGCAGCAACAAGATAGTATCCGGTATCAGCTGTTTGCACAATCACAGCAGATCAATCAACAGCAGTTGCTCGCTCATGCTAATAGGACGAGAACAGGAGGCTCGCAGAATACCGATAGGTCTCGGACGAACTCTTTTGACAATCTTCCAACGAGTCCTCCAGTACGGCCTGAACAACTACTCTACGGGTACGCATTCCCGTTGCAGAACCACGCCTACTTTCATCCAGCACTACAGACTTATCCGTCTTCCCCTGTGACGGCAGCTGCAACAGCTGGTGGAGGGTCCGAGTATAGGCGAAGCCTCCATCGAAATGCTGCGGCTAACGAGTCCAGTGCTTCTTCTGGTAGCGGTACGCTCAGGTCGCAATCCCAACCAGCAGCAAGGACCCCTACGGCCTCTACTCAGAACATGACGGGTTATCTAGGGACGAGTCAGCCTTCAGTTGGAATTCCTATCCCATTCCCGCGAATGGCAATGCCCCATTACGTACCAGACGAAGCGATAGATTCGGATATCGATCTTGCGTCAGCCAACAGTGTGACCGATTCTCCGCCTGAGGATGATGGTTCGCGCTACAATCACTATTTCATGCATGGAGGCTCCAGCCCCGTCGCGAATGGTACTCACGGCATCATACCCTCCCTTGGTGAATTGACGCTCGACAATGAGACTCGCCACCGACTCTCGAGTGACCAGCTGCCTCAGTCGGTCCTTGACAGAAGAATGAAGCGCACCTCGCGGTCTCCCTCGCCTTTGGGCCACAGCAGGACCCCATCAGTTGGGAATGGTTCTGCGCCGCCGGCGCCCGTTCCGCAAACCAATGGCAAGCTCGCTCCCAGCCGTGGGCCTCTCGTTGTCAACGGCTCGATGGGCAAAACCAAACCTGCTGCTAGTGTTCCTCGTCAACCACCGCCAGCCGCAGAGCCTGCGGCACCGGAAGATGCGACTTATGAGAATCCTCTCTACATCCACCAAGGGTTCTACAATGGGGGGTGGACCGAGCCGACCAACTTCCACTTACCCACTGTCACTGGACACAACCCTGCTCAGTTCCCGGACCGGCCCGTAATTGTAAATAGTACAACAGCTACCCGGTCTCCAGCCTCGTCCAAGAACATGGGGGACGCATCATTCCAGCAGCGCATCGCAATGGCCAACAGTTTCCATCCTGGCATTCCATATGCGCCAATGACTAGCGATACCACTGCGTCGTCTGGCTTGTCTCCTCCGAATGGTGATCGTTTGAGATCCATCGCTCGCCAACAGCAGAACGGGATAGCGCCCCTTGAGCTTGCTGCTGGCAGCTTTGGCGTCGCTCAAGATTTGCAGCATCTTTCACCGGTTTATGAGGCGCGAACGCCATCACCCACCCTCATGCGAAAGTATGAATCCTCACTAGCTGTTTCCACGCCAACCCCCGAGTCTACAAACGGCGGGACCCGTTCAGAACGTTCAGACAACTGGAGATCGGGACACAAGACATCGCCGGTGAAATCTCCACCAGCAGGTCCTACAGCAAAACCTGACTCCGTATCCCGCTCACCGGTTCTGGATCAGCGAAGTAATGGAACTTCCAGGGGCAATGGACACATGCGGAACGGGAACAAGGGTCATAATGAGGGGCTCAGTGACTGGCAAAAGTCCAAACCTCGGAAGAAGGGCATGGCTGATCTGAAGCATGCGGCGAGCACTTTCGCCCAAAGCGAGCAGTTACCCAAAAATGACGGGGACCGAAGAGGCGGTTGATCAATCCACGTACGCGGCATGGTGAATCGGGATGATCCTCAGTTCCATTCTGTCGGACAAAGACTAGCCGCGTGTTGCATCTGAGCACTCGAAATCTGGGACGATGGCTTTCTTGGATACGCATCCTTGTCCGGCTTCGTCCATCGCAAGTTAAAGGCCCTATATTGGACATCTGGTTCAGGATTATAAACATTAGCTCGGATGGCACATGCTGCTTGGTTTCAGATGGACCTGCTTGTCATTTCCATGTTGCTGCTGCTCGACGACTAAGCTCAGTTATGGAGGGTCTCATGGGTGGTTACTGCTCTGGTCACCCTGAACTTCACAACATCACCGGAGACGGCCGAGCTCTTCCGACGGGCAGTTGTCTTCCACGAACGAGTCATATATCTGCAGTCTTCCAAACTGGCGGATACATCAGCATAAAACGTCTTTTATTTCATTTCATAAAAGCGAAACGCCTAGGCTGCATCATTTACAGTCCTAGGGCGGACCGATGGACTTGGTCCGGATGAAAAGAGGGGGAACTAGGAGGGTCCTGTTCGGTCTTGTTTGGCCCTTTTTAATGTCATTCCTGTCATCGTTGGTATCGGTTGGCTTGGGCCATATACACTGCATTTCACACATTCGAACGCATTTACAGAGGAGCGTCTCTCTTGAACATGGCGGGCAGGCGGAAAGCTTAAAGGTTATAGCACAGGGTTCAAAACTTCATTTGGGATCATGCTGTGGCTTCTTTTGTTCGTTTGTCGACGCATCATTGACCGGCCTGAATGATTATCACTGCTTCATCTGGAGGTTTTTTTTTTTCCCCTTCCCCTTCCTTGCTCTACACCATTTCTCCCTCTCTTCCCTCTTCCTCGGAAAGTTTCATTTATTTTGCCGCAAAACCCACCCCTCAGGACGAGGGACTTCCTGCCCGTTATTTTTAGGGACCTACTTCCGGTGCGAATGTCGACTGCATCCGAATGGCGCGGAGTCTCTCTGAGACCAGCCCGATTCTGAAGCCCGGGCTCGCTATCCTTGCTTCAGACCTCATCAGGGATGCTGTCAGCAATTCACCCATTCGGAAATCGGGAAGCAGGGAAAAGAGGGAGACGTGGTTTGCAAACGGAAAGAAGCGAACAGAATAAAAGGAGGCATCGGACGGCTACGAAGAGAAGGGGAAGAGGATATAGCAAGTTTTCGGGTTATTTTATTGTTTTTCTTTTTTTTCCTGGCACGCTTGTTTGGTTTCACATTTGATACCAGAGTATACTAGAAGCGAACGACAAAAGTTCGGCGCACAAAGTTTGATTAGATCATGGAAAGGGAGTGTGGCAAAGGGCGTGCGTGTTTTTTTCTTTTTTTCTTTTTACATTAAAGAAAGGGATGATTGATTGAATTGATACAAGCAAATCTGGGGAAGGAAATGGTTATGGTTCATTGGGTTATACTGGTCTCTGGTTTCTGGCTTCGGTTTCTGGGTCAATGCAATGCGAACATGTAAAAAGAACAAAGAAGAAGACGAACGACGAAGAAGAAGCATAAGATAAAGCAAGTAGTGAAAAAGCAAAACATAAAAAACGAAAGAAAAAAAATGGTAAAAAATAAGAAAATCTTCCAAAACCTTTTCTTACCTTCCATCGTCTTGTGCTTGTGCTTTGAAGTTACCCGTCATCACGAACTCAAACAGAAAGATATGTCATCACCAGGAGAAACGAGCAAGAAAACGAAACATGAACTATGTCTCATCATACAGATGACAAACACAGTCCCATTGTACACACTGATAAGAACAACAAAACGTGAGAAAATTCTCCAGCTCTCTAGACCTCCGTGCCTTGCCATCACCAGCTAGCTATATAACCTGCGATTTTCTTCAGGAGATTAGCTGAATCACATACATAATCTCCATTATCATCACTCCCATCTTTCGTGATACATCTTACAGGAAACAAGACAACACTGACCCTTTCCAGACATAAAAACGTTCAGACTCACTACAGTACGAAGCCTCCGACAATATCGATTTTGAAACATTTCTATATAGAACTATATCATTACAAAAGCATTTACGGTGCAGCGGTATGTGAAGAGCGAAGCCCTATTAAGGTATTATTAGGCCGATGAATTGATCGGCGCCTATGAACCTATCTGTAACCGACTGTAAAGCACTTTAGCGAATCCCCCGTGAGATTCCCTTCCATGATTGTCGTTAATGATGGCCCTTTTGTTCCCTGTTCCTTCTTGTTCTCTGTGATCTTTCTTTTTCGTGAACTTCCTGTCCCTGTCTGTGTCTTAGGAGGAGAAAGAAATGAGTGACGTGTGCAATAGAAGAATGCATGTGGGAAAAAAAAAATAAGAAGAGAGGACAAGGCCCGCTCCGAAAACTCCTAACGCCACCCACATATACCGAGCACGTACAGCCAGAAAACTCAAAGCCTAGCCCTCGTCTCTTCCTCTTCACCTTAAACGACCCAGTAAACATCCACCTGAATGCGCTTGATGTAGTTGGTCCAGCCTCCGAACCTCGCCTTGGCCCAGACAGTGACTACATCACCAAGCTTCAAGTCCCTCACGAACTTTCCGTCGCCCGTCGCCCGGCCACGGCCGATTTTGGGTAAGGGGTTTTCCACCAGGCCCTCCTCACAACCATAGCCGGTGTCGAAATAATCAGCGCTCGACGTGTCGTCGGTCCACTTCCACTCCACTTCGTATTGGTGGAATTCTCCATTGGCCACCTCGTTGCACTGGATCATAGTATCTTCTTCGGCGTGTAGTGGAAAGTCAAAACTGTGCGTTCCCTGCACATGGCGCTCTCTGTCATCCTCGTGATTGACCTCGCGCACTTTGGGAATAAGGGTGGAGAGCGTCTGAGGATCAAAGGTGGGCTTGTCAATGCCGTCCTTGGTTTGGAGGCACCTTTCGAGGCCGACATCGAACCAGGTATAAGAGCCGTTGTAAGTCCGGCGGGTGCCCCGCTCTCCGCCCCAGCCTTGGTCGTGGGAGACGATGGTGAATTTGATCTTGCGGCATGGATGACTGAGGGTGGGGGCTATGAGGGACTGATAAGTGTCGACGGGGAACTCTTTGAGCTCGCGAGGGATCGGCTCGAGTGGGGTTTCGCGGTTGCGGTCATGTTTGAAGAACGAGGAAGGCGGCTTAACGAAACCAAGGGGAAGGGTGCGCAACTGCTTGTCGAGAATGAGCAGGTTAGTATAAGGGTCAGGCCCAATAGCCCGGGGCATCCAAACTCACCAAGAAGGTGTTCTCCGAGCTGGGGTCTCCTCCGTTGACAACCCGTTGTGTTTGGGGCCAATCACTGTAGTCGATGAGGGTAGATGTATGGGGCCAGTACTCGGCATGATCGATGATACTGTTAATGATCTCGGGTGGCAGTTGAAGAGCCTTTTCCAGCATCGCCCTAACGAAGATTACCTCCATGGCGGTAGGTTGGTAGGGGTTTGCGGTACGGTCGATGACATCTTGGTCCTTGGTTGCGGAGTCACCCGCACTCAGCGGGTTGACCATATTCAGGGTGAGTGTTTTGAATATGGAGGACAAAAATTCCATGGCACGAGGGAGTCTTGGTTCAATTCTCGAAGAGTGTTCGGGGCTGTTGACTGTTTAACCTTTCCCGGAAACCTCGAATGCGGTGAGAAGAACGGCAAGATATTGGAGCACAACAACAGTCAAGTGACTAGGTGACAGATGGAAGATAGCAAGCAAGGTAAGACTAGGAGTGCGGTGGTGGATGTTCAACTGGAAATAGACAGTGAACGGAAGCCTAGACTAAGATTGATGGATCCGTCAAGGTTCTGGAACTTGAAGGGTGGTTGTTAGTCGACAGAGTGGTGCCTTTGGAATATGCGTGGTACCTTAAGGTGTTGGTGAACACGGTTATGGTGGGGCAGCGTAAGTGCGTGCGGTTGCACCAGTGACATCACCCGTCGTACCCCGCAGTGTCCCCATTGAGGGGCTTCCCGCTGGCCTCCGGATGGTCGCAGTGCGGTGGATTCACAGGGTCCGGCAGTCGCTCTGGACACACCCCAGGGGTGCATAACGCGCAAGCATCCCGCGCCCGGGCAGCACGTGAAATGACGACTTATGTTAGCGCCGTCGAGATTTCTCAGGTCACTGCAACAATGTCCTGAGGTTAGCGAGGGCCTTTGGGTTTGTATTATTCCCCGGATTCGACCGCATCCAATTCGGTTTCGTCTTGGCCCCCGAACTGGGCAACTGGGATTACCAAGCTCCATTCTCTCCCCACCATGAGCTCCGGGTTCGCAGTAGCGTCTAGAATCAATTCCAGCGTTTTCCCCTAACAGGGTAAATTACGAACATTGATCATCACCTTCGTGCTATAACATCTGTTCCTGTTTGTGCCTGTGTCAACCGACGGTAGCAACGTCTGAACACAAGCTCCAGAACAGATCAACGCCATGCGGTCACAGAAACAGATCGCCGCCTCACTGCGGAGGGCTTCGGCAGCCCTGTCCCACGCATCCTCCAGCCCCGCGACATCACAGTCATCCAGAACCGCTGCGGTAGCTGGACTGCGGTTATCCCGAGCTCAACCACAACAGCAACAGCAACAGCAACAGCAACAGCAACAGCAACAGCAACGATGCCTACACGAACAGGCGCCCCGACGCAGCGGCGCTTCCAATCCCGCCATGGCCTTCCCCTGCCTGGATGCCCTGGAAACCCGGTCCGAAACCCTCAAGAAGCGCTCCGACTCGAGCGGCCCCGAGCCATCCTATGTTGCCGGCGCCACCCAGACCTTCCACTGCGATGAACCCCTACTGCTCGACTGGGGTGGCGTGCTCCCCGAGTTCGACATCGCCTACGAATCGTGGGGTGAGATGAACGCCGACAAGTCCAACGTTATTCTTCTACACACGGGTCTTTCAGCTTCGTCCCACGCCCACTCTACGCCTGCTAACCCCCAGCCCGGATGGTGGGAGAAGTTCATCGGGCCCGGCCTGTCCCTCGACACCGATAAATACCACATCATTTGCACGAACGTCATCGGCGGCTGCTACGGCTCAACGGGACCGAGTAGCATCGACCCAGCCGACGGGCAGCGCTATGCCACCAGGTTCCCTATACTTACGCTGGAGGATATGGTACGGGCCCAGTTCCGTCTGTTGGACAACCTGGGAGTCAACAAGCTGTACGCCAGTGTGGGATCTAGTATGGGAGGCATGCAATCTCTTGCGGCCGGTGTGCTATTCTCCGAGCGTGTTGGCCGGATCGTCTCGATCAGCGGCTGCGCCCGGAGTCACCCTTACAGCATTGCGATGCGGCACACGCAGCGACAAGTCCTCATGATGGACCCCAACTGGAATCGAGGGTTCTACTATGACAACGTCCCTCCACACGCTGGCATGAAGCTGGCGCGCGAGATCGCGACTGTCACCTATCGGTCAGGTCCCGAGTGGGAGCTGCGGTTCGGCCGTAGGAGGGCGGATCCTAGCAAGCCACCCGCTCTTTGCCCAGACTATCTCATCGAGACCTATCTGGATCATGCGGGAGAGAAGTTTTGCCTGACATACGACCCCAACAGTTTGCTGTACGTCAGCAAGGCCATGGATCTCTTCGATCTTGGTCAATCGTGCCAAAAGGCTGCGGCCACCAGACGGGCTGAGCGGTTGGAGTCTATACAAAAGGGGGTGTTCGCATCGAATGGAAACGCGTCCTGCAGCTTGACGTTGCCAGACAAGCCCTACGAGGAGCAAGCCGAGTCTGGAGGCGAGGTACAGCCTGATACCAAGTCGGCCGCCCAGTCAGACTCGTCGAACAAGCCACCCGAGGATTTGATCCAGGGCTTGTCTGCCCTGCGGGACCACCCGGCGCTGGTCATGGGTGTGGCCAGTGATATCCTGTTCCCGGCATGGCAGCAGCGTGAGATTGCCGATGCTCTGAGGCTGACCGGAAACCGGAACGTGGCGCATTACGAGTTGAGCGAAGAGCAGAGCATGTTTGGTCATGACACGTTCTTGTTGGACGTGAAGAATGTTGGAGGAGCTATCAAGAACTTTTTGCAATGAGTAAACGTGGAGAGGGGTGTATAATACCAGAGATTTACAAGTTCCAAGATGGAGGAAGCTACAGTAATAGAAGCGAGAGCGAAACGGGAATAAACAGACCCTAAGCTATACCACATGCAAGCACATCCGCCTTTCGATTCCGTGGACTACCTGATATTTCATGATCCGCAAAATGTAAGCAGTAGTTGCAGGATCAGTATCATCCACAGACAATACGTCCGAGGAAGCTGCAAAAGTCGTCAGTGTAGCCCTGTATTCGTCGACAACAAAACTTGAAGCAATTTCTTTGGCATTACGACCCAAAGCTCACCGAGTTGCACCACCGGTGCTCGGGGATAAGCGCGTTATGTTTAGGAGAAACCAGCCGGGTTTATCTCTCTTAACCTCCGCGATCTCATGACGAACATGCTATGAAGCCATCCCGACGGAAGTCCCGCGGACATGACTTATTCTTGTATATTATTCAAGAGCCCGAGCTCTGTGGTAAACAACTTAAGATATACACCACATCCCCAAGACAAATCCAACTGCTTGAAAACACCCTCCCACTCACCCAACTCAGAATCACAACCACGACCATGGCTCCAACAACCTACCAAAAGCTTCTCAATAAGCACATCCCCATTATCGGCGGTTCTTCCGGCCTAGGGGCCGGCGTCGCCGAAGCCTCTCTAGCACCCGGAGCCTTCGTAACCATCGCCTCCTCCCCGCAATCCAAAATCGACGCCACTATCGCCCGGCTCCGCGAACTCTACCCAGAGTTTAGTCTCAAGATCCAGGGGATCGCCGTTGATATTTCTGCTTCCGCCTCTTCGTCCTCTTCGCAGCACTCTGGGACAGAAGCAGAGGCAGACACAGACCCCGACACAGTCCTCGAACATAAACTCCACCACCTCTTCCTTCCCGCGCCCACCCTCCAACCCAAGCCCCAAGAAGGTCAACCACGTAATCCTCACAGCCGCCGACCCCCTTTCCGTCCACCCCCTCTCCTCCCCAAGTCTAACCCCATCCACCATCCTCGCAGCCTCCCACTTCCGCCACACTCTCCCGCTCCTCCTCGCCAAAGTCTCGTTGCAACACCTCACGGCATCCCCTACCTCTTCCCTAACCCTCTCCTCCGGAACCCTAGCTGAAAAACCCTCTCCGGCTGCTCGCTCATTAGTTACTCCGCCGGCGGGCTGATTTCCCTCGCAAAAGCCCTGGCGCTGGAGATGAAGCGTGAGGGTGAATGTGGTTAGGGCTGGGTTTGTCGATACGGGATTATGGAGCGATAGTTTGGTGAGGAGGCGAGGGAGGAGATGACGAGGGGGGTTAAAGAAAAGGCTTTGACGGAACGGGAGGGACGGGTGGAGGATGTGGTGGAGGGGTATGTATATGTGGTTGCTGAGGGATGGGAATGCGATGGGGGGTGTGGCGGGAAGTGATGGGGGGTTTTGGTTGTTTAGGGTTGGTTAAGGTCGAGAGGTTAGGAATGTTTTGAAGCTGTCGTGATCTTCAGGGGCCATCCGTGTCCACGGCAACGGGCGGCCAGTAGTGGAGAAAGGCGCCCGGGTTTATTGTCATCCGCAGGGCATTGCAACGCTGTGCCAGTGAAGTTGCCCCTCTATTCGGTTTCCCGGCACACTGTACTACTAAAGGTATCAAAGAAACTGTTAGAAGCGTGAGTGAAAAAAGAAGTCGAAACCAAGTTGTGATCACAAACCTCTGTGCCGAACAAAGACGAGTTGAAAAGCAACAGCAATCAGAACGTCAAAATGGTCAGTGTCGAAATCACTATATGATAGCGTTTGGCTGAGCACTAAAGCTCGCACAGGGCAGCACCGCCGCGCGAACATACCTGGCTTTTCACCACAATGCCAAGCTCTACAAGCTCTCAACCGTGGTCTCGGCGATCAAGTCCTTTTCTGCCCTGGAAGAAGCCAACAAGCTTCTCTTCAAGAAGGGCAAAGACGATGACTCGAAAGGCACAGAGGATGAGTTCGCCATCGTGACCGAGAAGACCATCTTTCACCCTCAAGGAGGCGGCCAACCCTCCGATGAAGGCGTCATGACCAAGGGAGATGACGGTGTCTTCCGTGTGAGCATGGTTCGGATGGACGCCGTGAACGACGGACAAGTCCTCCACTTTGGCCGGTTCGACTCTTCCTCTGCCAACAGGTTCCAAGTAGGCGACACAGTGGAGCAGTCCATCGACGTCGACAAGCGTCTCTTGTACTCACGTCTACATACCGCGGGCCACGTCCTAGGAGCTGCGGTCCGGCACTTGCTCGAGAAGGAAATTCCCGGGTTCGACGAGCTGAAGGCGTCACACGCCCCAGGTAATGCGGCGTGCGAGTTCCAGGGCTCGATCGAGGGAAAATGGAAGGAGCCAATCCAGCAGAAGCTTGATCAATACATTGACAAGGCGATGCCGGTCGAGGTGGATTTCTGGGACGAGGAGGATTTCCGGAAGAACGGGCTGGAGAGGCTTATTCCCGATAGGAGCTTGACACAGCCGGGGGAGAAGTTCAGGGTGGTCAAGATTGTGGGCGCCGAGGTGTATCCATGCGGCGGAACGCATGTGGATACCACGGATTTGTGTGGAAAGACGACGGTGAAGAAGATTTCGAGGAGTAAGGGGACTTCGAGGGTGTCTTATAACGTGGATTGAGGGGGTCTGAACTGGATCATTGGCTTGGGAGTCGAAAGGCGTCTAGAAACGGAAGACTTGTCCCCCATTAGGTCAAAGTGCAGCGTCTTCATGATGCCAGTGTTCTGTTTGCATATCGCAGATAAGAAGGGCAAAAATGAGCAAGGCTCTTTGATCAGATTTAGAGTAATGGAGTGCAAGGGGCCATAGTGGAAAGATTCACAGTCGGGTCTGTAGCCAAAGAGGTGATGAATGATACTAGACTTTCGACTTTCAAGTTGACCTCTAGAGCGTGAAGTAAACAGCAGTGGATTGCCCTGTCGAAAAGGCAAGGTACAGTTGGTGAAATGTGGGCCAGCCTGTACAATTAATGCAATGCTCATGCGGGAAAAGGGGCAAAATACTTGGAGTCACCCTCGCGACATCGGTCGACAACTGAAAATGGCAAGTGCGACACCTCAAATTGCATGACGAGAAAATTCTTTCGCTGTCATCACTTCCTCTTCCCTTCTGCAGTGTAGCAACCTGTCATCTTTCGTCTTCAAGCCATCTTGGATACTCGTTTCTTCTTCACAGCCCTATGGGAAACACAATGATAGACGCCCACCACGATGCTACCCAAGCACCAGCATTTCAGAGCGTCGTCGTTCCAGATTGGGACAACCAAAATGACTAGCTAGTCTCAAAATGATGTCGGCGCCGTTCTGGCCACCCCAGGCATCATTTGCTGCACCATGAAGAGCCCAGAGCCTGGTCGTCAACACCACCCCCAGATTATACGATGCAACCTCGAGATCACACAAAATAAGCGAATGGTCGATTAAGCTCCTTCGGATATTCAGCCGCACAAGGCTGGCTCAGATTGAACTTCAATATTATGACCCCTCTCCCATGACGGCCATTTCCCTTCTCCCATAGCTAGTCCTTTGCCAGTGTCTCATGCTCATCAGGAGCGCATGGAACTGACCATCAACCCTTTCGCCATGCCGCTCAATCGCACGGCCACCCAGAAAGCTCCCGGCCCTGGTCAGTCGGTACACCGTATTCCTACCCAGAAAGGCAGGAAAGCAAAGGGCTACGACAATGTTTCACAAGGCATCAAGCAGCTCTATACCCACCCGAAAACGACAATGTACCTGACGATTCCGATATCGACATCGTCCTAGTTCCCGGTCTAGGCGCCCACCCCGAGAAAAGCTGGGAGTCTGAAAATGACAAGAACCGCTTCAACTGGGCTACCGACAAAGATGGCGGCATCATCAAGGATTTCCCCAAGGCTCGGATCCTGCTCTACATGTACGAGTCGGCCTGGGCTGGCGACTACAAGGTCAAGCAACTCATGGATAACATTGCCCATTTTCTTGTACAAGGCTTGAACACCTTGAGAAAGGTTAGTGATCACACCTCCGCCCTCGCAGCCCCTTACTTACAATATCCTTCCACAGAACTGCAAAAAACGTCCCATTGTGTTCATCGGACATAGCATGGGTGGCCTAGTCATCGCAAAGGCCGTGGCTCTTGCTGACACGTACCGCGAAAAGTACCCCTTCATGTTTGAGGCTATTTCTGCTGCCATCTTTTTCGGGACCCCCTTCAAGGGTGCTGATATTGCTTCTGCCGCCGTCATGTTCTCTCGTCTCGCCGAAAAGACTGGCTTTGGTGCAGTAGCCTCAAAGCTGTTGGAAGACTTGACCCCGGGAAACAGTTATCTCAAGTCCATCCGGGAAGAGTTTGCCACCTTGATTACCAAGCTCACTCACAAGATCTACGTATTATGCTTTTACGAAGAGCGACCAACAAACTTCGCCGAAATGGCACACCTACCCGGCATTGCCAATCTTGCCAAACATTGTCATGCCCAAGGCATACAAAGACTTTGTTACCGAAGAGTCAGCGACGCTTGATGGCTACGACAAACTAGGGTTAGCACGCAACCATTGAAACCTGGTCAAATCCGATGGCCCAGCACGATAGCAGCTCCAGGGCTAGCGACGGTGTTTGAAAATGAACAAGCACAAGAGGCATTCCACTAATGGGTGGCATACAACCAAGCACTATCTTCCATGGCGGCTCAAACAGGAAACGGTCAGTATATGGCATACAGTGATATGTCTTCATATGATGGCCGTTCATGGGGTCAGCAAGTTCCTGCAGCGGTGTCCCATCAGGGTATGACTGCAAACTATGGCAACATATATCAAGCATACGCCCCAACAGCCCATACTCATGATCCCCAGAATGCCCCTGAAGTTGTATAGTTGTATCACCAACTACTCTGCCTCAGCAACAATTCACGCAGCAGCAGCCGCAGCAGCAGCAGCAATCACAACGAGGGGCATACAATCCAACAGTGCAAACGCAGGTCGGACCTTCTATTGCCGGCTATATTGTGTACACAAATGAAGGGCAGCCCCAGTACTATCAGCCATACCACGTCATCCGGAATCAGGGGAGCAGTCCTTTACTCAATGCCAACAGCAATAGCGGATCAAGTCTTGGTGGCGGAGGAAGCAGCACCGCTGTCAGCAATAGTCAAACTAGTGTAGGTGGAGGAGTACCGAGCAAGTCACCACCACCTTCGGCTTCAACACCGACGTCACCTCCGCTACCTGCACGACCGGCACCAGCTTCAGGATTACAGCGCCAGCCTAGACCGCTGAGTTCCAGCTTCTTTAAGGGGATGTTCAATAAGAATGCTTCATGAATTTGAGGGTGGTGGGTTCAGACAGAAAACATGAGGTCTTCGGTTTTTGGGTGCGAAAACCCCAGAAAGAAACGCGAATGGAATATCACCTACTGCTACGAACACAAAAACGCCTCTCAACAGAAAGTTATCAGCCTCCGAACGAAAGTTATTCTATTCAGCATGTGATTATGTGAAGTTGGTTCGAGTGCATCTTTGTGCCTGTCACTTCTCGAGCGAGGAGGAGGAGGACAGGAGGGGGCCGGTAGGAGTGAAGGGGGAGCAGCCCGGCCATTTTGCGACCGCCGATATCTCAACCAAAACTCTATATTCGAAACTTATTCAAGTTTGCAAAAGAAGGACAAAAATCCAACGAGAATTTCTATAATACTATCAATTACCGTTGAGTGCGAAAAAAAAGGCAAAAAGCTAAGTCGCCCTGTTGAGCTTGCGGAACGAACCTCAATCCTCCAGTCAGCGACCTACGAAAACTGTACCACGGGATACCACGCACCCGGCAGTGTTTTCATCAACGGGACATGGAACCACTGCGCTATACACAGTCTTTGGGCCCGCGTTGTGGTAGAGGGGTCTGGTATCGAACCTTATAAGGTACCCTCAAGGTTATAGGCGGTGCCTGGTGCCTGGTGCGTAGGGCTTGGGACAGGCTGAGGCGGGAGGGGATGAGATGAAATGCGCGTGGGCACGGGCGCGGAGGAGGAGGTGCAGGTTTGCGAGGGAAGTAGGAAGGCACGGATTGCTACTACCAGCTGGCGGCTGTGAGTGTGTGGCAGATTTCCTGGACATGGATAACTCTTTTCCATTCAGCTCCTGGGCCAGGATAAGGCATGCACGCATCTGGCTATACTCTCCTTTCGGCGATTTTTGTTAACCTTGGGGTGAGATAGGTCACCACATCAGAAATGGACGACATGGGCTCTAACACGACTTTCACTCCGTCAAGCAAACATGTTGGACAAGACTCACGATAAAAAATGGGATCTGTGGTCATAACCAGGACTCGGACGGAAACAGAAGTTGTTGCCCCAGAGTTCGTCAGGTGGAAATGTCACAGTCCAGTCTCTCAGCGGCAAACAGAGGTCAATAATCGAAAACATTTGTCCTTCTTCCAGGCTGAGTCACTGATGAATTGTCTCTTGCTCACTAAGAGACGATACACATGTGACAATATAAGCACCTGGGCTCTTGATTAATTCTCCGCCGCTATTTAACTTCCCATCCCCTCTGTCTTGCGCTTTCTTGTACTTTTATCTTTCAGTCCGCCCCGTGAATTTGTTGTTTAGGTTTAAAGAAAGGACACTAGTCGTGGAAACCGAAAGGTGAAAATACATAAACACTACAGGAAGCCATTTTAAACATGTCACGCAACAGGTATACTCCCAATCCTGGAACTCCCAGACGCCCGTAAGTACGGAAGTATCTTGTTCATCTTCAGGTATGATCATGTGCTAACTCACTTATAGTTACATCAGCTTCAGTCGCGGTGAGTTAACTTCCTTTTGAGTCCCGGAACTATTTAGTGAAAAAGGAGAAACCCGATTCTTCACTAACACAACCTTCCTTGCCCGCATCCCAAGATTTACCGGCGAACCTCGGTCATCGCAAGCTAACACTGCCTTATTTCTCCTAGATTGGAACGCAGACACTTCCCTCTGCGAGCAAGCCAAGTCTCTCGTCAGGGCTCGCAAGTCGGCAGGAATCAGCATACCAGCGTTACTAAAGGAGCAGCGGGAGTACAGAGACATGAGCCCGGTGGGAACACTAATATACCTCTTCCACAACGTCATCGTCTCCGAATTGGAAAATGGGATGGAGCCGAATCCGATGCTGTGAAGACCTGGCTGGGGGCCCCGTTTTTAACATGGACGGGGAGTAAGGAGGGGGGGGATGGCGAGACAACGCGAAATCGGTTATTCGGCCGGGTCAAACTGCACGACGGGACGGTAGAGGTAGGGGATTTCATGGTGCGGTTTTCGACCGTTACCAATGGGTCTCGCATCTTTGGACAAATGCGGACTTCGCACATATGTGGCCTTGCAAATGCACGACGCGAGATTTCTAGCCACCTTTTTTCTTTTTTCGCTTTCCGTCTGGTTTGCGCCCCTTTCCCGGTTGTTTTCTTTTCTCCTATTTTAACCACAAGCTCGTTTTTATTCTTGTTGGCTGCCTGACGGTCCATGTGTTGGAGGCTGGAAAAAGGCGACAACGAAAAGGGCTTGATTCTGGAGTTGTCTAACGGAAGAGGAAACGGAAACTAGGGCGGCCTAAATACCTGGAAGGCGTGTGCCAGTGAATGGGCAAGGCCCAGTGAATGGGCGGCCCAGGGCACGGACTTCCAACACCATGGCTTCCTCTTCTCTATTGCATTTGAATAACTGCAAAGTCTAGCATCAACGTTCGTATGACCAAGTGGCTCTATCCTCCTCCTCTCTCGCCCACGCATTTTCTATGATATTCATAACACCAACATTGTTTTTAGCCACACAATGTGCATTGTGCTTCACACTAGCTGCAGCAATTGACTCCCATAACGCGGATTGCAGCGGGCCCAAACACTCGCTCCCGGAACTAACATACGGACTCCGACGAGAATCTGCACCAACTCTCCTTTGTCCTTAAAGCGACAGGTCCCTGCATGAAAGTCAATTCCCAAGTCAGACACTGCAATGCAGGTAATATTCGAACGGGCATTGGTGCTGCAGCCAATACTTTTATTATCTTCGGGGCAGACATAAGCGTTCTTCCTTCGAATCGCTTCCTCTCTTCCTTTCTTCCCTCCATCCATAAAAAGGTCATCCATCTTTACTATTACCAATCTATCAACAATCGATCTTCGATACCCTAAATCCCCCAAAAATCATCATGTTCGGCTCCAACACCATCAAGCCATCTCTTTATCAAAATATGCCGTCAGAAGGCGGCAATTCAACCTTTACCATGATTCCAAATCCCCAGCCGAGGACGACGAAGACGATGACGACGACTACGACCGGAGCTTGCCAGCAGCGTCCTCCCACTCCTCCGGCCACAACTCCCGTTGCTGAAGCGACGTTTTCCACTGCGACCACCGTCGTGGGAGACGAGACTCTTCCTCCCACGCCTGCTGAGACTCTCGTCAATGACACTCCGTTTCCAACGCCGGAGGAAACCGAAGAACCCGAGGAACCAGAGGAACCCAAGGAACCGTAAGTGCTGTTCTGTTCCCTGATATATATCTTACTTCACAAATAGCACAGGAGAAAGCTGACATCCCATCACCAGGTGCATCTCCTTCGAAAAGGGTAAGCCCATCGTTTATTTCTTGTCTATTGTGTTTATATGTCTTCTTCCCACCGTTCGTGAGATTCGTCAACAGACAAAACTGACTTCGTCTCCTTTCACAGACTTCGACCCCAAAGCCAACATGCACGACCTCGCCCGCCGCTTGGTAAAAGACCGTCTCGCCCAGGGCTTCGACCGCCCAGAACTCTTGAAAGAGCAATTGGCCCTCAGAGATAAAGCGAAGGTCCGGCAGGCTTCATGTTTGGAGCATGACGCGGAGCAGGACGAAGAGCAGGACAAACCGCTACCCGACCCCTTCTTGAATCATGTTGTACCCGATGTGCGGTCGGATGAGTTTCGCTTCTACACGGCGATCATCCTCACGCTGGAGGATAACCCCATCATGTCCACCAGCCGCAGGGGAATTCGCTCGCGGTTCCCAGAGTCACCGTCACCGATCGGCCACGGCTGCTCCTTGCAGTAAAGACCGGATCCGCGCTTTTCAGGAGAAGGAGGATATAAGGAGGCGATAGTGGCACATATGGACTTTGCCCTTGTGTTGGCAAAGGAAAAAAATAGGAGGAAAAGCATCTTTGGAGACACAACCGACAACCCCTTTTACTAGCCCCGTGCTATCCAAATCACAACCTGGAAGCTCTGTGCTAAACAATTCGTGAATCACCTTCGGCAAAAAGGACAATGATAGCACCAAGGGCACGGCATTGACGGTTGGGTAATAGGGACGAATCATGGAAGGGGGAGAAAACATTTTTGGCAGTTATTTCCGAATTCACCGAGACCTGCCTCACGGCTCATACTTTGGGTATGACATAGCGAAATTCAACTTTTTGTTCATCCTGCCGTCCTGGTCCTCTTGGGTCAATCGTACATATGTCGTGGCTTCGTAAAGGGTTACTCCTGCAATCAGGTCAGGTTCTCGATCATGCTCATGGTGTGAGAGGATTTAATTCACCAGAACCTGACCAAAACCTAGACAACTTTATGGTTCACGGATTATGGCCCAACCTGTTACCTTCACCATAGCGTATGATACCTGTTCAGCGTAGGGTTCAAGGGCCGGTGAATTACGGTCATTCCGACGTCAAGAAATATTTAAATCTGTTCATGTTCCAGATTCTCGTCCTGAAACTCTTCCGCCATTCTGCGTTCCACAGAACACAATATTTTCCCTCACAGTATCAACGCAAGCCACTTGCGAAAGAACACTTTCTCATCTCCTAAAATCACCGACCACCCACAAGATCAACTTGACCAACATGCCTTCCAACCGGACTCCGACCTCGCTAACTCCGAGACAACCGTAAGTACCATCCCGGCTATGCCTTCCTCTCCTTAGTCACCACTGAAGCCTAAAGAGCGTTCTTTCCAGATACATTTCTTTTGAAAGAGGTACGTCAAGATTATGCGCCTCCGCCACATGGCTCCTACCCACATCACTACCGTCTACCTTGCTCAGGGGCAGTTGCCTACATCACCTTCCATTGCTCGCGTCATCGCATCCCCCGCCCTTCCTTCCTTCCTTCCTTCTTTCCCCTCCTCTTCTCCTTCCTTACCTTACCCTGTCCTCTTCCTTCCCCATTACGATGAGCCGTACAAACTAACATTGCCGCCCTCTAGATTGGGTACCATTTCCTCCTCGCGATCAGGCCAAAACCCTGATCCTCTTCCAGCTGGCTTCGGGTGTCGGCCACTTTGCCCTATATATGGAGCAAAAGCGAATGCTGGATCGTAGTCCGCGGGGAACGAGGAAGCATGCTTTTCATAGTGCGATCGTCGCCGCACTTGAAGATGGATCGTATCTTTCCGATTTGGAGTAAGGGTTGAAGGGTAGCGAAGGAGTGTCGACCACGACTCTCAAGACTGGAAGAATGAGGAACATGAACATGGAGGGGAATTGAATGAAGGGCTTTAAGTGTTCAGAAACATATATATCTCAATCCGTTGGTGTGATCTGACCAAATTTCCCCCTCATTATCTTTTGTTTGTTGGGATTTGCTTCTCCAGTTCTACATACATCCTGTAGGTTTGTACTGACGTTCACCCGCAAGAGGCTCATAGTTTTGGTCGTAGTTAAGGGGACGCGACTCAAGGTTTTGTGCCGACAGCTAACTAGAGTAGAACCTGGATGTCCTACGTTTTGGATATTTGTTATTTTACCTAACGAAATTCCCTCCACCGCTGCCACGAATACGGTGTCAAAGGTTCAAGGTGTGCAAGCTCAAGGGCCGGTGAATTGTAATTCATTCCTCGTCGACATAGATATAAAAAGTATTCAACAAGCCTGCCGGTTCCTTTTTCCACAACCCAACGTCCTTCTACCACCACCGCAATTTCAGCGCACTACATCCGACCTCTACCCACCGTCAGCAAAAATACCGTACCGCCTTATTCAAAACGAAACAAAACAACACCATGAATACGCTGTCTCAAAAACGCTCCCTCATATTGTGCCATCATTCTGCCAGAAATGAGATGAAAAGTGTTTGAAAACTTTAAGTGTCCGTCCGGTGTCGAATTGTTGCCTGATTGAGACCACAGACAATAGGCATAACAGCCATCTATTGATCCTGAGAAAGAAGAGTGTGAATAGAAGGTATTTGCTATTGAGCTATCCAAATTGACTTTTGTCTCCTCCTTTCCACTCTCCTCTATAAATATCACTGTGTTACTTTTCTCCCCCTTCTTTCAAGCCAAACCAAAAACACTAGCCAACCATCAGAGATTCCCGAGCTGGCTTCAAGTTCTCTGTGAATTTTTTTGATTGAAAAAAAATAGTCACAAGTAACAATGGCGTAAGTAATCTCCTTTTCTTTCTACTCCTCTCATCCATCCCAAACAGCAAGAACGAAGCTAACTTTTGCGTCCAGGTGGATCGAATTCGAGAGGGGTATGCAACAGACAGACCTGCACGCATCACTGCACGTTTTCCAATTCCATGACCCACGGCTAATCAAACATCTTCATTTCTGCTAGACTGGAGCTACCAATGGCCTCTGGCCGTGCAGGCCAAGAGGCTCATCGACCACCATCTGGCGACCGGCGCCGACACCCATGGGCTGCTCTTCGAGCTGCACTGGTTGCGGGCCGCCCAGCCCGAGCTTAACATCCCTTGGATGTTTTACAATGCCTGTGCGCTGGAGCTGGAGGGCCGGCTCTAACCGGGTTGTTTGCGCGTGATGATGCGGTAAGAACCCCCATTTCTTCCTCTTCTTCTTCTTCTTCTTCTTTTTTTTTTTTTTTTTTTTTTTTTTTTTGTGATCGGAAGAACCTTCGAAACAACAACCGGGACTGACATGACTGTTGTTGAACAGATGCAAGCCTGCGCGAGCTTCTTTGCTGGATGTCGTGCTTGATGCCGAATCCTTAGGTTCCACAAGAAGAGTCGAGTTATAGTTTTTCCTTGAAAAAGAAAAAATGAATACCGACGCGACAGCTTGGCCCCTACATCTTTCACAATACATCTGGAGTAGAACTGGCTTTCTCTCCCCTTTCCCCCACCGCCTGTAGTTGACAAGACGATCCGAGCTCTCCCTTGCCCTCCAGTTACCAATTTTCCCCTTGCCTTTCGCCCCGATGCTTTCACATCCATTTTCTCATCATGTTCCCGACGGATCAACTAGTGGTTGATTCTTTTTCTCGCCTTGTCATCTCCATCTCATTATGGTGTTTTCGATATCTTCCCATCGTCTCTCAACCCTCTGCTCCTCGCAAGCTGCTTCTCTTCGTAGTCCCCTGTCCCGCAACCCTCTGACCATCCTCCCTTCGCTTGCTTGTCAATCAAGCAAGCAACAAATTCGGGTTGAATCCCCTGCCAGTTTACCACTGCTACTATTATTTCCTATCAGCTGACAATTTGGGGAGCACTTACAGGCTCCCTTTTGCTCGATCAGTTAAGCCTCCGACACGCTTGCCGCGAGAAAAAGAATTACGAGTCATAGCCGCAGAACGGCGCAACAAAATACTACCACCCGAACGAGAAAACCTCCAAAAACTAATAAGAACAACCGTCTCGAAGATACGCCACACCGAGCTTCAAAGGTACCCGTAAGACGAAGGCTATGAAAAGCACAAAACAACAACAGAAGATCGAAACCAAGACTTCGAGCTTGATTGAAAAGAACTAAGAACAAGAAAAGCTTCGACCCAAAAGAAAAGAGCAAAAGCCGTCGACTGAACAATTATCCACCCACTTCCCTAGTAGGTAGTTTCTGTCGAGGATCAAACGATTTGATTATGATCTCTTCCTAGCAAGCTTCGAGCTACAGCCCGTTACCTAGTTTTTTTGCCAATGCTCGACGCCCCGTAACAACACGCTAATAACACCGCAAGTATTCCTCTAGCTCCATAATAATTGCATCGTGGAACATGAAGGCCTGGCGTCCCGGGTGGCTCAGACTCCTCAAATATATCTATTCCCTATAGAGATCGTGTTGTGAGGGTGGTCACGTGGCCTCTGTGCCAGCGCCATTCGTGCACGGCCCTGGCGGCCTCCCCCTCTCGTGCCCTACTTTTCAGCCCTCCAG